>CM019697.1:48445050-49045050 GCA_009760885.1 Achatina immaculata
GCACAGTGTACACTGTCAGCATCAAGATACACAGCTAGGGTGCACAGTGTACACTGGCAGCATCAAGATATATAGCAGGGCGAGGGATGTGGACTTTGACAGATATTCTCTGTAAGTTTCATCTAAATTTCCTGTTTTTCTTTCTTTCTTCTCTTTCTTTCTTTTGTTCCTTTTCTTTTCTTTAAAAAATCTATTACTGTTTAAACATTCTACCTTCTTTTTCTCTATCTAGATCCCTATTTTTTTTATATTTATCTCTATGTCGAAGATAACCAGTTTGGCATGTCCAATCACTCTTCGAGTCACGAAAATCTCGAAAATCAGTTTTAAACTTGATTAACCTAGACTTAGGAGTTCATCTGTCTAAGTGTCAGATGTTCAGCTTTCCTAGTCTGTTTTTCTGCTTGAATAAACATGTCTTAAGATATTGAAAATGTCTCTGGAGATCTCAGGTTCGATCTTCTTAGATTATTACTTTTTTCTGGTTATTTATTATTTTTAAATCTTCTCTTACAACTGACCACATAAGCGTCTTTTAAAGTCATTTATTCCAAAACAGCACTGGCAGAGTTGGTAAATCTTGCACGTCTTTGCAAATCAATGCTGAGGGAGATATTTAGGCCACATCTTTTCTAATCCAATCCATGTTTTTAAATTATAGGAGAACTACCTTCTAGTGTCTTTATAGAGAAATTTCTACACAAAGCGTATCCTAGAACGTGATGGTGTGAAAGAGTTAAACAATATTAATAATTGAAGACATGGTTTTGTCCCGTAGTTGTGAGTTTGTAATTTTAAGCTGCTGTCGAAAAACAAAAGACAAGAATCATTAGTTCCTGGTTAAATATGACAGCTGTGTTGTTTGATAACAAATATGCTGCTGGGTGCTTGTGTGTTGTTCGATGGAGGTTTAGAGATAAACTTTCACTTTCCAGATTAACATTCAGCGATCTGTTAGTTATATGGGTAAAATACATCTACTTCAACCATGCTTTATGTCAGTGAAAGCTACTATGTGAATCTTTGTCTTTCAGCTGTCACTTCATTCGTAGACTGGCCGATTCTCTTAACTGTTTCACCCCTGAATTAATGTCCATGCTCTGCTGGAATACATTTTTATGGGAAATTTTAGTAAAAGGAAACTGGGATGATGTTGCTCTATAGAATAATTTTAAAATATAAGTTGTATTAGAACTGTGCTATTTTTCATTTTGGTGTTAGACTTACTCTTCAGAGTAATTTTAAAAATTAAGTTGTATTAGAAACGTGCTATTTTTCGTTTTGTTTTTAGACTTCACCTAAACATCGTTCTGAGCACTGATTATCATAGGTGTGCAAGATCTACCAACACTGTCAATGTTGTATCGGAGCAAAAGAGTTAAGCGCCTTTCGTCGTTGTTATTATTATTTGATTCTTCGGTATTTTTTCTGTCTGTCTGCCTCGATTCATTCCTTTCAGTTATTAAAAATATTTAAAATTAACATGTTTTCAGTGCCGGTGCCATGCTGTTTCGTGTCTTAAGCGAATCTGACTAAATCTATACAAAACTGTGCCTCAAAACAATGAATGTTGCTCCCTTTATGTGATCAACGCCCTGTGTGGCTTCCTAGTTGATCTACTGGTAGAACCAGCTTTATATGTCCTGTATGTGTGCTTAAAAACGAATTTTGGCACCACCAAAGACGATTACTGTGGAACTTCCATTAAAGATGTATTGTGTCGGTTTTCTTCTCTATGCTGATGGCTGTAATTGTTGACCTGTTGAAGACTTTGGTTTCTGTGACTGATCTAGCAGCCTCATTTCTGTTACATTGATATTCTCTGTGTAACATTACATAACCCAGGAACAACTAAGCTAGAGTTCATACACGACTGTGGATTGTATAGAAAAATCAACTGAATATGTCACCTCACAGCTGCGTTACAAACATAAATCAACAAACACCAAACTCTGGCCACTATAGGAGAAATAAAATTTATTAATGAAAGCACATTTGTTTATGGATGTTGCTAGAATGGGAGTATGTGAAAAGACTGATGAAGTTTTACAATTATATGAAATGGAGACCGGGCGACTTGACGTCGCCATGGGACGACCTCTCACGCGACAAGATGGTGAAAGATATTGCTTCTTACCAGATATTTCTACACTCAAAACTAAAAATCTAGGAAACTGTCCTGAAAAGGACAATCTTAACAACCACTAGGCATTTCTACAAGGACAGACTACAAATCTACTTACTACTATTACGAAAGCACAACTTACTACTAACTATAAAGGAAAACTTCTGTGAATCTACATTCTGAGGGCTTCTCACTTCTACCCGGTCCTAACCGTTTTTTTGTTTTGTTTTTTTTTTGTCTCCTGCTTCTTCCTGCGTCTCCTACCAATACGTTCATTACAAGCACAAATGCATGCGACTTTACAAGGGATTTTCCCGCTGCACACGGCTGCAAATGTCCACACTTAACTCTCTGCAGGGGAGACTCTCTCTCTCTCTCTCTCTGAACCTTAAGTGGCCAGGGCACATAGGGCTTCCGCAAGGGATTTCCACAAATGCCTGTCCTTTGCCTTTTTTTCCGCTCTTGCCCAGGTGAGCCCTCTATCCAGTGGCTGGCTTTCACCCACAACCTTCGTGGGCTCAGTTTCCTGATAAGCATTTCTCCTTCCACCTGCATTTGTTTTTTTTTTTCCTTGCTTCTGTTTCTCTAGCAGTCTGATACTACTTTATCATATATCCAACCCTGTTCCCTAATCCTATACTGTTACATGCTGACAAAAGTAAAACATCCAACAAAAAAGTAAAGGTAAACAAAACGGCGTGCACACGATGCATTCAATGGTTCTTGTATTAAATTCTACATATTTGAAGCTTACAAGATAAGTGAAATAGATAGCAGAGAATTCTGCTGCACGGCATCTGCTAAATATTCATAATGAAATCATTTGCATAAGAAGACGGCTGAGTGACGTTTCTTATCCACAGAACATCCTGCAGAAGGCGGAGCCCCCAAATGTAGTCCTTCCCACAACCGACAGATGCAGCTCGCAGATGTCGGCTTTCTCCGAGAAGTTGGAGATCTGTCGTATCTGTCACTGCGAGGAGGACGAACACAAAAAGTTTGTATAAAGTACTATAGAGTTTATAGACGATTGTTAGGATACGAAGTAGTATGAAGTTTATATACATATTTTAGTGTATAAAGTAGCGTAAAGCTAATGCACGTCTGGTAGATATGAAGTAGCATAAAGCTTATACATATGTGGTAAAGTAGTATAAAGCCTATTACATATATATATATATACACATATAATCAAAATGGAAAAATACACGTAGAAGGGACAGATATTGAAGAAGTCAATCAATTTGCATACCTTGCAGCTACATAGACCAGGATGGTGACACCAGAAAGGAAGTTAGAATTAGAATTGCAAAAGCAGCATCGATCTTCAAGAATCTTAAGAACATGTGACATTCAAAAGTTATAAGCACAAAAACCAAGTTAAGATTATTCAATTCATATGTAATGTCCACCCTCATTTTTGCATGCGAAAGCTGGAAAACAACTAAAGAAATAGACAAGAAATTAGACTCTTTTGAAAACAAATGCCTAAGGAAAATACTCGACATCAAGTGGAACGAATTCAAGAACACTACAGAGATAAGATAGATGACTGAACAACAACCAGTCTCATGGGTGATCAGGAAACGGAAATGGACATATGTTGGTCACGTGATGAAAAGAAACAGTCAGATAATCCCAAAACAAGCTATAAAATGGAACACAACAGGCCAAAGAGAAAGAGGCATTCCGCGTGAAACTCTGAAGAGGACATTGTTAAGAGAGGCCAAATTAATAGTCATAAAAATCCCTTGATGAGGTTGAAAGACTCTCCGAAGACAGGAAAAATTACCGAACTACCTTGTGAGCCCTATCTGGCGTTTAACGGCACGGAAAGGATATAAGATAAGATTGAAAAGGATTCCCGAGTCCGATCCGAGTATTCAACACCTGGCAGTTTTTTCCTTCTTGATGATAATGCACCGGCTCATCGGGCGGTAGTTGTACAGGAATTTTTGACCCCAAAACAAGTGTTTTCTCAACCATCCGCCTTGTTCCCCAGATTTATCTCTTGCTATGATTTTCTATTCCCAAAATTAAAGTTACTATTGAAAGGACGCTTCTTTGACGATCCAAAGGGCCGTGACATCGAGTTTAAGGGGCATATCAACAGAAGAACTGCAGAGGTCGTTCTAGTGTTTGTTAGATCGTGCCACTCGCTGTATCAATTCACAAGTCATTCACTTGCATGTCCCTTGCGGAACTTTGCCTCTCTAACAGCACTCTTGTAAGCCTCACGGTTGTAAGCAAGATGCCCTGCTGCTGATGCATCCATTTGCAGATTATCAACAACGTCTTGCAATCATTTTCGCCTTGGTCTTCCTCTCTTTCTTTTTCCCATTATATATCCTTCCAAGACGGTCTTCTCTAGATTATCATGAAGTTTAATGTGTCCAAAATATTTAAGTTTTCTTTGTTTAATCCTCTTTACTTAGCCAGCCTTCTTCATTATTAAGTTCTTGTAGTATGGATATATTTGTTCTTTTTTGTGTCCACGATATTTGAAGAACTCTTCTGTCGCATTTACATTCAAAAGCATTTATGTGTTTCTCAGCTGTTTTGTTAAGTGTCCAGGTCTCACAGGCATATGTTGCGATGGGAAATATGCATGCCCTTGAAAATCTTATTTTTGTAGTTCTGTCTGTTCCTCTCCACAGCTTATTTAGTTTTTTTTTTTTTTTTACTTTTTGAAGAGCGATAGATGTACTCCTTTTAATTTCCCAAGGGGCTTACTTTGAACAAAATACAGGTTATATCTTCAACTGTTGCTTGTTTTATTTTTTTATGGAATTAGTCCCATTACTTAGTTGTCGGACCTTGTATATATATGGTAGAATATATAGTAGTATAAAGCTTACTTATACTCATCTGATATAATATTAAGCATTATAAAGCTTATACATATATATATATATAAAATTTATATATATATATAAAATTTATATATATATATAAAATTTATATATATATATAAAATTTATATTCTGTGATGTGGAAACATAATTTTCCATAAGCTGCTCCCATCTATGCTGTCGTAGGCTTTCTTGAAGTCAATGGAGATATTATGTACTCCTTTTCCGCAGCCATCTTCGCCTTGGTCTTCATTTCTTTCTTTTTCCCATTATGTATTTATGTATCCTCATGCGCAACGCTGATTCAACAAAGCATGGCCAGCAAACATCAGCAATCATCAACAGTCATAACCAGCCGACCCGACATACAGTCATTTAAGGTTGTGGCTGTAATCAGGGATAAACTCTGTAATTTTTTTTTATATAAACACGTATGGTAACAGTACAATGTTTATGTAAATTTTTTTGTATTCCATACACACACAAAAATTTCCAAACAAAAGTGACTGGAATTTGTAGTATGGGTAGGAATATGGAGTGTTTAAATACTAGAAGCAATTAAAAAAAAAGAATAAATAAGGTCAGTAACAGGTCAGCTCTGAGGGTGCGCAACTCTGAGTAAAATCGGTACCCTACTGAAAAAGTATAAAATAGGAGATGTGAGAGAATGTTAATCGGTCGGGAAAACTGTCAACAGATCGGATGGGGTTATATTTTCGTCTAAGCACGGATGAATGTATTTCGTCTGTGGATATATCTGGTAGAATTAAAAAGTAGTATTAAGCTAATACGCGTCACGTTGATTATAAACTGATATAAAGTCTGTATGCATCATGTAGAGATGAAAGTAAAAAAAAAATTATTCACACCTCTGACAGAATTGTAGTATGCAGTCCCTATGAGTAGGGGTTGGTGGAAAGGGGAGGGGGGTGGAGTTCCCCAGCAGAGGCATTATTTCAGGGGGTAGAGGGTTTTCCTTGTCTTAAGAACTGCCATGGAAGACTTCAGGGTGCCCATAGCGGATGAAAACAGATAGGCTGAGAGTGGGAGAGTTCTGTAACGGCTTATAAGCTGTCTCTCTGGGCCCTGGTAATACGAAACTTATACTCTCGGGGGCCCTGGTAATAAGAAACTTATACTCTCGGGGGCCCTGGTAATAAGAAACTTATACTCTCGGGGGGCCTGGTAATAAGAAACTTATACTCTCGGGTGCCCTGGTAATAAGAAACTTATACTCTCGGGTGCCCTGGTAATAAGAAACTTATACTCTCGGGGGCCCTGGTAATAAGAAACTTATACTCTCGGGGGCCCTGTAATAAGAAACTTATACTCTCGGGGGCCCTGGTAATAAGAAACTTATACTCTCGGGGGCCCTGGTAATAAGAAACTTCTTATATTCTCGGGGGCCCTGGTAATACGAAACGTATACTCTCGGGGGCCTTGATAATACGAAACGTATACTCCCTGGGGGCCCTGGTAATAAGAAACTTATATATGTGCGGTAGAGAACTGCAGAGAAGCTTTCGTTATTTTCTATTATGAAAGTATTCATCATCCAAGCAAGAAAGAATAGAAGATTTGGTATCACTATCTAACTACATCTAAAATTAACCGAGAAGAAGTGGAAAATTTGAGTTGATTTTTTTATGTATGAGGACGAAAAAGTAAGTGGCGGACCAGAGATATCAGGAAGAGGGCATGAGCCAGTGTAACCCTCAGACGCCTGAAAGTGTTTGAGGCGGTGAAATATGTTTCCTTACAGCGTTCTCTAGCAACTGCTGAAATATGTTTCCTTACAGCGTTCTCCAGCAACAGCTGAAATATGTTTCCTTACAGCGTTCTCCAGCAACAGCTGAAATATGTTTCCTTACAGCGTTCTCCAGCAGCCGCTGAAATATGTTTCCTTATAGCGTTCTCTACAAGCCGCTGAATTATGTTTCCTTACAGCGTTCTCCAGCACCAGCTGAAATATGTTTCCTTACAGCGTTCTCCAGCAACAGCTGAAATATGTTTCCTTACAGCGTTCTCCAGCAACTGCTGAAATATGTTTCCTTACAGCGTTCTCCAACAACTGCTGAAATATGTTTCCTTACAGCGTTCTCTAGCAACCGCTGAAATATGTTTCCTTACAGCGTTCTCTAGCAACCGCTGAAATATGTTTCCTTACAGCGTTCGCCAGCAACTGCTGAAATATGTTTCCTTACAGCGTTCGCCAGCAGCCGCTGATTTAGAAGAGGGAGCACTGAACGAGATGTATCAGTGTGAACTGGATAGTCACCAAGGTGAGATAACCTATGCTGAGTACATCAGATAAGCAACGACAATTTTTTTTTAATCGTCAAGCAAAGCACGGAAAAGAAGGTCACGATAGAGTGCATTCGTTTTACAATGTCATGTTTTAAATATTTTGGTGGTGTAGTGGTTAGTGCACGCTTCTGCTGGTCAGAAGGTTTCTGGCTCGATTTCGCACTATTTTTTTCGGATCGACTGGCACCGAGGTCAACCCAGCCTCATAAAATGGGTACCTAGGGTTTGTTTCTCTAGGAAAACAAAGGCGGCGAGGACATGTGCTGGCATTCCTCTCTAACTCAAATGCTGTAATATTCTAGAAATGTGAAAACACTAACACTTCACATACCTACGGCATGCAAATGCTACAGGAGATAGATTTTCAGATTTCAGAGATTAACACAGTCACACCCCGACTTGCGCCCGCATTTGAGACCGACCATCTGACTGTAAGTCGATTTTGCCGTACGTCAGTCGTTACAGTGGAAGATCAGACACCAGCTACATAATATGTTACAGGATGAATAAATATGTTTACTATCACTTTAAAACGCTAACAGAATGCAAATTAGCACCGGAACTATGTGTCAGTTAGCAACAAAACATGAATCACAACGCGTTAAATAAAGAATTATACTGTACTGGGACCTCGACCGTAATACGAACGGCTGTAACTCGATCGACCGTAAGTCGCCGTATGATCGTATTTGCCGGTGCCAAAAATATACCGTATGTAAATGTACAAGGAAAGCTGGACATTTTCTTGTAGTTTCTCATTAAAGACAACATTATCTCTGACCAGTGTCATTTCAACTTATCTTAAAACAAACTTTTCTCACCTTTTATTTTACATTTCACCGATCACGTCAGGCTTATCTCCCCGTGCCTGTGTTCCGGCAGCCTCAAGTACGTCCACCTTTGCTGCCTTCAGAAATGGATTAAAGGCTCCAACAAGAAATCCTGCGAGCTTTGCCATTTTGAGTACACCATGACCACGAAGACTAGGCCTTTTATGCAGGTACATGAGGTTTTCGCTTTGTTTTTGCTTTGTTTTTGCTTTGTTTTTGCTTTGTTTTTGCTTTGTTTTTGATTTGTTTAGTTTTACATGTCAATGATCTGTTATGCAGAAATTTCATTCATTCAATTGCATGTCCCTTGCGGAACTTTGCCTCCCTAATAGCACTCTTGTAGACCTCTCTGTTGTAAGCAAGATGGTCTGCTGCTGATGCATCCATTTGCAGATCGTCAACGATGTCTTGCAGCTATCTTCGCCTTGGTATTCCTCTCTTTCTTTTTCCCATCATGTACCCTTCCAAGACAGTTTTCTCTATATTATCATGATGTTTAATGTGTCCAAAATATTTAAGTTTTCTCTATTTAATCCTCTTTACTAGCCACAAATTACGTTTATTTTTAAAAAAAATTCTTCTCACAATCTTAGCTCATTTCAAACACTATCCGTCTTGGTAGTCAGCGGCCCATTGTTGACGTGTTGGCGTCAGGGTTGGAAACTGTAACTGACATACTGACGTCAGGGTTGGTGAGTCATGGCTGACATGTTGGCGAGTTATAGCTGACATGTTGGCGAGTTATAGCTGACATGTTGGCGAGTTATAGCTGACATGTTGGCGAGTTATAGCTGACATGTTGGCGAGTTATAGCTGACATGTTGGCGAGTTATAGCTGACATGATAGCGAGTTATAGCTGGCATGATAGCGAGTTATAGCTGGCATGATAGCGAGTTATAGCTGACATGATAGCGAGTTATAGCTGACATGTTGGCGAGTTATAGCTGACATGATAGCGAGTTATAGCTGACATGTTGGCGAGTTATAGCTGATATAATGGCGAGTTATAGCTGACAAGATGGCGAGTTATAGCTAGGCTAACCATAATATTTTTTTCCTCAAACCGGGACAGTTTTGAGAAATACTCATAACAGAAAATAAAGCCTACTAGGATAAGTACCTGTGACTGAAAAGGCTAAGTAAAGAAATTGTTAAAAAAAACTACAATGAGTTAAAAGCAATTATTAATAACTCGACTGAAAATAACTTATTATTAAGAAGTTATTAATATTTATCACTATGTAAACTTTCTGCAAAAAATTCTTGTTTATTTTTATTGGCATCGAAAGATTCATTCATTTTGTTTCACCTGAAGCTTCAGTTTCAGACCACGTTAATTCATTGTTGTTTATCCAAGTGAAAGATTCTGCTCCACCAAAACTGTTTTCCCATAGCGCAGTGTAAGAAAGTCATCTGTCATAGAATACTGTAAACTCTTGTAGGATTGTACTGATATTAATCAATTCAATCAATCAAGTGCCGTGCCACGTGGCGTAGGCGATCATTTCTCTCCACAATTCCCTGTCTTTAGACTTCATTATGAGATCCGCCGGTGACTTTCTTGCCACACTGACAGCCCATCCAGTAAGTCCTCTCTCTCTCTCTCTCTCTCTCTTCCTCTGTCTCTTCTTCCCTCAATTTTTCCAGTTGCCACAGTGTGTTCCAATTTTCCTCTTCTCAGAAAATGTCCTACAAATCTCGCTTGTCTGCCTCTTATCTTTGCTGTAATTTGCCTTTTAAGCCCAGCCTCTCTGAAGACTTTTTCGTTGGTTTTCTTAGCTGTTCATGGTACTTTCAACACTCTTCTTATGAACCACATTTCCATGGCCTCCTTTTCTTGCTTTACTCACTTGATATTAATACTTCCATTATTTTCTAGTATTCTAAAACGTTTTCTTGTTTCTTGAGGCATAGAATTATTATCACGTCTTTCCTCAAGGTTTGTTTTTAATTGTCCAAGCTCACTGACAATATCAGTTGCACTCGCTTTTGTACTTTCCATAATCAAGATAACTTTGCTAAACAATTTGAGTTGCCCTTGCACAAATCACACATACATTTCACCACAATCATTATAAAAAAAACTGTTTTCTCATCACTGGACAGTGTTCTTGTGAAATAAAATAAGATTTCAGTCCTTTATAGATTTCAAGTATTCTGTCAACAGCTGGAAGTAGCGAAAGAAAACGGTTGTTGCCATGTTGAAGAATCTACAAATTCACAGAACTCTTTTAGTTGACTGACTCGAACCGTATAAATGTGGAAATATTTATAGTGACCACTAAAGCTTATATTTCAACAGGCAGAACATCAACTGCAGTTTGAAGGCGGTTGTGTAAGGCGTGAGCACCGCAACCAATGCCAACAATATTTCTTCCTAGTTCCTTCTTCAATCTGCTGTAAATATTACTTTCTCCTCTACGTTTCCTTCTTAAATCTGCTCTAAATATTGCTTTCTCCTCTACGTTTCCTTCTTAAATCTGCTCTAAATATTGCTTTCTCCTCTACGTTTCCTTCTTAAATCTGCTGTAAATATTGCTTTCTCCTTTACGTGTCCTTCTTAAATCTGCTGTAAATATTGCTTCCTCCTCTACGTTTCCTTCTTAAATCTGCTCTAAATATTGCTTTCTCCTCTACGTTTCCTTCTTAAATCTGCTGTAAATATTGCTTTCTCCTCTACATTTCCTTCTTCAATCTGCTGTAAATATTGCCTTCTCCTCTGCGTTTAACACCCCCAAAAGCAGTATTGCAATCATCTCTACATAATCCAATTTTGTTGTTGTTGCTATATTATGACTTTTTATAACTGACATGAAATGGTTTGTCAGTATTTCTGTAGTTTCACCTGGAACTGATTTAAAGTCTCAAAGTTTAACTTTTATGCCACAATCTGGTACAAAATACCGCACAACAATTGGTACAGTTTTAATTTCGTTCCTGTTGGAAGAATCTACTGATATCATCACAAAATTTGTTTTATTTAAATCTTCGCAAAGCTGCTGAAACAACAGTGGGTCAATCACATCAACAATGACAGCTTCACATTGTGTTCTGGCTAGTCTAAACTTTTGTGTCAAAGAGCTTCGAAATCAGTTTAGATGAACAATCGGCTGACTTAAAGCTGAGATTGTGAACAGTAACATGAAATGCAAAAGTTGCTTCTTTAGCTGCTATTATAAATTCTTTGTCACTTAAATCGATCCCTTTAAAATATGAGAAAATATTTGAGGAAGTTCCTGCCGCTGCTACTATGCTTGCCTTATGTTTCGCACATTTCAAGTGATTTTTAATGTCCGAACGCCCACCATGAGCTACTTGAACATTCTGAAAAGCACAGTTCACATTTCACTTTGTCAATACGATCACAAACTTAAAAATAAAAAAAACGGATAGTCCTTTTTAAATTCATCAATAAACACACATTTTCTTTTTGGCATTTTGGAGATTAAATTAATGTAATGTACAGTACAGAATGATGGCAAATGGCGACTCGCAATTTGAACTCAGCTAAGATAGGACATGCGCAACAATGACTTGGCCAGTGTAGCTAACTCTAATTGAAACAAACTATCTAAAAAATGAAATAAAAATATATAGATCTCATAGGCTACATGGTATTATAAATTCTGTGAACAAATATCTGGATGAAAATATAACGCATTTAAATTCATTTGGCCGCATGCTCTAAATTTTGAGGGAAAACATCTAGACAACTTTAAAAGTATTTAGATCTAGATACAAAATATTTAGATTGGCAACAGTGAGTGTAACAGAGGGGATATTTTAGTTGCCAAATTGCCATTTTACCAGTTTTTTTACTTCCTGTATATTCGGCACTTTTAACATTTTACCAAATAACCGGGACAAAAAGACAAACTGTCTGGGACGCAGGGACCACATCATCAAAACGGGACAGTCCCGATAAACGCGGAACGTCTGGTAAGCCTAGCCATAGCTGACATTTTGGCTTCAGGGTTGGAAACCATAACTGACATATTGGCCTCAGGGTTGGTGAGCCATAGCTGACCAAGACCCTATCTTATCTCACCATTGGTACCCCCAGTAACAGGCCTAGCCTGACTAACGGGGCTGGGATCTCCACAGTCCCCTTGGCTGTGAGCCTGCTAAAGAAGTACTGCACACCCCCCTCACCCCCCTGCTGAAATAATAGCTGCTATAACCCGGAGCGATGCCGTTCCTCATCAGCTTTACAGCATCGGATGCAAAGAATACCAGGTCGCAGTGCCAGAAAAACTGAAGAAGAAGAAGAAGAAGAGGAAGAAGAAGAAGAGGAAGAAGAAGAAGAAGAAGAAGATCGACATTTGGTGTCTGTTGGTTTTCTAAATCAGATATAACGCTGTCCCTGTATGAAGATTTTTTTAGGGGTTATAAAGAGGACAGAAAACAAATATGTTAAATTCAAGGCAAAAATGTTAGTACTGAGAAAGTTTGTGGTGAAAACATTACACTATACTGGACAACAAGTTTTAGGCTCATTAAATGAAATGACAACTTCCTGAAACCCAAGCTAATAAGCTGAAGACAAACTTGCTGTGAATAGACAAACATACGTATTTACAAACAGACAGACAGGCAGGCGAGCGAGCGAATGGAGGGTGGACGGATGGACGTATAGATAGACAGACAGACGGATGGACGGATAGATAGATAGATAGATAGATAGATAGATAGATAGATAGATAGATAGATAGATAGATAGATAGATAGATAGATAGATAGATAGATAGATAGATAGATAGATAGATAGATAGATAGATAGATAGATAGATAGATACTAAGGCGTGTAGGAGCTCTATTAAAACTATTCACAGACTGAGATTCTTACAAGAACACACATCTTTTCTGTGGTTTCTTAGAGGACTGTTAATAATACCACGGACAGCTAAGATGAAGAATATCACGGACAGCTAAGATGAAGAATACCACGGGCAGCTAAAATGAAGAATACCACGGACAGCTAAGATTAAGAATACCACGGACAGCTAAGATGCCAAACAATCCTTAACAAAGGCAAATGTACACATCATCATCAGATGCCGTGCCGACTGGCGTTGGCTACTATGCTTCTCCAGAGTACCCGATCCTTCATGCAGGCCATCAGTTCAGTTGGTGATCTCTTCTTACACCATCCCGTCAGACTGTCCAGTATCATTTCTCTTGGTCTTCCTCTTGATCTTCTTCCTTCTATTTTTCCTGTTGTTATAATATTTTCAATGCCCCCTCTTCTCATTGCATGTCCTATGAAAGTACATTGTCTCTCTCTTATCTTTCTGACAAGGTTTTTTTGTCTCTCCAGCTCTTCTCATACATTCTTCATTAGTTATTTTTGCTGTCCAGGGGATTCGCAACATTCTTCTAATAAACCACATTTCTGCTGCTTCCAATGATTTTTGTGCAGACTTGCCTATTGTACACAGGAACCTAATTAAATCCAAACGAAAACGACATCGTCATTAATATAATGAGAATGAGAGTGCTTGAAAACATCAAAACAACAGGAAAGATAAATGGGAAGAGAGGCAGGGGAAGACTAAGAGGAAAAAATAAATAAATAAACAATCTAAAGCGGCGACACAATAAAAAAAAGTCACCAACAAAACTGATGGAAAATATCAAGGACCGAGATAAATGGAATTGCATGACGGCCAACGTCTTCTGGCGCGGCACCTGATGATGATGATGATGAAGTTATTGAAATCGGCGCATCTGAAAGAGGTGAGATAAATCTCTAAACTACCTACAGAGATAAATAGTTTCTTGATGGCGGTAGTTAACGAACGCGCTGGAAGTTGCTATTCCCCACCTCCCTCTCCTAACAACCAGCCTCCACGGAGAAACAGTATGCAAGTTATAGCACTGACCTTGTAGATTTCCACTCTCATTTTCGTCCTTAACCAGTTATAGCAACTTCCAAAAGTGGATTGTGCTGTTATAGCACATGGCTGTAATGCCGCCCCCGGATCAACGTCAGAGAAGTGAGCACTCAAGGATGACGTCAGATAGAGGCTCCAAATTGTAAAGAGAACAAATACCGAGACGGCTGGAGAGGGATCTGAGAGTGCAGTTTTAAAAATCCTAACTAATCGAAAGAGGATATTAAAAAAAAGGTAAAATCCCTGTTTCTACGTCATTAAGGCATACTGGGATTACGGTATTTAGGCCCGTATTTCCAAGACCTTCGGCACATGACAATGTGATGTGGTCGCCATTACTCCTGGCCGAATTTACCTTCCCATATTTCACTGGTACCCATTTTTTAGAAGCTGGGTGGACCTAGGGGGACCTTTTTTTTTTTTTGGCGAGAAGATGGAAACCACAAAGGAAGAACTGTGGATGTTACCTGTTACTCTAGAACTGGTTACAAGCGTTTACGTATTATAAGCCCTGAGCTTTTGTAGGTCCGTGATGTGCTCACCATGACTGAGATGATTAATGCCAGAGGGGGCTTTTGTCGCTCCGTAATGTTTTGTGATAAAACACATTCACATCAATGATGTTTTGTGATAAAACACATTCACATCAGTGATGTTTTGTAATAAAACACATTCACATCAGTGATGTTTTGTAGTAAAACACATTCACATCTCTTTAATGTTGCAGTGGTTTTGTTTTTCAGTTTTTCAACTCCTGTCAACGTTGTCTTCTCTTAAAGAAATATTGAAATCTTTTAGTAGTTCCTTTATACATGTATTTCAGTTCTTATTTCGGGATTCGAAGAAGACCTTGAATAAACTCGTGTCTGAAAGATTATACATTTCTTTCATCAAGGAAGTTGCCTGCTCTTTCTGACAGTGAAATTTAACCATTGTGTTTGAAAGCAAACATTTCTATTTGAAAGCAGACAATAGCGTTTGAAAATTATACTGGAAATCAATTATATTTGAAAGCAGGCAATTCTCTCCAGCTATAAACATCTCCTTACGTTTTTCTTATGAAGGCTGGGAATGAAACGTCTAAGAAAGGAACGCTGCGGGCTCCTAAGACTCTATCCTCTGTCGTCTTAAAATGTCATACATAAACGAATGTCCCTGCAGGTTTCGTGTCCAGGCGCCGAAGCATAACATGTAGACCTGCCCAACCTACTCAAAAAATCTGAGGGAGAGGAACTGAAAGAAGAGCTATAGGACTCCCATTCATGCCTGGAAAAGACGGCAGACTTCGCTAGGGCTGAAGATACAGCATGATCAACCATTACTCGAACGCGGAAGAAGTAGATGGAAAGGAATGATAGGACAACTGATGCAAATGTCGCACGTATCGATTTACAGTTTGAATGAATACATGTACATAAAGCGCCATTGAGCAGCATGTGTTCTGAGTTAACATTTCACCGAGTTAGCATTCACTGAGCTAACATTTCACTGTTTGGTGAATTTAGTATTGAAGACTGCACTGAATAAAACTTTTCATGCCTGTACTATGCCGTTCTGTACAGAAATATTTCTAATTTCCTTCTTCTTTTGTTTCGTTTCAGTGTATGTTTCACTTTCCTTTCTTTCTTATTTTTGAATATGGCATAGCTTCAGTTAAACTATATAACCAGTAGAAAGACCACATTTGTACCTCGAGCCACAGACCTTGGCATTATTAAGAAATTATGTTTGTGAAGATTTGAAGGCGTGTGGGAACAAACATAATATAAATGTCCCATCTAACTCTGGAAATTTATATTAGCTGCATAGTGTTGAACTAAATGGAAACAGACTAGGCTTACTAGACGTCCCGCTTTGACCGGGACTGTCCCAGTTTGATGATGTGGTCCCTGCGTCCCGGCCAGTTTGTCATTTTGTCCCGGTTGTTTGGTAAAATGGAAACAGCAGATGAACAGTTTGGATTTGTTGAAGGAAAGGGAACACACAATGTCATTTATGCTTTACGGACACTAACAGAAAGAGCTTTAGAAGTACAGAAAGATCTCTACTTATGCTTCATTGATTACACCAAGGCATTTGACAAAGTGAAACATAATGAAATTATTAAAATGCTTGAAGACATCAATATAGACGGCAAAGACCTGAGGATTGTAAAACATCTATACTGGCAGCAAGAAGCAGCAGTTGGAGTTGAAAATAGGATTGGAAAATATCCACCTATAAAACAAGGGGTGCGACAAGGATGTGTACTATCTCCAGACCTTTTTTCTCTGTATAGCGAGAATATTCTAAGTACAATCATCACAGAACCAGGCATAAAAATTGGAGGATATAATATTCACAACCTTCGGTATGCTGACGACACAGTACTGATAGCTGAGAACCAACAAAGACCTGCAAAATCTCTTGGATAAAGTCGCCATAGAAAGTGAACAGAAAGGCCTTACTTTGAACATCAAAAAGACAGAGACTATGGTTATATCTAAGAAACAGAATCCACCAGCATGCAGTATTAAATTAAATGGAGCTATTCTAAAGCAGGTGCAGAAATTCAAATACCTTGGAGCAGTAATAACTTCAGATGGGAATTGCAGAACAGAAATTAGGAACAGAATAGGCCAAGCAGAGACTGCATTTCATAGAATGCGAAACATATTATCCAACACATCCTTATCAATGAATGTTAGAAAACGAATTCTAAAATGCTATATTGAACCTATCTTGTTATATGGAAGTGAATCATGGACAATAGGCAAGTCTGCACAAAAATCATTGGAAACAGCAGAAATATGGTTTATTAGAAGAATGTTGCGAATCCCCTGGACAGCAGAAATAACTAATGAAGAATGTATGAGAAGAGCTGGAGAGACAAAAAAACCTTGTGAAAAAGATAAGAGAGAGACAATGTACTTTCATATGACATGCAATGAGAAGAGGAGGCATTGAAAATGTTATAACAACAGGAAAAATAGAAGGAAGAAGATCAAGAGGAAGATCAAGAGAAATGATACTGCACAGTCTGACGGGATGGTGTGAGAGGAGATCACCAACTGAACTGATGGCTTGCATGAAGGATCGGGTACTCTGGAGAAGCATAATAGCCAACGGCACATGATGATGATAATGATGATGATGATGATGATGATGATGATGATGATGTTTGGTAAAAATTTAAATAGTGCCGAATATACAAGAAGTAAAAAAAAATAAATAGTGCAGCCTCTGGTAAAATGGCGATTTAACAACTAAAATATACCCTCTGTTACACTCACTGTTGCCAATCTAAATATTTTGTATCTAGATCTAAATACTTTTAAAGTTGCCTAGATGTCAGCAAACTATGAAATTTGGAAAAATACAAGTTGTGAAGAAAAATGGATACAATTTTTCAGTCATTTCAAAGAAAAGAAAATTTCATTGCCCAATCTTGTTCGAATTATAGAATACATTTTCATCATACCAAGCACATGTGCACCAGTGGAAAGAGTATTCTCAATAATGAATATCATATGATCTGAAGAAAGAGGTAGAATGGCTGAATCAACCGCCAAAGCTTTACTACGCTACAAAATTAACAGTGAACTAAAACTGCAGTGAACTTTTCGATGCCGTTAAAAATAACAAAGAATGTTAACAGAAGGTTCACACTAGCGATAAATATTAATAACTTCTTAATAATAAGGTATGTTCAGGTGAGTTATTAAAAATTGCTTTTAACTCATTGCTGTTTTTTTTTAACAGATAAAGGGGATGGCGACTGCAGTAAAATTGGTTCAAATAAAAAAGATAGATAGAGGTTTATGGTGTAGTTTTACAAGGTGGCAGACTTTGTAAAACTACCATACACCTCTATCTATCTTTATTAGTTTTTTTTAACAACTTCTTTACTTAGCCTTTTCAGTCAGAGGTACTTATCCAAGTCGGCTTTATTTTCTGTTGTGAGTATTTTCTCAAAATTATCCCGGTTTGAGAAACAAATATTATGATAAACATCCCAGTTTGAGAAAAAAAAATATGATAAGCGTCCTGGTTTGAGAAAAAATATTATGGTAAGCCTAAAACTGACAAGTATTTAAACATTTCCGCCTAACTGAATACGAAAGTAAACACTGATTCACTAAATAAATTGCTTACGAAACTAACACTGATTCGCTATATAAACTATCCACATGCTAAACATTAAAATCCTATATAAATTCTTTACGAAACCATGAAATTAAAGTGGTACACACATTTATACGAAACTGAACACTAATATATATATATATGGCATTACTTGTGCCTTTTCCTTCGACGAAGCCACGCTGTTCTTCAGTGATTTCTGGTTTTATTTTGCCCCTGACTCTTCTCATGACAATACGAAGTAGGATTTTCTTAACATGGCTCATAAGACTAATGGTTTGATGGTCTTCACATTCAACTGTACCTTGTTTCTTTGGTAGGGCACTGAAAACTGATTCCAAAAGGTCTGATAGGACATAGTTACTGTTATGCCAAGCTTTCCTAATGCTTCTAGTTCTTCCTTGGTGATTTTATCTGGCCCCAGACAGCTAAGAAAACTGGATGGGCTGTCAGTGTGGCTAGGAAGAAAGTCACCGGCGGATCTCATAATCAAGTCTAAAGACAGGGAATTGTGGAGATAAATGATCGCCTACGTCACACGGCACGGCACTTGATTGATTGATATGAAACACTAAAATAATATACACATCAATTCTATACGAAACTAATTTCCGCAAATAGGAAACAGCGAGGCTTTCACGCAGTAAAGTAATAAAATAGTATGGTTATATCTCGAAAGAAAATCACAGACAATGCACTTTTTATACATGAGAGAAAGAAAAATGACAAGACCTGAGACTTGAACCACGGACCAGCGAGAGAACAGCGTAATGATCAGTTTAGCTATCTTGCACCCAACCCCATCCCCACCCCCAAAAGAAAGGTGTTTGGTAGAGAAGATTTGACTCATAAAATGTTTCAGATCAAAAGACATTATCAAAATGCCTTTCCCTGAGCTCCGACCGAACATTCTGCCTTGCTCCTGCTCCCGGCATTGTTATATAACGTCAATGTCCTATTATATAATTTTTTTTTAAGTCTTAAAATAGTTATCTAGGATACTGCACCAAAACAAGGAACATGAAATACTCGTTCCATGATTAAACAAATAAAAATGTAATGGAACATTTTATTTGTATTCTGTTACTATTAGTCTCCTTTCTTCTATTCCTTTCATTTCAGTGGGAGAAGCTAGAGATGACAAGGGCCGAGCGTCGGAAGATCGTGTGCTCCGTGTCATTCCACATCATCGCCATCACCTGCGTCATCTGGTCACTTTATGTCCTCATAGACCGTAGCACAGAGGAAATTCGCTCGGGCACGCTGGACTGGCCGTTCTGGACCAAGCTAATAGTTGTAGCCATTGGTTTCACGGGCGGGCTTGTGTTTATGTACGTCCAGTGTAAGATGTATCTGCACCTGTGCTTGAGGTGGCGGAACTTCAACAAGCTGATCAGCGTGAAGAATTCTCCCGAGGACGCGCATGTTCGAGCAGAGGAGGCGGCCAGGATCAAGGCGCGGTCTGAAGAAGCTGGTGGAATTGTCAATCCTGTTGCCGTTTCCGAGACCGACTCTGTTTGAAAGAGAGTGTGGTGACGAATATTTACAATGGAAGCAGCGTCGATTTGAAAAAAAAAAAGAATGTGGAGACGAATATTTACAGTGGAAGCAGCGTCGATTTGAAAAAAAAAAGATGTGGAGAAGAATATTTACAGTGGAAGCAGCGTCGATTTGAAAAAAAGAACGTGTAGACGAATATTTACAGTGGAAGCAGCGTCGATGTGAAAAAGAGTGTGGAGACAAATATTTACAGTGGAAGTAGCGTCGATGTGAAAAAGAGTGTGGAGACGAATATTTACAGTGGAAACAGCGTCGATGTGAAAAAGAGTGTGGAGACGAATATTTACAGTGGAAGCAGCGTCGATGTGAAAAAGAGTGTGGAGACGAATATTTACAGTGGAAGCAGCATCGATTATATGTTATATTGTGTGCATCTCAACGTGTGTTTGTAACAAAAATGACAGTTATGTGCTTTGTAGGTAAGAAAAGACACGTTTGATTATAATTTGTTTCCATACAGGCTATTTGAAGGAAGCGGTGGCGTTTCGCCGAAAAATTAGCGTAGAAGATATGAAAGTTTCAGCTGCCAACTCTCTTTCTTGGCAGAGTTCATTTTGTCCTAATTGGTGACGTGGAGGTGGAGCGGGGTGGCCGCCATAGAGAAAGTGAAAATGTAATATATCCAGCAGCATCGAAGGAAGTGTTTTATGCTCGAACAGAAACGTCAAAATGGATTCTATCTTGACCCAGTTTACTCAGACTTTTTCTTTTCAGTTTCACTTGATTTTTTTTCCTGCGGAATGTCATTACTTACCTCGTACAGCTTGTGTTAAAACACGTACGATGTAGTACTCCAGCTCTGTATTTTAGTGGCACGTGAGAATGTAAATTTTTATGTAAATATAATGGACTATGTAATACTGTTTGTCTATCAGAATGCTTATGAATATATGTGTGCTGTTTTGTAGGCACATACGCATGGCCTCTGAGATGAGGAATTTTCTAAGTAGTGCAAAACAATATTTGGACCCCTTACCCTAACCTAAAAATTAGAAGGGTACATAAAAAGAAAGAGAGGAAGACCAAAGCGAAGATGGCTATAAGACATCGTTGATAATCTGCGAATGGACGCATCAGCAGCAGGGCATCTTGCTTACATCCGAGAAGCCTACAGGAGAGCTGTTAGGGAGGCAAATTTCCGGAAGGGAGATGCAAATGACTGACCCTAATCTACGTTTTGCCTCTGGAGTCCTTGTGCTCCTGTTTAACTGGTCCTCGGCTACCCTTTACCCTCTAATCCCATGGCTGCCCGGGCCCGCCCTTTACCCTCTAATCCCATGGCTGCCCGGGCCCTCCCTTTACCAACCGAGTTCCGAAACAATGCAACAGCTACATTCCCTTATCACTGGTCCTACACATAAAGTACGCGTGGCTGCCGTTGTGTGTACCTTTTAATGTGTGGGATACGGGATGGATGAACAGGTAGGCGGGAAAGGGATGAAGACACTGTTCGACTTGGTAGTCGGCGACCCACAGCTGGCGTGCTAACGTCAGGGTTGGCAAACCACAAGCGACCAAGACCCTGTCTTCCCTCTCCCTTGGTACCCCCAGTAACAGGCCTAGCTTGACTGACGGGAGAGACAGGGATCGCCATAGTCCCCGTGGTGGTGGAGTCTGCTAAAGAAGCATTGCACACCCTCCTGTTTTTAAACCCCACTGAAAAAATAGCGTTCGTTACCCATTCCCAAACCAACATGTTGCTGTGCCTTACTACCTCCACTGCATCTGCTGCAAAGAACGTCTAACTTGTATTTCCAAGGATTCAGAAGAAGAAAAAGAAGAAGAAGAAAAAGGAGGAGGAGAAGAAGAAGAAGAAGAAGAAGAAGAAGCCAAGTTAATTATAAAAAAAGCTGGGACATACAGTCTGACTTAGCTGAATTTAACAAACCATACATTTCTGAACTCTCTAGTCTTCTTTTATATATTGTATGTCGAATTTAAATTCTCTCACTCGTGCTTTCACTTGTCAAAGGATGTTTATCTGAGCGTTTACGGTACCTGTTACGGCTTTCATCCGTTACCATGGAAATGTTGATTGTAAAAGGGTGACTTCGGACTTCAAGTAGACCGTAACTATCACAATAAGCGGACGATTTTCAATCATTTTGTAGTTTCAGAAACATCTAGTCTTATCTAACCCGCTGTTGAAGACAAAATCATTTGTATTTTTTTTTTCAGTTTCGCATTTATAAGATTATAGTGAGACTAACTATGGGATGTGAGTTCAACTGGAGCGAGTGAGAAAAAGTCAGGTGATTACGAAACATCCTTTCGTAGCCTTGTCATGCTGTAGTATTTATATATTACTGGACTGACGGGGAGGATGTCCAATCTTTTACTTTATCTTGCCGCTGCTATACGGAGTGTTGGCAGGGCGACTACACCATACGTTCACAACTTACGTATAATGTAATAGGAACACGAAACAACAATCCCTTACAAAATCACGATCCTTGTATTTTACAAAATTCTGACCTACAAAGATAACACGAATCAAAATAATCCTTTGCACGTGATGTCAATATATTTCAGACATGCATTATCGAATCATCAAAACATTTCCTTGAATAATATGAGTTTCATCTCTGATTGCAAATGCACACAACTCAACTACACATGTCAACCTCCATCTAACGAAAATGACCACTTTCGTCCACGTCTGAACAATGACACGGTCGCTGGACTCCAACGTGTTACCCTAACCTAAAAATTAGAAGGGTACATAAAAAGAAAGAGAGGAAGACCAAAGCGAAGATGGCTATAAGACATCGTTGATAATCTGCGAATGGACGCATCAGCGGCAGGGCATCTTGCTTACATCCGAGAAGCCTACAGGAGAGCTGTTAGGGAGGCAAATTTCCGGAAGGGACATGCAAATGACTGACCCTAATCTACGTTTTGCCTCTGGAGTCCTTGTGCTCCTGTTTAACTGGTCCTCGGCTGCCCTTTACCCTCTAATCCCATGGCTGCCCGGGCCCTCCCTTTACCAACCGAGTTCCGAAACAATGCAACAGCTACATTCCCTTATCACTGGTCCTACACATAAAGTACGCGTGGCTGCCGTTGTGTGTACCTTTTAATGTGTGGGATACGGGATGGATGAACAGGTAGGCGGGAAAGGGATGAAGACACTGTTCGACTTGGTAGTCGGCGACCCACAGCTGGCGTGCTAACGTCAGGGTTGGCAAACCACAAGCGACCAAGACCCTGTCTTCCCTCTCCCTTGGTACCCCCAGTAACAGGCCTAGCTTGACTGACGGGAGGGACAGGGATCGCCATAGTCCCCGTGGTGGTGGAGTCTGCTAAAGAAGCATTGCACACCCTCCTGTTTTTAAACCCCACTGAAAAAATAGCGTTCGTTACCCATTCCCAAACCAACATGTTGCTGTGCCTTACTACCTCCACTGCATCTGCTGCAAAGAACGTCTAACTTGTATTTCCAAGGATTCAGAAGAAGAAAAAGAAGAAGAAGAAAAAGGAGGAGGAGAAGAAGAAGAAGAAGAAGAAGAAGAAGCCAAGTTAATTATAAAAAAAGCTGGGACATACAGTCTGACTTAGCTGAATTTAACAAACCATACATTTCTGAACTCTCTAGTCTTCTTTTATATATTGTATGTCGAATTTAAATTCTCTCACTCGTGCTTTCACTTGTCAAAGGATGTTTATCTGAGCGTTTACGGTACCTGTTACGGCTTTCATCCGTTACCATGGAAATGTTGATTGTAAAAGGGTGACTTCGGACTTCAAGTAGACCGTAACTATCACAATAAGCGGACGATTTTCAATCATTTTGTAGTTTCAGAAACATCTAGTCTTATCTAACCCGCTGTTGAAGACAAAATCATTTGTATTTTTTTTTTCAGTTTCGCATTTATAAGATTATAGTGAGACTAACTATGGGATGTGAGTTCAACTGGAGCGAGTGAGAAAAAGTCAGGTGATTACGAAACATCCTTTCGTAGCCTTGTCATGCTGTAGTATTTATATATTACTGGACTGACGGGGAGGATGTCCAATCTTTTACTTTATCTTGCCGCTGCTATACGGAGTGTTGGCAGGGCGACTACACCATACGTTCACAACTTACGTATAATGTAATAGGAACACGAAACAACAATCCCTTACAAAATCACGATCCTTGTATTTTACAAAATTCTGACCTACAAAGATAACACGAATCAAAATAATCCTTTGCACGTGATGTCAATATATTTCAGACATGCATTATCGAATCATCAAAACATTTCCTTGAATAATATGAGTTTCATCTCTGATTGCAAATGCACACAACTCAACTACACATGTCAACCTCCATCTAACGAAAATGACCACTTTCGTCCACGTCTGAACAATGACACGGTCGCTGGACTCCAACGTGTTACAGCTTATGGAATCCCCCAACTTCTCTCTTCTCATCTTATGTACGTGATCAGCGACGGACTCGAAGGACTGCCCATTTCCGTAAAAAAAAAAAAACCGTCTCTGGCCAGTGGGATTTCCAATCAAACCGGACCACTGCTTGCTTTTACCCACTCCCTACTATGCCACACAGCAGTGGTTCTCATTCTTTTTTTGGCCTTGGAGCTTTTTTCCAGCCTGAGAACCGTTGTGGGCCCCTCATTAAAAATAAAACAATAAACAGAAGCCTGATGATGCTAAGTTTTTTTTTAATCGAGCCAATCTATTTAACTGTATGTGGACTCTCAGAAATTCCCTTTGTGGACCTCCTGGGGGTCTATGAACCCCAAACTAAGAACCACTGCCATAGAGACGCCTAAATATATATGAGGCTGGTGCCCATATTTTTCTTGATTAGACAAAACTACACAGAGTTCTCAGCAACAGGTTTCATTGCCTTTTCTTTCCTGACACTTGAAGGAAACGGGTATCCATTTCTACCCGGCACTTGAAGCAAACGGGTATCCATTTCTACCCGGCACTTGAAGGAAACGGGTATCCATTTCTACCCGGCACTTGAAGGAAACGGGTATCCATATCTACCCGGCACTTGAAGGAAACAGGTATCCATTTCTACCGCTGGGTGAATGGAGACATCGCTGTAAGAGGCATGCGCACTAATCACTTACACCACTCGAGCGCCTTCGTATTTCTTTGTAGATGTTCTTAATGTCGGTGATCCATCTGAGACTCGGTGATCCATCTGCCGAGATGTGCAGAACTAACAGATTACCAAAGATAATGGCTTCTGTCCCAGGTATTGTGAAAATCATACGAAGAATGGGGAAAAAAATTACATTGAAAGATTGAAATTAGCTTCATTCCGTTATAAGTGCCAGGCATGATGTTGGCTATAAGAGACAGAGATACAGTACTTGTAACACACCAACTTGGGTGGAAGAATGGAAGGCATTTTTGTTTGTTTGCTGTGATGGCCTTATAACGAGCGTGAATGCCAAACATAGGCTTGCTATCATAGACTGTGAATTCTGAGGGTTCTCTGTTTTAAGAGTGGGCCCCGGAGGGTTTCTGTTTTAAGAGTGGGGCTCGGAGGGTTCTGTATTTTAAGAGTAGGCCCAGAGGGCTCTCTGTTTTAAGAGTGGGCCCAGAAGGTTCTCTGTTTTAAGTGTGGGCCCAGAGGTTCTCTGTTTTAAGATTGGGCCCAGAGGGTTCTCTGTTTTAAGAGTGGGCCCAGAGGGTTCTCTGTTTTAAGAGTGGGGCTCGGAGGGTTCTGTATTTTAAGAGTAGGCCCAGAGGGCTCTCTGTTTTAAGAGTGGGCCCAGAGGGTTCTCTGTTTTAAGAGTGGGCCCAGAGGTTCTCTGTTTTAAGATTGGGCCCAGAGGGTTCTGTGTTTTAAGAATGGGCCCAGAGGGTTCTCTGTTTTAAGAGTGGGCCCAGAGGGTTCTCTGTTTTAAGAGTGGGCTCAGAGGGTTCTCTGTTTTAAGAGTGGGCCCAGAGGGTTCTCTGTTTTAAGAGTGGGGCTCGGAGGGTTCTGTGTTTTCGGTTATCATGAAAGCAAACATACGAGGACTGAAAAAGAACAACTCTTAAACTATCACGAATGCTGAGATAGTCTTGCTACAAAATCTGAATGTAGAGATAGTCTTGTTATCATAGACTGTGAATTCTGAGATTGTCTTGTTATCATAGACTGTGAATTCTGAGATTGTCTTGTTATCATAGACTGTGAATTCTGAGATTGTCTTGTTATCATAGACTGTGAATTCTGAGATTGTCTTGTTATCATAGAATGTGAATTCTGAGATTGTCTTGTTATCATAGACTGTGAATTCTGAGATTGTCTTGTTATCATAGAATGTGAATTCTGAGATTTTCTTGTTATCATAGAATGTGAATTCTGAGATAGTCTTGTTATGGAATGTGAATGTCGAGACAGTCTTGTTATCATGAAATCTAAATGTAGAGATAGTCTTGTTATCTTGGAGCGTGAATGTAAAGACATTATTGTTATCATGAAGTCTGAATATAGAGATAGCTTTATTATTTTTTAATCTGAATGTTATCATGATAACTTAGCTGAAACAAAAACACCCTGGCCCAAGTGGCACAGAGACTGACATTTTCATCACAGCAGTCAAATCTCCTGCCACACCATCTATTTCAATCTTATAGTCTTAAGAGGAAAAAAAGCATGGCATGACAAAGTGTCATGGCAGATTTGAGAAGCTCTGTGGGTTCGCTTCATAACAGTACAACGAGTTGGGGTTTTTTTTTAAAATATTCAAAGACTGGAAGAAAAGGAGATTAAACGTATATTTTAATTACGAAAGGAAGTTTTAAGATACCTCTCCATTAAAAAAAAAATTATATATGTATTGTTTTCGTGTTGTATAATTTACTTTGTTATTCTCGCATGCTTGACATGAAGCATCAGTGGAAGATTTGTTATTCTCGTATGTTTGACATGAAGCATCAGTGGAAGATTTGTTATTCTCGCATGTTTGACATGAAGCATCAGTGGAAGATTTGTTACTCTTGCATGTTTGACATGAAGCATCAGTGGAAGATTTGTTATTCTTGCATGTTTGACATGAAGCATCAGTGGAAGATTCTGAGTTAACTGGGAAAAAATTATGACATGAAAAAATACACTTAATTGTTTCCTGTGTGTTTTATTGATTTTATTTATCAATCTTCAGTTTCAAAGCAAGGCAACATGAGGGCTTAATGGGCTCCATCGGGGAAAATGGTGGAATCCCTGCAGCTGTCGTGAAATGATGAGATCTCCTTAAACAAGTTTCTTGTTGACAGAAAGGATGGAACTAATAGGTCCAGGCAATGCATGGCTGCTTCGGGGCTAGGAGTGTTCTGTGTTTTAAGAGTGGGCCCAGAAGGTTCTCTGTTTTAAGAGTTGGCCCAGAAGGTTCTGTGTTTTAAGAGTGGGCCCAGAAGGTTCTCTGTTTTAAGAGTGGGGCTCTGAGGGTTCTGTGTTTTAAGAGTGGGCCCAGAGTGTTCTCTGTTTTAAGAGTGGGGCTCGCAGGGTTCTGTGTTTTAATAGTGGGCTCTGAGGGTTCTCTGTTTTAAGAGTGGGCCCAGAAGGTTCTCTGTTTTAAGAGTGGGGCTTGGAGGGTTCTGTGTTTTAAGAGCGGGTCCAGAGGGCTCTCTGTTTTAAAAGTGGGGCCAGAAGATTCTCTGTTTTAAGAGTGGGACTCGGAGGGTTCTGTGTTTTAAGAGTGGGCCCAGAGGGCTCTCTGTTTTAAAAGTGGGCCCAGAGGGTTCGGTTCTGTGTTTTCGGTCATCATGAACGCGAACATACGAGGACTGAAAAAGAACAACTCTTAAACTATCACGAACCCTTTAAAACTTTTAACTTGTGAAATTCAAAGATCTACAGGTATACGAACTACAAAAATAAGATTTTTAAAGGCACGCGTCTTTCTCACCGCAACATATGCCTATGAGATCTGGACACTTAACAAAACAGCTGAGAAACAAATAAATGCCTTTGAATGTAAATGCTATAGAAGAGTCCTTCAAATATCATGGACACAAAGAAAAAAACCAAATATATCCATACTACAAGAACTTAATATTGAAGAAGGCTTGCTAGTAAAGAAGATTAAACAAAGAAAAGTTAAATATCTTTTGCATATCAAACGTCATGAGATTTTAGAGAAGACCGTCTTGGAAGGACATATAGTGAGAAAAAAGAAAGAGAGGAAGACCAAGGGGAAGATGGCTGCAAGACATCGTTGATAATCTGCAAATGGATGCATCAGCAGTAGGATATCTTGATTACAATCGAGAGGCCTGCAGGAGAGCTGTTAGGGAGGCAAAGTTCCTCGATGGACAAGCAAACAACTGACTGAAAGGTATACAGGTTTGTTTCGTAACGTTCATAATTTTATATTGTTGTAAATGCCTCAGGAAAAGATTCCGTATCCAGTGGAACGAATCCAAGACTAACGCAGAGATAAGAAAGATGAGCAAACAACAACCTGTTTCATCACTGCTCAAAAAAATGGACATGTATCAGCCACGTGTTGAGAAGAAACAAGCAGAGAATCCTAAAACAAACCATAAAGCTTGAAAACAAGAGGTAGACCATGTGTAACTCCGAATAAAACATTGTTAAGAGAGGCTAAATTAGTGGGCATAAAATCCCTTGATGAGGTTGAAAAAAAAAACCCCGCCGAAAACAGAAAGAACTTGGCGAGCACCCATGTGTGACGCTTAAAGCCACCTGAAGAATATAAGATTGACAGCTTATTTCGTATACTACTACTACTAAACACATGTTCTGCCCACATACTGTACTGAACTGTGCTAGTTTGTCTATGTGCGCGCACGCAGCTAACTGGCTTGAATTACTAAAGCGAATATTCTTCATTCACTGTTACAGACGTCACTATTTACTGAGCAGACGTTACTTGGACTGCTACACCAGTGGCACAACAGACGTTACACTGTTATATATCATGTAACAATAACACCCAGGATTGACAACCACTACAAAACCGTACACGAACATGACCAGTTACATGCAATCAACTCACTCCACACCACACTTTACATGAATCCAGTACAAAAATCAACAAAAGTTTAATGATGAATTCTCATTTGTTAAATGCGTGTTGCGAATGGATGTGGTGTATAAACTGATGGAAGCAATTACAATGAGAATAGTAAAACGGTCCGGGTGATTAACATCGCCATGGGACCCTCACACTAACAAACAACATCAAAAACATAATAACCTCATATATACGGAAAAACTCCATACACAACCTTCCAACCAAGAATCACATTTTGCCCTAAAAAGGATAATCAGACTTGCAACACTACAAAATAACTCTACATTGTTGTAAATGCCTCAGGAAAAGATTCCGCATCCAGTGGAACGAATCCAAGACTAACGCAGAGATAAGAAAGATGAGCAAACAACAACCTGTTTCATCACTGCTCAAAAAAATGGACATGTATCAGCCACGTGTTGAGAAGAAACAAGCAGAGAATCCTAAAACAAACCATAAAGCTTGAAAACAAGAGGTAGACCATGTGTAACTCCGAATAAAACATTGTTAAGAGAGGCTAAATTAGTGGGCATAAAATCCCTTGATGAGGTTGAAAAAAAAAACCCGCCGAAAACAGAAAGAACTTGGCGAGCACCCATGTGTGACGCTTAAAGCCACCTGAAGAATGTAAGATTGACAGCTTATTTCGTATACTACTACTACTAAACACGTGTTCTGCCCACATACTGTACTGAACTGTGCTAGTTTGTCTATGTGCGCGCGCACGCAGCTAACTGGCTTGAATTACTGAAGCGAATATTCTTCATTCACTGTTACAGACGTCACTATTTACTGAGCAGACGTTACTTGGACTGCTACACCAGTGGCACAACAGACGTTACACTGTTATATATCATGTAACAATAACACCCAGGATTGACAACCACTACAAAACCGTACACGAACATGACCAGTTACATGCAATCAACTCACTCCACACCACACTTTACATGAATCCAGTACAAAAATCAACAAAAGTTTAATGATGAATTCTCATTTGTTAAATGCGTGTTGCGAATGGATGTGGTGTATAAACTGATGGAAGCAATTACAATGAGAATAGTAAAACGGTCCGGGTGATTAACATCGCCATGGGACCCTCACACTAACAAACAACATCAAAAACATAATAACCTCATATATACGGAAAAACTCCATACACAACCTTCCAACCAAGAATCACATTTTGCCCTAAAAAGGATAATCAGACTTGCAACACTACAAAATAACTCTACAACCTTTTGTCCTAAAAAGGACAATCAAACTTGCAAGACTACATAATAACTCTACAACCTTTTGTCCTAAAAAGGACAATCAAATTTGCAACACTACATAGTAACTCTACAACCTTTTGTCCTAAAAAGGACAATCAAACTTGCAACACTACATAGTAACTCTACAACCTTTTGTCCTAAAAAGGACAATCAAATTTGCAACACTACATAATAACTCTACAACCTTTTATCCTAAAAAAGGACAATCAAATTTGCAACACTACATAATAACTCTACAACCTTTTATCCTAAAAAGGACAATCAGACTTGCAACACTACATAATAACTTTACAACCTTTGGACCTAAAAAGGACAACAAAACCCACAACTCTCTACACAATGATTCGTGACAAATTTTGTCCTAAGAAGAACAAACCCAATTACCAAAACTACATTCTGACAACCAAACTACATCACGAATACACAATCCTATCAAACATCAGAACAAACCTTACCTACATATATCTTTACGACATCTAGAACAGAACTCCTTTCTCAACAACATCTAGAACAGAACTCCTTTCTCAACAACATCTAGAATGGAACTCCTTTCTCAACAACATCTAGAACAGAACTCCTTTCTCAACATCATCTAGAACAGAACTCCTTTCTCAACAACATCTAGAATAGAACTCCTTTCTCAACAACATCTAGAACAGAACTCCTTTCTCAACAACATCTAGAACAGAACTCCTTTCTCAACAACATCTGGAAAAGAACTCCTTTCTCACCAACATCTATAACAGAACTCCTTTCTCAACAACATCTGGAACAGAACTGATCTCATTCATACATCCCGTCATCCGAGGTCCCATGACAGTCGGAACAGGGAGATAACTCCTTCCGTGCTCGCTTAAACAGGTGAGTTGTGGTCTATAACTTTTTGACCACAACAACAGGGTTTCTCACAAAAAATCTGTAACAGTTACATTCTGTTACACGATGTAAATGAAAAAAAAAGCAGAAACTGTGTCACTTCGTGATAAAATATTCGTATCAATGACCTTCGCTTTGGAAAAAAAAATGTTATGTGTTGTAGTTGATGTTATGCGAGTTAATGTGAGTTAATGTGAAATTATTTAGACTTTATTTTGTTCGCATGAAAACTGTTGTTTACTTTCGCCGTAATGAAAGAGATGTAGTTGTACATTTGTAATGCTCGGAGATTTGTTTGGGGGTGGGGTGGGTTGTTTTTTTTTGGGGGGGGGGGGGAAGAGAGGAGAGAGAACGAGAGAGAATAAAGAGAGAGAGAGAGAGAGAGAGAGAAAGAAAAGAGTGAAGAGAAGGAGAGAGACACAGAGAAAGAAAGAGAGTGAACAAAATAGAGAAAAATAGAAATAAAACGGTACCCAGAGAGAGAAAGAAACATAAAAAGGAAAAGAGAAAAAGAGAGAGAAAGAGACAAAGAAAAGAGGGTCAGAGAGAGAGAGAGAGAGAGAGAGAGAGAGAAAGAAAAGAGTGAAGAGAAGGAGAGAGACACAGAGAAAGAAAGAGAGTGAACAAAATAGAGAAAAATAGAAATAAAACGGTACCCAGAGAGAGAAAGAAACATAAAAAGGAAAAGAGAAAAAGAGAGAGAAAGAGACAAAGAAAAGAGGGTCAGAGAGAGAGAGAGAGAACAAGAATGAATAAATGAATAAATGCATGGTCTTTGTTTTCAAAGGGTGAGGAATTGGGCGCGCAGACCCGTCTTACATTCTTCCCTTCATCACTCCATCTTTCAATCTTCCCGTACACTCGATTTAATATAAGTATATAAATTACATTTTTTTAAAAAAGTATCTAAGAATACAGAAATAACTATTGCATTTATAAACATAGGATAATGAGCTACATGAAAGGTAACTAATCTAAGAAGAGTGTACTCGCACACACACATGCGCATACACACACACACACACAAATACATTTTCAATGAAGTTCTTCTAACATCACACATTCGTTAAGGTTATTTCTAGCAAGTTCTGACAAGTTAAGTTTATAACTATGTTCTTTTAGAACAGAACTCGGTGGCTGACGAATCATGGGATGCGAGGCTATTATATATTTTATGAAGACATATAGTTACAAGCCAGTAAATATTGAATGTTTGTGTGTGTGTGTGAGAGAGAGAGAGAGAGAGAGAGAGAGAGAAATAAGATGGCGGGGAGGTGGAGCATAGTGAAATTCAAGAGATAAACATCAAACATATTGTCTAATACCGTTAAATTTCACAGATTGTCAATAATTTTCAATAATCTGAAAGGTCCCTTAATCAAAGGGAAACTAAAGTGCTCATAAAAAAAAATAATAATAAAAATTCATACGAAGCTTTTGGAAAATCACCAAAACCATAGAAAACAAGTTGAATTCTTTCCAGACTAAATGTTTACGAAGAATTAGAAAAATATTTTGGCCAAACACCGTAAGAAATAACATCTTATTAGCAGAAATGCAGATGAAACCACTGACAACAATTATTGAGGAAAGACGATGGCGATGGTTGGGACATGTGCTCCGAATGACTGACAACTCACTCCCAAAAATAGCACTAAGATGGACACCACAGGGGAACAGAAGTAAGGGTAGACCAAAAGAGACATGGAGAAGAACAACAGAAAGGATGTTGAGCAATAGAATGCTCACCTGGGCAAGAGCAGAAAAAAAGGCGAAGGATAGGCATTTGTGGAAAACCCTTGCGAAAGCCCCATGTGCCCTGGGCACTTAAGGTTCAGAGAGAGAGAGAGAGAGAGAGATACGAAGCTTTAAAAAAGTATTGAGCTTTTGGATTCAGTGTTTTTTTTCTGGTTTTATCAGTAATGATAATATGCATTTTAAAGAATTTTTAGGCATATTTACCATAATAAAAATATAATGAAAAGAAAAAAAAAATATCTGTGTGTATTTTCATCCACGGGTTTACTTTCGCGCACAAGTTGAACAGCAAAGAGAAACATGGTGCTTAAGTATGTGTTGCGAAATGTTATTTATTCTCTCGTTTTCTTTTCTTATTTTTGTATACAAGGACCCATATTTTTAATTCATAGTATGCATACACAGGCGAAAGTACATCTTTCACTGGTCGACAACTGTAGAACGGTATGTTTTTTTTTATTGTGTGCTGAGGTTATCAATATGTGAGGTTTTGCCCGCTGCACAAATAAAAACATATTGATGAATCTGCACAAAACTGTGCAGATCTTACCTGTTTCACAAGCAGGGACTTTAAAAACAGTTCAAACTCATACTTGAGGGTTCGTAATATATATATATATATACCTTATTTAGGTAAAGTATATATATATGAAGTAAAGATAAACCTGTCATGCCTTAGAGGCACATAGGGGATGTATATATATATATATATGGGAACAGAAGTAAGGGTAGACCAAAAGAGACATGGAGAAGAACAACAGAAAGGATGTTGAGCAATAGAGGGCTCACCTGGGCAAGAGCAGAAAAAAGGCGAAGGACAGGCATTTGTGGAAAACCCTGGCGGAAGCCCAATGTGCCCTGGGCACTTAAGGTTCAGATATATATATATATATATATATATATATATATATATATATATATATATATATGGAATATAAATAACATGTAGCTGATGTAATTGTGAGAAATATTTTTAATTGTAGTCTTTTTTTTTATTATTCTCAGGGTTGTTAATATGTATGCATACTTTATACTTTGCCCCCCCCCCCCCAACTTAAAGTTTGTTAAAATGGACCATTTTATCCCAGGGATCTTACAAGTTATCAATATGGATATGCGTATATGACAACCGACTCTGTGGCCCGGTGAAAATCACTATCTTCCCCCTTTGTATTCACATCCCAACCCTCCAACCCTCTTTTACTCTTATGTCGGGGGCACGGCTAATCTTTGGCCTAGAGCATGAGTGGCTTTCCGCTTCACTACTGTTGCCCCAACTATTTCCCAACCCAGGATCTTTGCCTCCGTGGATGTTCCTCTTACCTGGCTCCACTGCCTGATGATCGTATAGTTTCTGACAATGATCTTATATAAATACTATCCTGTCATTCATCTCTATTAGACAATTAATAACTCCAACAACAGGCGTATAAATTCCAACACAAAATATTTAATATGAAATAGGATTATAGATCAACTCAATAACTGTGGTGACTCAGATCATGCACAAGCATGTTAGACATTATATGATATATAGTTCTGTATGTCGCATTGATCATCATAAAAGTTGCCTGTCTTGGCAACCCACAACAAAATCTTAACATCTCATATAACAGTATGGTTATATCAGGACACATGAAAATTTAAAATTAAAAAAAGTATCGTTAAACATCCTACATGATTCTCCCTGTAAGAATATAGCACGTTACCCAGGAGCCTCACAATAAAAGTACAGTACATCAGTTCTTCCTGGTTCAAGGCTCAATTAACATATGCATATATACATATAATTACAGCTTCAACAGGATAAATGTTCATAACTCTCAGCAATACAGGCTCTTTTATCTACTACCATTCCTATCCACGAATATTTCTTGAATGTCATCTAATCTATTACACTTATGACTGTAGACACCAAATATCACGAGACATTTACTGGACATTTACAATAACTGACAATTATGACTCACGAACTAGGCGGCATCAGGCGACAATCTGAGATCACAGACTGACGAAACGAACATACTCACGATCTCTTAATTCTTAATTGAAATACACATTTTCCATAATACAGCGAGGACAATATCTTTCCTCGGATACACTCTGCCGCCCAAGCCATGTTTTTGACTGAACGAAAACTGCTAATCTAATTGCCAAAAATGTGCTGCTTCTCCTCGTATAACTCTATGATCACCTCATTAGCATACTTAGTTGTAAGGTGGGGGACTTTGTGAGCGAACCATGTGTTTCAGTTTTCGTGGCTAGGCCTTGCCACGTTACCCGAACCCTCTCACTCACATAATATTGTATCAAAAATAATTAATACGTAAGGGCAGACAAGACAATTCAGTACTACACCTTATATAGACACACACATAATAAATACCAAATAATTTCCTATAGCAGATTTTCACGGTGCATTGCTGTGAGTCTTCATACAGAACCGCTACCATGTATGTCCGTCATGTGTCTTCAGGTACAAATGAGTCTGAAAATACTCTTCTGTACACATGAACATTGGCCTGAAGCCAAGAGAATGAAGAAGCACGTCGAAGAGGTTTACCAGCCGCTTTGTCGATGTCAAATCCACGTCGACGCATCTGAGATACCACCTCCGATAAGTATTTCGTGTTGACATGAGATAAACCTTCTTGGCCTGCGGAAGGAAATAAATCAGTCAGGATTACGAGATGAACATACAGTAATATACATTTTTTTAAAAGTATATAAGAATACAGAAAGACACTATTGCATTCACAAATATAGAATAATGAATTACATGAAAGGTAACTAATCTAACACACACACAAATCTTACCACAGTCACTGTCATCCTTTCTCTTTGTCTCTCTTCCCTCTCTCTCTCTCCCCTCCCTCTCTCTCTTCTCCTCTCTCCTTCTCTGCCTATTTGAGGGAGGTGGAGGATAGAGAAAATGAGAGAGAGAGAGAGGGGAGGAGAGAGAGGAAGAGAGATACGGGAGAGAAGAGAGAAAGAGGGGAGGGAGAGAGATAGCGGACAAAGGGAGAGAGGGGAGGAGAGAGAGGGAAGAGATAGATAGAGAGAGGGAAGGGAACAGGGGAGAGAGAGAGAGAGAGAGAATGATAGTGATTGTGCTAAGATTTTTTTTTAACCGGCGTAGTCAGATCTGTCTCTCACCTTGCATGATATACTTTCCGAAATACCAATTTTCTCAATACAGTATTCGGTACTTTATATCTGTTTTTTAAATGTAAAATCAGACATACTTTACAAACTACAGCGGAAAGTAAATGTTTGTGTGATTTTTTTTTCGTATCTTATTTGTGGCAACTTTTAATCTTCACAAAATGCTCACATACCGAACCAATGTCAAAGTTGGCTGATTCTTCTCTAAGCTCACTGAGCATCAACATACTGGCCCGATTGTCCTTCAACCAAATTCGTTGGTTGTTTTTTTTTTTTTACGAGGTTTTTAAAAATAATATAAACCGGTTACGGTAACGGACGCCATCGAAAAGTTTCGTTTTTTTTCTCGTTTTTTTTTTTTTAAACCAGTAACTTACCGATAATTGCCGGCTAACGCGATCAATGACCGTAAAGATTATTCAAGAGATTGATAATGATGAAGCTGCTGCTAGACCAGATAAGAACATCGATATCATCATCTCTACAGGAAATGTCATACAACGGATTGCCCTCTTTTGTTCTTTTCACGGTACATCTCGCCATTCAGCTTCCTGTTCATCTCTTGATGCTGTCTGCCTATTACAAAGTATGTTTCTGAACTATTATAATATTGATGGAAGATGAAATTTTGATCTGTACAGTCCATTATGATGATGAGAAGTTCTAACTGATGCTGTCTTTTCTGCACTTGAATCAATGATCCTCTCACTTCTATTTTAGGCTGTGGCCGCGTCAACTTCACTACAAGTTGGTGTCATTTATAGATTCCCCTCACTCGAAGGAACACGAGTAGAAGTTATCTTCACACACAACCCGAAAGGTCGCACAGATAGGATGAGTTTCAAGAAATCAAGTCTCTGCACAAGTTACAGATTTTATTTAATTCGGTCTAATAATAGCTCAGATACAGTACTTGGTAACATTACTTGGACTAGAAAATGCATCTCCTTGGAATCACCTAAACAATGTTTCACAACATCAGATCTATCATAGTCTAGATGCACCACTTCAGCAATGTTCTCAACCTCAAAATACTCAACACATGATACGAAACAATTCCGAATCCTGTACTATAGTAGATCTGCATCACGTAGTCAACTAATTTCGAGGGCCTTCCTCGTCTGAATCATTTTACACAAAGTTTCAAAAGTATCAGATCTGTGCATTCCCTCGCTCAGTACTAATAATCAGTTTTCTAACTGGAAACACATCTTCATCTGTCTTAACACTACCTCTTGCTCTATTTTTTTTCTCGTTCTCTTTCTTGTTCTCCTACTTGTCTTCTACGTTTCTTTTTTTTACTTACCCGTCCGTTATGTTCCTCTCTCCTTAAAAATGCATGCCTGACTTGTATATAGTAAGTCAATTGTCCAAGGAGACACACCCTTAGATCTTTCTGTTGGTCAGATGATCAAGTCGGTCTCAAAACTGTCTGCAAATTGTGTCCTAAGATTAGCAAATATGCCTCACGTGGCAGTCTGTTGCGTCAAATCCGTCTACACAATGTTCTTATCAGGTATCAGGCGTTTACGATAACTATGGTGGGGGGAGGGGGGGGGTAGTTCAGATCTGTTTACACAGTGACCGTCTGTTTGTTTCCATGTTGTTGATTTAACCATTCAGTTTAATCGTGACAGGACTATTATAACCTGGGTGTATCTCTTTAATCTGCCTTTATTATCGGTGTCCATCCTGTCATTGTCATCAACTTGCTACTAATACCGTGGGAGTGTTTCTCTCAAATTGTCCATCGTTTCTGACCTACTTTCTACGTATCAGTAATAATAAACTGTGATTTTTAAAAAAGCCTTAGTAATAATAATCATAACATTAATAATAATAATAATAATAATAATAATATCCTAATATACAAGGGATCAATATCTAATCTTCTGCTTGCCCACCTGTATCATTCTAGCTCTTCGGCCCTTGTCTCTTAATTAAACCTTCAGACCAATTTGTCGTATATTATTACGTTTCTTTGCATGACAAAAATGCGTCAAGGTGTGCTTCTTCTCTTTTTTGGCTGCATAATTTAATCTTCTACTACTGTAATATTATTATTACTTATTATTATTATTATTACGTTAGTGCATTTTTTATGAAAGAAACGAACGAATATGACGGACGAAGAGACACCGATGTAACTAAAAAGGGAAGCCACTGCAGTAAAAAAAAAATCAACCAATAATTACTGCACACGAATGTCTAATTATAGTCTCCTCTGACAAATCTCTGGGACGGTCTTTCTGACGGTCAGTAGTAGATCTTCACGCATTCATTCAAACATACTCATGCCTATAACAAGTAGATAGATGCCGATAATAGGGCAGTAATTTAACTGAGACGGCTAAAGCACCCTGCTAATTTAACTGTTTGACGCAATCAGACGTCAAGAACTATCTTCAACGAAGTTAACTTTTCTTTTCGACCATTCCGTGACCTCGCGATCAGGACAACGGACTTTGCACGGAGAGCCAGTCGGGGTCATATGAGAGCTGAAAAGGAGATGGAGAGAGGAGAGAGAGAGAAAGGAGAGGAGAGAGAGGGAGAGGGGGTGAGAGAGGAAACTTGGAGACAGGAGAGAGAAGAAAGGGAGAGAGGGGATAGAGGAGAGAGAGGGGGAGAGGGGGTGAGAGGGAGAGAAGGGAGGGGAAAGAGAGAGAGGGGAGAGAAGGGAGGGGAGAGAGAGGGAGAGGGGGTGAAAGGGAGAGAGAGGAAAGGGAGAAGGGAGAGAAGAGAGGGAGAGAGAGTAGACAGAGGGGGTGAGAGGGAAAGCTGTAGCTTTGTCCTGAATTGTGTGTCTAGTAGAAAACAGGGTTTCTCAAAATCCAGGGCTCTAGGGGTACAGCCCCCGGCTCTTCCCCTCTCTCGTTGGGCCTGCTAGAGACTGTATTTAAACATTATTTCTATAGAACTATTTAATAATAAAGAAACAAATTATCTCCAGATTTTTAAAACATAAGATCTTTTATCTACAAACTCCACAAAAAGATCTTTAATATACAAACTCCACTATGTCCTTCAGGACCATGGTGTCCCTTATTGAAAAAAGACAGCAAGCGTTGAGTTTCACGTTCTCTCTCTCTCTCCTCTCCTCTCCTCCTTCTCTCTCTTTCTCTCTCTCTCTCTCTCTGAACCTCTGGGTGCCAAGGGCACATGGCACAAGGAGGTTCCTCAAGGGTTTTTCACAAACTCCTGTCCCTCGCCTTTTTTTTCTTTCTGCTCTTCCCCAGGTGAGCCTTCTATTACTCAACATCCTCTCTGTGGTGTCTTCACTTACTCCTGTTTCTCTAGGGTGTCTATTTCAGTGCTATTTTTGGTAATGAGTCACCAGTCATCTGGAGCACGTGTTCCAACCATCACCAACATCTCTCTTCAGTAATCAAAAGTCAGTCGCTCCAACTGATTCCTGTCTTAAGTGTCCTGCTTCTTATGTTATTCGTTGGCCAAAAATATTCGTCTAATTCTGCGTAATCATTTGGGTCTGGAAGGAATTTAATGTGTTTTTTTTTTATAGTTTTGATGGTTTTCCAGCATTCACTTCCGTAGAGTAACATACTTTTGAATATTATGTTTTCGTTTTTTTTTTGGGGGGGGGGGGATTTCCATTTAAAAATCTACGTAACATTATTTATTTTTTTAAAAATTCCTGCTTACTGTTCAAGCTAATATATTAAATATTCATTCTGTTATTTTTCTTATTGCACTGTTATATAAACATATCACTATATCACTCACTCTTTCAGTCACTTTATAATAGCAATGATAACAAGCAAAACTTCAATCACTGTAACTTTATTTATCCATCGGCTCGACAGGCGCCCGAGGATTTTGTTCATTTTACACGTTAGGATATTCATCTGTTGCTTTCGTATACTGATGTTGAATCAAAACAATAACGCGCCGAACTGAACTCTTTGACACGATCCTTGATGATCTGGCCAAGAAAGCTTTCATTGATGTGTGGCCTAATACCCTTTCACATTGTATAAACTAGGAAAAGGAACAGCTTTATTACTTAACGACTACAAAGTTGTGACGTTTCGCCGTGAGCCTTGTTGAAAAACAAATACTCTTTCACATGTTCGCTCCTCACCGGCTATCGCTAAACTGATCCGGCGTCCTTATTGCAGTTATGTCAGTAATCACGGCCTAGCGTAGGTGCGTCTTATAGCGTCATAGAGACCGACGGACCAATCAGATGCCTTCTTTAGATCATACTATCTATCCAGACGTAATATAAAGTAGCTTTGGTGGGTAGGTTTAAAAGACATCAGGAAGGTCCTACTTAATATCCTGCACCCCTGTCCCTTACTACTGAACCTCGTCAGTTAGTCCGTCTTGCCAGTCCCCGCCAATGTTACATCCATGGTGATCACGTGAAATAGGGGCTTTGGCCACGGGAAATAAAGATTGATGGACAGTTTAAAATGAGAAACTGTGGAAAGACCAATAGTCGGCAGGAGGGCTTCAAGATAATTAATCGGAGATTTATGACTGGTAAAGGTACAATTCCCGTTTTCGTGCCATTAAGGCATATTGGGGATATGGTTTTAGGCCAATATTTCCATGACCTTCGGCACATGAAAGTGTGATGTGGTCAGTATCACGCCTGGCCGCATTTACCTCACAAGATTTCTCTGGTACCCATTTTCAGAGGCGGAGTGGACCTTGGGGCCTTTTTGGCGTGTACCAGAATTTTAAAAAACCCATTGCTGGGTCTTGAACCTGGATTTAAGATTAGTACAGGCAAAGAAGAAATCACTAGATTGACGGGCAACTTAGGCATGAAAGATTAACGGGCAACTTAGGCGTGAAAGATTAACGGGTAACTTAGGAGTTAAAAATGGAACTTACCTGGAATAGCCCAGCTGAGAATGATTCCTTCTCTGGCATGTCTGACTAGATTGTCCAAGTAAACGTTCTGGAACTTGGCAGGAATGTGCTCACCAACTTCCACACTGATCACCCAGTCATATGCAGCCAAACCATACTGAGGGGCTGTCAGATCCAGAAACTTTACCTGCAGGAGATTTAAAAGGTCAAAAGTTTCTTTACCAAGGAGCTGTTAGATCCAGAAACTTTGTCTGCAGGAGATTTTAAAGGTTAAAAAGTTTATTTGCCGATAGGCTGTCAAGTCTATAACGAGATTTGAAAGTCAAAATGTTCTTTATTCGTGGGCTGTCATGGCTAGAAACTTTACCTGAGAGATTTCAAGGTCTGTGGTTTTTTTTCCCCTCACGTTCTGTCAGGTTAGAAACTTCACCTTGTTGACTTAAGGACTTCTTTATTGACAGGTCTCAGAGAATTTAACATGACCTTTTCTGTGTTTTGACTTCGTAGAATTTCTTTCCTTCCTTCTTTCTTTCCTTCCTTCTTTCTTTCTTTCTTTCCTTCCTTCCATACTAACACATTTACCCACTACTTTTGTTTGTGTATGTGGGTGTAGGAAAGAGGAAGGAAGGAAGGAAAGGGAATGACTTCTTATACATGATTTTGTTTGACTGAGTGTCATTATGTCGTTTAAAGAAAGAAGAGCACACTACATTTTCCCTTAAAATGCACAAAGTACATATTATGTTACAAGCAACATTATCCCCACAAATTTAGACTGACAAAAGGACAATGAATTTATAATTCGAAAATAAAAAGAGACGAACATTTCTCGAAGTCTAGATACTTAGAAAAGACCATCACTTTTGTACTGTGGGCAGTCGATATGTGCTCCTGTCTCTTCTTCAGTACTTCAGTCAGGCTACGCTGATTGATAATACCCATTCTGTGTTGACTGGCCATCCCTCAGGTGTTTCTCATTACTGTTTTTTTTTCTTTGAAGTCTAAAGCTTGTGAAAGTGATAACGTGACAAAGAACACAAGAAAAAAACATCTATTTCTTAATGTGGCACACTGACAAGCACTTACTAATCCATCTGAGACATCCTCAGAGTATGGTGCACCATCAAAGGCATCGTAGCTCACCACTTGACCGAGAGTGTCCAGATGTTTCTTGTACAGACCAGGTCCATCTCCAAAGCTTGCTACAGTCTTCCCTTGCAGGAATTTGCTGAGAGCTGTTGAGAAACCCTAGATAAATATTACGATAAGATAAGCCTGTGCTGCTGTTTCTGATTATTGCTAACGTTCTTTGTTCATTTTCACACCATAGAATTAGCAAGAATAATTTCCCTTTGCCGTGGGGAAACAGAAATTCTTTGTTCATATTTAATATATTCTATCCTCAGTCTATAATGTTTCTACAATGATGCAAGAGGAGAGAGAGAGAGAGAGAGAGAGAGAGAGAGAGAGAGAGAGAGCAGGGCAGGAGGGGGAATTTGATGTACCTGTAATTTAAATGTATCCACTAAAGATACTATCAGCAGTCATTTGCATATCCCTTGCGGAACTTTGCCTCCCTAAAAGCTCTCATGTAGGCCTCCCGGTTTTAAGCAAGATGCCCTGCTGCTGATGCATCCATTTGTAGATTATCAACCGTGTCTTGCATCCATCTTCGCCTTGGTCTTCCTCTCTTTCTTTTTTCCTATTATGTATCCTTCCAAGACTGTCTTCTCTAAATTCTCATGACGTTTAATGTGTCCAAAATATTTAAGTTTTCTCTCTTTAATCCTTTTTACTAGCCAACCTTCTTCAATATTAAGTTCCTGTAGTATGCATATTTTTTTTCTTTTTTTGTGTCCTTGATATTTGAAGGTCTCTTCTGTAGCATTTACATTCAAAGACATTTATGTGTTTCTCAGCTGTTTGGTTAAGTGTCCAGGTCTCACAGGCATATGTTGCGATGGGAAAGAGGCATGCCGTAAAAAATCTTATTTTTGTAGTTCTGTCTGGTTCCCAATACCAGCCAGAGCAAAAGCTGGGGATAATAGTCAAGAAGGCATCAATCTGATGCTGTGTAAGCTGGCTAAGATGATATAAAACTGAAGAGATTTCAGCTTTTACAAATTTCACCAAACTTATGGCAATGAAAGACGTAAAAAATCAGTTACAAGTAAAACCATAAGTAGCAAATCTGTTAAATGTACTATTCCTTCTACTCTGCCTTGGTCTTGGTGATATGATGGAGCTTTGTGTTCTGATAAACCACTGACAGTATTCTGAATGCCATTTCAAAGAATCGATATCCTATTCTACGACTGACATTTGAAAGGAATGAGGAAAAAAAGGTCCGACCTGTTTAAATTCCCCACCTGATAAGACACATGTTTTACCAAGTTTTATTAACGACATTAACAGCAACGAAGACTTTCAACTTTACAGCTCCTGTAAGTTTTCGCAGTCCAAAAACATCAGTTAACTGCTCATATCCAAACTTTAACAAAGGGTGCATAAAAATGCATAATTTTAAGTTGTCTGCTATGGCCATTTCACTATGAAGCAAAAATTTCAAGATCACAACAACAAAAAATGTAAATTAAAACAGTCGCCAAATTTTCACCGTGAAATGGCCATAGACGTTTAAAATTGGAACCTCTAAAAGTGCACAACAAAATCACACAAAATCAGTTTTATTATATATATATATATATATATATATATATATATATATATATATATATATATATATATATATGATAAAAAAACTCTTATCACTTTTCAGCATAGTTCCCATCACAATGAAAGTCTGCCATGGGTTCACTGTCTTCTTGGAGAGAAAGAAAATATGCTTGGCCAGTCTCTTTAATTTCTTCATCCGAACTGAATTTCTTTTCACCTAGCGCATCCCCGAGTGGCCCAAACACATGATAATCACATAGTGCGAGGTCGAGTGAATATGCAGGATGCGCAAGACACTCAAAACGCAGCTTCATAATTTGTTGACCTGTTGCACGTGTGGTGTGAGGCCACGCGTTATTATGGTGTAACAACACTCCAGAACTGACCAAACCGTGATGTTTTAACCTGCTTGCAGGCCTAAAGTGGTTCTAAGACAGACCACATATGCTTCACTGTTGAAAGTGGTTCATCTGGACATGTAATGTTCTAGGACAGAACCTTTATTGTCCCAGAAGAGCATGAGAATCAATTTTCCAGCCGACAGAGTTGTACAGAACGTCTTTGCTTTCTCCTTCTGTCTGGTAGTAATTGACTATAGCATTTGACTCATGTGACTACACGTAGTAGAAAGCCATCTCCTTCAGAACGTCGTAAAAGAGCTTCACAAACATCCCTACGACGTTCTTTCGCACATGGGGGAGAGTTTTTCTTTGGTATTGCAGGACTTCGCGAACGATATGGTGCGCTGAGCCTGACAAACCTTCAGTTATCCCCTGGTTTTCCAGTATCATTTGTTTCACTTCAGCGTTACCGTTAGGCCTATTTGCAATGTGAGGCTGGTCAGAGCGAGCTGCATCTGCTACATATCCAACCTTTAAACTTCATATGCCCCAGGAATTTGAACACCCCTGAAATCGAACAACTTGTAATCAGAACGAAATATTTGAGTAAATTTTGCCCAGGAATCCGAACGCTGCTTTGGAATCCGAACGGCCAGCACGTTGTTCGTGTGTGTTTGTGCGTACATTTCCTCAGCGCTCGGGCCACCCAAACGCTTTGTCGTTCAGTTCGTTGTCGGAAGCTGTAGTGATTTTCGCTGCTAATTTGATGTTTTTGTGTTACTTTTGTATAATAACATCTTAGTGTATTCGCCATGGGTCCTAAAAAGTGTAGTGAGGAAAATAAGAGTAAGAGGAAAGCTGTTAGAGCTACAACTGAAGTTAAGAAAGATCTTATCGCTAAGCATGAAAGCTGTACACGTGTTGCTGATCTCGCTACTATGTTCGGAATACCTAAATCGACTGCTTGTACGATTTTGAAAAATAAAGAAGCTATCAAAGCAGCTGATGTGACGAAAGGGGTTACGACATTGACCTCTATGAGATCGAAAAGTATGGAAGAGATGGGAAAACTGCTCTTAGTTTGGATTAATGAAAAACGGCTGGTGATGGTGTGATTTCTGAGACGATAATTTGTGAGAAAGCCAAGGTCCTCCACGATGATTTAGTGAAAGGCATACCTGATACCATGATATTAGGATCTGGAGAGGACTGCGGGCTTTGCCATGTCGACAGGGATCAGGATCTGAAGTGACCAACAACCTCGAACGCAGAAGAAGAAGAAGAAGAAGGAGGAGGAGGAGGAGGAGGGGGAGGAGGTGTGGGAAAGGGCATGACAAGAACTTATGAACATACAAATCATGTCTAGGAAATGGAGGTGGATTGGCCACACTCTGAGGAAACCAGACACCAGCATACCAAGATAGGTAGTGACATGGAATCCTCAAAGAAATAGAAAACGAGGAAGACCTAGACTTACTTACAGAATAGAAATTATGACAGTGCTAAGAGACAAGTGATACTCATGGAAGGAAGCAGAGAATAATTCCAAGAACAGGGCGACTGGAGAGCCTTTATCCGTGGCATATGCTCTCAAGGGAGTGAAAGGCGATGATGATGATGATGATGGTGATGGTGATGGTGGTGGTGGTGGTGGTGGTGGTGGTGGTGCTCAAAGGGAGGAGTTTAAAGCCAGCAGGGAGTGGTTCGAGAACTTTAAGAAAAGGACTGGAATCCATAGTGTTGTTATGTACGGAGATGCTGCTAGTTCTAATTCGGAAGCCGCGGAAAAGTTTATAAAGGAGTTTAATGAGTTTGTGAACATTGAGGGGTATGTTTCGAACCAAGTGCTCATTGTGACGAAGCAGGCCTCTTTTGAAAAAGATGCCCAGGCGAACGTACATCTCAAAGTAAGAAAAGTCTGTTCCAGGCCATATGCCAATGAAAGACCGCCTTACTCTCTTGGTGTGTGGTAATGCTAGTGGGGACTGCAAGATCAAACCTCTTCTCGTGTACCATTCAGAGAATCCACGAGATTTTAAGAATAACAACATCATTAAGAGCAAACTTAACTTTATGTGGAGATGGAATGTGAAAGCTTATGATTACCAAGCAGTTCTTCACACGAGGAGTTTGTTCCTTCAGTAAAGGCTTATCTAAAGGAGAAAAATCTGCCGATGAAGGCTCTTCTTGTCCTGGACAATGCTCCTGCGCATCCTGCAGGCTTAGAAGATGATTTGGTGGGCGAATATAGCTTCATCAAGATAAAATATTCCCCCCTCCTCCCTAATACCACTCTTCTTATCCAGCCCATGGACCAGCAGGTGATCTTTAACTTCAAAAAATTGTACACCATGGCTATGTTCCAGAAATGTTTTGAAGTTACAAATGAAACGGAACTGACCCTTCGAGAGTTCTGGAAGGATCACTACAATATCCTCCATTGCCTAAGAATCATCGAGAAACCATGGAGGGAAGTGTCTTTGAGGACAATGAACTCTGACTGTAAAAATCTCTAGCCTGAATGTGTTGCTGCAAGGGCCTTCGAGGGCTTTGAGGAACCAACTGTTGTTCCTGACATCGTATCTCTGGGCAAGTTCACGGGTTTGGAAGTCAGCGAAGAGGATGTCAATGAGTTAGTGGAGGATCACAGGACTGAGCTGACAACGGAAGAGCTTCAGCACCTCAGCCAGCAGCAGCAGAAAGAGGTCAGAGAAGAAATTTCTCCAGGGGAGAAAGAGGGAGATGCTGGAACCATTCCCACCGCTGAAATCAAGGATATTCTCAGCATGTGGTAAAAAACCCAAGCAGTCATTGAGAAGTGGCACCCTAATAAAACCCTTGTTAACATGTGTGTAAATTTGTTCAATGATAACATTATTGAAAATTTTCAAAAAGTTCAAAAAGGTCGCCACCATCAGACCACTTTGGAACGTTGGTTCTCATAAGACGCCACGACCACTGACCCCAAGCCATCTACAAGTGGTACCTTAGCAAAGGGCGTGAAAAGGCAAAGAATGCAGACACCAGAACCACCAGAAACGCAGTTACCTGATGTTATCATGGAAGGTGATTCGCCTTCCAAGCAATAATTTCTCTCCTCCTCCTCCTCTTCTTTCAACTTCCACATGCGCCATCATCATTCATTTTTAAAGTCAATACATATTTTTAAATTAACATCACTGCTGTATCTAGACCAACAAGCAGCAGTAAGAATAAATGGTGAAACAACAAGTTGGTTTGACATAAAACAAGGGGTCCGTCAGGGGTGCATATTGTCATCCTACTTATTTAACTTGTATACTGAAAATATAATGAGGAATGTTAGAGAAGATGTAGATAAAGAATATTACGATGCCATAACAGTTGGAGGTTATGAAATACCAGAGATTAGATATGCTGATGACACAGTATTGCTGTCCACAACACAAAAAGGAATGGAAAAACTAATTATGTCAGTCCGCAAGAACAGCGAAGAGCAGAACCTCTATCTTAATGCAAAGAAAACTAAATTGATGACAACTGACAAAACAAACAAGGCAACTGAAATATGTATCAATGAGGAAAAACTGGAAGAAGTGGAGAGTTTTGAATATCTTGGATCGCTACTAACTAATAATGGAGATACAATGAGGGAAATTAAAAGGAGGACATCTATCGCTCTTCAGAAAGTAAAACAAATAAAGAATCTGTGGAGAGGAGCAGACAGAACCACAAAAATAAGATTTTTAAGGGCATCCATCTTTCCCATAGCAACATATGCCTGTGAGACCTGAACACTTAACAAAACAGCTGAGAAACACATAAATGCCTTTGAATGTAAATGCTACAGAAGAGTTCTCCAAATATCGTGGACACAAAAAAGAACAAATATATCTATACTACAAGAGCTTAATATTGAAGAAGGCTGGCTAGTGAAGAGGATTAAAGAGAGAAAACTGAAATATTTTGGACACATTAAACGTCATGATAATTTAGAGAAGACCGTCTTGGAAGGATACATAATGGGAAAAAGAAAAAGAGGAAGACCAAGACGAAGATGGCTGCAAGACATCGTTGACGATCTGGAAATGGATGCAACAGCAGCAGGCCATCTTGCTCACAACCGAGAGGCCTACAGGAGTGCTGTTTGGGAGGGAAAGTTCCGCAAGGGACATGCAAATGAATGAATGAACATATTTTTATATTTTAATTGTATTAATTTACATTTTATTCAAATATTATTATTGTTATTATTTGTTAATATTTTATCATAAAATCTGGTGTATTTACTGAAAAAAATCATTTTGAAAATTCGAGTTCGTGGGACCCAGGAACAGATTAATCCAGTTTCTGTTATTTTAAAGGGGAAAAATTGTCTTGGAACTCGAACGATTTGAAACTCGAACGGGGTTCTGGAACGGATTAAGTTCGGATTCCAAGGTATCACTGTACTTGCACGCTGTTCTGTTCTTCCCTTGAGCATGCTTCCAAAAGGAGCGACCATCTTTGATCTGGTCAGATTACGTCATATTTCCAAAATGGCCAACGTGGCTCTGCAGGCGTACAACTAGAGAGATGATGGCAAGACATCTGTACTATAGTTGTCTACTACTCGATTTTTGTTTACAATAAGAGAATAACCTGCTTATATAACAAACAGCTGCTTATATAACAAACAGCTGCTTATATAACAAACAGCTGCTTATATAACAAACAGGTGCTCCCTTTATTTATGCCGTATCTGGAAATTTTTCCTTGACCTCCATAAGCGAGCACTTACCTCATCCCACACGTGGGCCGAGCTGTTGCTTCTGCTGGTCTTGAAACACCAGCCTCCATATTCAGAAACTTCGGAATTTACCTTCAGAGAGGGAACATAGATGATTATTTCAAGATTTTTTATTACCTTCAGAGAGGGAACATAGATGATCATTTCAAGATGTTTTTATTACCTTCAGAGATGGAACATAGATGATCATTTCAAGATTTTTTTATTACCTTCAGAGATAGAACATAGATGATCATTTCAAGATTTTTTTATTACCTTCAGAGATGGAACATAGATGATCATTTCAAGATTTTTTTTAAAAAACGAAAAAGTACACACATTCATCTGAAATGTTTGATTACAGCAGGAACGTACAAGCTCTGCACTAGGATTTATTCAACAGACAGACAATCAGACAGACAGGCAGGCAGGCAGGCAGACAGACAGATAGACAGACAAATAGATAGATAGATAGATAGATAGATAGATAGATAGATAGATAGATAGATAGATAGATAGATAGATAGATAGACAGACAGACAGACAGACAGATAGACAGATAGATAGATAGATAGATAGATAGATAGATAGATAGATAGATAGATAGATAGATAGATAGATAGATAGATAGATAGATAGATAGATAGATAGATAGATAGCGTGGAACATGTAAGTCAGTCCATCACATAATATACACATAATGATACCGAGTTGGAGAAAAATGTTTATATCAAACGAATGAAGAGTCTGTGCGTGACGCAGAAGTCGAAGAAGAACTCATGCCCGTCCAGAGCGTTCAAGACAGTGCTACAATCAGCTTCTGATAAGGACAATAAAGTTGCTCTTCGATGATCTTTAAGGAGAGCACATGAGGATTCTCTGCCCAATTACTAACACATTCGTTGAAAAATCCAGTACAAAATAAATATACATATTTCTTTGCAAATATTTGGTAAAAGATGAGACTTTTGTAAGTTCATGACGAAACGTGGTACTAGAAAGAACATAGAAATTCACTTCAAAAGTTCACCTTTTCCCCGATGGCATGCATGACTTTGCGATATTCACAGCTCAGCCGGGCGTGTGTTCTCTTCATTAAATTCAACTGTCTGGAGATATTATTTCTCTGTTTCCTGTATTTGAGAATCTCTGCCTCGTTGTCGAGGTTGTCTGATCTGGAGAGGTTTTAACGTCGAAACACACAGAAATCTTTTAATAAAAGCTGGCGGTAGCTACCTTCTTCGTCTCTCTTACTAGTTCTATATCTTAACGCTTAACCAAGTTCTACAAAAATTTTCATGGAACAATGTTACGCGCTAAAGAGACCTAACAGATAAAACGACCTAAAGGAGAATTCTATCACTTTCTCTGGGACAAAAAAGAAAATTACACAGCTTTCTAAAACAGCTTTCTTGTACTGCATCACTATGAAACAAATGAATGTTCTTAAAAGTAGAGCATTCTTTAGGCCAACAATTTCTGCATACAAATGAAAACGGAAAATGCTTTTCTATATTTAGCGAGAAAGAAAGAGAGATTGGGGGGGGGGGGGGAGAGGGAGGGAGAGAGAGAGAGAGAAATGAACAAAGAGACGAAGGATCGTCATTTCTATACCAGGCGATACAAGCGTTAACTGAAATGAAAGAGCGAATATGCTGGTTCAGCGATCGCAGAGAAAGGGCAGAATTTACTAACTGCTATGAAGGAAACTGACCGAACAAATATTTCCACTGAAAATCCTGAATCGGCAGCCTTATCAAGAACGAAGGAGCGGGGTGGGGAAGTAAATCTTCAGCTGCAGAATACGAGCGACTTGTGTAAAGTAGTCACAGTAACGGTCACTCGACTTTACACGGGTGTAATGGGTCACTGGAGACACTGAAGAGGAGGTAGCAGCACCTATGGACACCTCCGGATTCCAAAGACAATGGTCCTTTTCTAAATCCTGACAGTAACATCCACTAAGAGAATTTACAATAATTCGCAGGAAAAGCAAGAACTAAACAGGAAAATATAGAACGTAACGAGAAATAAGATAAATATAAACTCATTATCCAACATTTCACGGCACTAGGACACTAGGGTCTAAAACACTAGGGTCTAAAACACTAGGGTCTAAAACACCATCAGCCTCTTACTGTTTTCGATTAATGCAAAGCATGAACAAACCTCTCAGCATGATAAGCTCAGACAACGTGCAGTTGCTTGAGCCTTGCTTCTTCATAGAGCGCTAGTTTAGCAAACACTCAGCAGGAGCTCTCAAGAATTTCGGGGGGAGGGGCCTCTTTTCAAATTGTAGAGGACAGATGATGTGCAACTGCCCAGAACCAGTATTAAGTGGATATATCCTCTCATGCTCAATATGTCAATATTCCAGAGGAGGCAAAACTTTTTACATTGCCTGTACAGTAGACAATCTGAAGTAAATTTTTAAATGATTGTCTTAAAGCTAACAATTGACACATGGATACAAACGAAAGAAGAAGACTTCTCTCTCTCTCTCTTCTCTCTCTCTCTCTCTCTCTTCTCTCTCTCTCTTTCTCTTCTTTCTGTCTCTGTCTCTGTCTGTCTGTCTGTCTGTCTGTCTGTCTCTCTCTCTCTCTCTCTCTGAACCTTAAGTACCCAAGGCACATGGGGCTTCCGACAAATGCCTGTCTTTCGCTCTTTTTTGTTCCACACTTGCCAAGGTGAGCCCTCTATTGCTCAACATCCGCTCTGTTGTTCTTCTCCATGTCTCCTTTGGTCTACCCTTAGTTCCCCTGTTTCTCAGTGCTGTTTTTGGTAGTGAATCGCCGGTCATCAGAATTATATGCTTCATGAAAAGCTGCTGTTTTGTAAGGAGTGAGAAAGAGGATAACTGAAGATATCATGATAATCTGAGAATTATCTATCTCGAGTAGGACCAGAAGTTGTGGCACATCTTGACTAAGTAGCTTACCTGGAACTGCAGCGGTATACCGATGATGATGATGATGATGATGATGATGATGATGATGATGATGATGATGATAACTTACACAGATATCCTAACCGTTCTGTTCTGCTGGGATGAAGATATATTGATGATAACATACATCACAGCACACAGCGCCAGTAACGCCGTAACTACACCAGATTTCTGTGTGGCAAATAGCAAGGTTCTGATTTAACTGTGTCTCAGTCATCGTCGAAGTTTTGTTTGTTTGTTTGTTTGTTTGTTTGTTTGTCGAGCATAAAAAAAATTATACTAAAAGTGCAGGTCCGAAATAGTGCTACTGTATATCCAGATTTAATGTAAATTTCATGATGTACTTAACTATCGTTACCTCAAGAAAAACGAAAGGACAGGCCATTAGAAACACGAAGACGCACAATACAGGAAGAACTAAAGGAAGCGAGGAAGACTTGGTTTGAGATATCCCACCTTGTTCAAGACAGGACTGGCTGGGGAACCTTTCGTAAAACTTGACTGGTGCAAGTTTAACAACATATTAAGCTGGAGGAATAACTATGGGAAAAATAGACAAAGAACCCAAAACAATCCCCGTTACTTGTACAACTGTACTTAAAGGGGATAATTCTACACTCTGTGTAATGTAAGCCAAGTTCCCCTTCCGTGGACTATTGCATGCTTAATGACTCTAACGATTCTGATACTCATCACACTCTATCACCATAACACTACACAAGATGCACGTCAATCAAGAAGGTTCATGATCGAGTAATAACATATATTTAATTACATAGACCGGACGGCAACATATAACGTAGCAACAACTGTCAATAACATACCAACACACGACAGTAAGAATACTGAATGGTTAATGATGGAATGATGATAATGATGGTAATGATGGCAATGATGGTAATGATGGTAATGATGGCAATGATGGTAATGATGGTAATGATGGCAATGATGGCAATTATGGTAACGATGGCAATGATGGTAATGATGGTAATGATGGCAATGATGGTAATGATGGCAATGATGGTAATGATGGTAATGATGGCAATGATGGTAATGATGGTAATGATGGCAATGATGGTAATGATGGCAGTGATGGTAATGATGGTAATGATGGCATTGATGGTAATGATGGCAATGATGGCAATGATGATAATGATGGTAATGGTGGCAATGATGGTAATGATGGCAATGGTGGCAATGATAAATAGAAAGTAAATAAGATGACAATGTATTAACTGATGATATGGACAATGAATGTGATTAATGATGAAGATGATAAATGATTCAAATACAGTAATAATTCCTAGGCCTGATTAAAAGAATGCAATAATGAGCATCAGCTGACCTGCAACATCACGATGATGAACACTCATGAAAAAAAAAATCTTATTAAATCTGTAGGTCAATAACATCATAAGACCTTCACAAGCAAACAAACGTAGTGAGGTACACATACACATTTTCAAGTATCTCTTCAACATTAAACTGAAATTTAATGAAGTTTCTTCAAAGAATACCATGAAGCATAAGGTACAGTAACTTCTTATGCCAGCATCTGCACACAAGCTAAGCATAAATTCATGATACTGGAAAACTTGTTGGTGCAAGTTTACATGTTATCAATACTGGGATGAACATTTTTTTTTATGAAAATGGTTCACAGGCCAACAATCTCCTTGGTGTACTACAGTACTAGAGGACAGATTTATCTCTCCTCTTACACCACCAACCCATGTTTCCTCCCATCCTTGGCCTGTTGTATGCCAATGGTGATTTAAATTCTACACAAGCATCGGACATTGCTATACAACAATACACGTGACATGCAATTGCTATACAACAATACACGTGACATGCAATACAAATCACCAAGTCTGAATCACCAAATACACCAAATTTAATCTCATAACAACATACAATCTGGCACTGGCAATCAACATGGCATGAAGATATTATTAATCAATAATGGAAGAGCAATGGATGAGCAAATCACCGAAAATGCAAAATAATTCAAGCATAATAATATATGATAATGAAACTTCACAGGTCTGCAATATTAATGTTATGAACTTTATGGACCTAATGCCTTGGCACTGTCTAGGCCCTTACATGTGGCCTCCACACGAACATGTGTGCAACAGCACTTTGATCTATGTAGCCTTAGCTGCCCATGGCATACATTAATATAATATATACTGAAGCAAACACATTGTCAGAATGAATGAATATGAATTATGCATGTTACAATCCAATATACTTAATACTCACAATGAAATTATACATACAAATTACATTACTACACGTAACTTATATCACGGCTTAATTTAAACTTCACAATATACACTACAACGATGTGGGTGTGGACGAGTCGCGCGCTTAGTGGCTGGAGCAAGTCTGCCTCGAGCGGCTTGCCACATGGCGGATATTAATGTTTTATATATATATATATATATATATATATATATAACAGTGGTCACACAAAGGACGGGAGTAATATTATGATGAGAGTCAATGGCGGCTGAGTCATGTCGTCTGACATACTCAGTCCAGTCGATTCATATTGTTGATGTATATGTGTGATGGAAATTTTATATGTGTTATAAAGTATGTCTCTTCTCGTGCCGTGAGAAGAGTCGATCAGATTCATGTTTATTGTCTTTTCTGGATGGGCACCTATCAAGGTCCATCAGTATCTTCAAGTGCATGGATAATTTATGTGTCGCAAGGGTATTGGAAGATACTTAGTCAGACTACAGAGCTAAGAATTCAAAGTTGTGTGTGTGGGCTTGAATCTGATGGAGAAGAGAAGCAAGATAATAGCACGTTAGTACATGATTTCATGGATTGATAGAGCGGTGAGATAATAGTACGTTAGTACACTGATTTCATGGATTGAGGGAGCGAGATAATAGTACGTTAGTACATTGATTTCATGGATTGAGGGAGCGAGATAATAGTACGTTAGTACATTGAATTCAGGTGTTGAGGAGAGTACAGACAGGTTAGCCGTGAGACGAATACGTTCTATGGCACATGGTGTAAGTCAGAAGGAGAGTGTGGTGTAGTTTCGCACAAGGACTGCAGATTCATAGCACATTTGGCACCATCGATATATATGTACTTGAATAGCATACATTGCTTAGTAGGAGCAGAGAAGTCCCGACCAGTCTGGTGCAGTAAGTAAGTGTTCGTTCATTCATTCATTCATTCATTCATTTGCATGTCCCTTGTGGAACTTTGCCTCCCTAACAGCACTCCTGTAGGCCTCTCGGTTGTGAGCAAGATGGCCTGCTGCTGATACATCCATTTGCAGATCATCAACGATGTCTTGCACCCATCTTCGACTTGGTCTTCTTCTCTTTCTTTTTCCCATTATGTACCCTTCCAAGACGGTCTTCTCTAGATTATCATGACGTTTAATGTGTCCAAAATATTTCAGTTTTCTCTCTTTAATCCTCTTTACTAGCCAGCCTTCTTCAATATTAAGTTCTTGTAGTATGGATATATTTGTAATTAAGTGTTACCTGGTTATATAAATTGCTTGTATTTTTATGTCATGCCTTGACTGTCATATTATACCCGTTGACGTCCTGCTTGTGTCATATCTGTGGTGGCGTCTCGTGCCAGATGTAGCGTGTCAATAAAATGGATGTAAATTTGAATTTATGACTTGGTAATATATATTCCATGTTTCCTGTGATGTGTGGATGTATATGGTGTGATGTGTGGATGTATATGGTGTGATCCTGGGTTGTAGTGTTAGTTTGGCATGGCCATCCCAGTACGGAAGTACATTGGCCTTGGGTTTGGGGTTTCAGTTGGGTTTTGTGGTCCTGTCTCTCCCCCGTATTGTCCCCAGTTGTGAACTTAGCAACCCATTAAGTTTACATGGGCATGGGCAGAACATAACTACACGATCCGACATCCTGTATCACAATAATATACCGGAAATTACAGCACAATCCGTTGACACAACGACAACACGACATCGTCTGGTCATACCTGGATACGTGTATATCAACACATTCTTCAATTCCACACTAACCCCGAAGCCACTACCAAGTCACGTGGACGACTGCGTTTCAGTCAAGGGCGTACTCCTCTCGACCCAATCACAGATCGTCCACAATACTTCAAAGCACTATACACGAAACATTCGTGGCAGCCAACTGCTACACACATGGCATAAACGTGTGATTCTTAATGTGCAGTTCAGTGGGCTTAACCAGCAGCATGCAGATCAATACGAATGCATTCAAGTATAACATGGCATTTCAATAGGCTATTAATAGCAAGGAAAACTACATATCAATAATAATTAATCACAGAGACCGTTGACTTCACATATATCTCACTTCTACACTTAACAATTCAACAGAACTTCACTTACAGAACAATTCACATTTACTGCACAAAATTACATCAAAACTTACATGGCAACTTACACTTTGTTGATGCCTTATGCCCTATTTGGGAGTACGGAGAGCTGATGATGACTGAACTATTGTAATGTTCTGAATGTCTCAAGCAGCCTTCCTTTCTATCATAAATATGCAGTTTCTCAAGACATTCGTCACAAGGAGGAATTTCACTTTCAAACACCGAAACAATGATGGAATCATACAGTACTGCCACTGCATATACTCAGCATCACATCCTTTCACGTCTTGCATTTTCTTCAACCTTAGTGACTGTAACAACTGGAGAGGAGTAACCTTAATATCAGTTGTGTCAAAAGTATTTTGCAAGGTCAATTTGAATAGACTCAAAGATATAGTGGATACTGCAATGAGAGAAGAACAAGCAGGATTTCGAAAAGGGAGAAGCTGTCTCGACCAGATCTTTACTCTCAGAATAATACTTGAAGAACATATTGAAAAGCAGAAACCATTAATACTGAACTTTATAGATTTTAAAAAGGCATTTGATAGCATACACAGAGATTCATTATGGAGAATTTTATGTCTATATGGAATACCATCTAAAATTGTCAACATCATTAAGGACTTATACAATGGATATGGTTGTGCAGTCAAGACAGAAGAAGGGATGAGTGAATGGTTCCAGATTGAAACAGGTGTGAAACAAGGATGTATACTGTCTCCTTTACTTTTTGGGATTACAATAGACTTCATAATGAAAAAATGCTGCACAGGTAACACAGGTATTGACTGGGTACATGGGACCCAACTAGAAGATCTTGATTTTGCTGATGACATAACTCTTATCAGTAATAATGTGAATTCCATGCAAGAAAAAACAGATAGCCTGTCTTCACTGGCTAGCAAAATAGGACTTGAAATTAACAAGGACAAAACAAAAATAATGAAAATTCCCATCAATCAAAATGGAAAAATACACATAGAAGGGACAGATATTGAAGAAGTCAATCAATTTGCATACCTTGGCAGCTACATAGACCAGGATGGTGACACTAGAAAGGAAGTTAGGATCAGAATTGCAAAAGCAGCATCAATCTTCAAGAATCTTGAGAACATATGGAATTCAAAAGTTATAAGCACAAAAACCAAGTTAAGACTATTCAATTCAAATGTAATATCCACCCTCATTTATGCATGCGAAAGCTGGAAAACAACTAAAGAAATAGAAAAGAAATTAGACTCTTTTGAAAACAAATGCTTAAGGAAAATACTCGGCATCAAGTGGAATGAATTCAAGAACAATGCAGAGATAAGACAGATGACTGAACAACAACCAGTCTCATGGGTGATCAGGAAAAGGAGATGGACATATGTTGGTCACTTGATCAGAAGAAATGATCAGAGAATCCCAAAACAAGCTATCAAGTGGAACACAACAGGCCGAAGAAAAAGGGGCAGACCGCGGGAAACTCTGAAGAGGACATTATTAAGAGAGGCCAAGTTAACAGGCATAAAATCCTTTGATGAGGTTGAAAGACTCTCCGAAGACAGGAAAAATTGGCGAACTACTTTGCGAGCCCTATGTGACGTTTAACGGCACGGGAAGGATATAAGATATAAGATATAAGATTTTCTTCAACATAATATAAGTCCAAAACTGAGAAGGGGCAAGTAGAGAAGCCAGAGGCCTGTAATACAGTGTAATACAGAGGACCCATTTTTAACCTCTAGCAGGCCCCGGAGGTTTAAAAAAAAAGCCTTGAACGAACGAGCGCATGAATATTCTTCTTCTTCTGTGTTCGAAGTTGTTGGTCACATCATAATAACCATTCTTAACCTCGTACATGCGCGTGTGTCCTGCTTTACCCGGGTACTGCTTTGAAGGGATCAAGAAGTGGGCACTTTGATGCACCTAACATATCGCCCTTCATCGTGAACCTTCTTTCAAACATTCAACTAGATTAACAAGGTGTAGCAGTATATTAGAAGTGGACAGTTAGTGTAATTTTTGTTGAAAGTGAGAAACTAAGTACAGAGTGATCGGAAAAACCCGATTCTCTGGTTGTCGCTCAGCTAAAAACAAAAAGGGCACCGTCTGGAACTTAAACAAGCAGAAAAAAGAAAGGAAAGAGAATATACAACAAAAGGACTAAGAGGCAAGATGGAAGAAAGACGACGGTTATGACTTATGATCTAGAGAGAGTTGAAATGTGTATTTCGGTTAGGAAGTTGTAGTTATTTAGTCTATGAAATGTGTAACTAGTTTGTAATACCTCATTAGAGCCCATCATATGGGTGCATGCAATTGCACCAAGCAAGGAAATTAAAGAATACAGCTTCATCATACAGAGCGATAAACGGCTACTTATTTGTGCCGTAAACCGCTACAAGGGCATGTAGATCCACATGCACAGGGTATTTTCTGTGGCATTACATCTTAACTCTTTCACCCCAAAACAACACTGGCAATGTTGGTAGATCTTGCACACCTTGCACACCTAAGCCAATCAATGCTCAGGGCAGTCTAAGTAAAATAAGTATCAAATTTCTAACCCAACCAATATTTTAAAATTATACAGTAACTTTCTTCTAGTTTCTTTCTACGAAATTTGTCATCACAATGTATCATGGTGTAGCAGAATATATTAAACGAAGGTGAACAACTTTAGAAAAACTTTTTGAAGTTAAAGCCCCTTACTTGTTTCGTTCATATTCGAGTTCTTTTCATTACAAAAGCTCTAGAGTTTGTGCTCAGTTTAGGACGGGAACAGATGTTACACGAGAATCTGGTATAGTTTATTTATTGGTGGTGAGCACATAAAATATGGCTAGTGAGTTGAGATAGCCAGATTATTATTATTATTATTGATTGATTGACTGAGCGAGAAGAAATAAAGCGTGTGTCTTATGTACTTGTGTCATGTGTTAGAGTAGTATAGATGTGATAGTTACTTCCTATTCCTATGGCGGTAGATATAGTTAAAATCCCGCTTGGTGATCTTGTCATTCATGTACTGCTGTTTTGTTTTCAGCCGTCATTCGTCATAAATCACTCACCTGACTGTTTTCCATCATCATCTTGTTCCGCATATTAAACAATTTTGTATCTCAGACTGCGATGACTCAGTGATAATCTCCTTGTGGTACTCTGTTGTGATCTTGTTACCTGAGGTTGCCCGATACGTCTTGTAACATTTCAGGAAGCGTGCTAGCTACCAAGGTCTGTAACTCTGTCCAGAGGTTCCGCCAAGCTGTGCTATCTTTGAAATGAAGAAGCAGATGTCTTTGGCGCCATGTTTCTGGTCGCTTCTGATCTAATAAACGCAAAATGGTAAAAGTGGTGCCGTGCAGGCCCACTCCGACACTGGTAAAATGGTACAGCGTGGAGATTATTTCAGGAATGAAAGAGTTAATGAAGCGCAAGGTTCACAAGAAACTATCATTGATTATATTTACTATATCTTGACACTGGACCGTTCTCTCCGACGCCAAGAAAACAACTTTTTTTTTGTTGTTTTCCTTTTATGGAATTCTTTTTCTTCTCTCAATCTTGTGTCTTTCTTCATCTTCTTCTTCTGAAGTCTGCACTTATTTTTTTTTAATCTTGTTTTTAACCCTAACTACCAGGTCATCACAACATTTCAGTCAATAATTTATAATATATTTTTTGGTCTATTTTTTTTATCGACCTAAGATAGAAGTTTTTCGCCGCTATTGATACACAATAATCAGAATAAAGAGTACAAATACACAGCGGCGTGTATACATATGGGTTCGATATACACAGCGGCGTATATACATATGGGTTCGATATACACAGCGGCGTATATACAAATGGGTTCAATATACACAGCGGCGTATATACAAATGGGTTCAATATACACAGCGGCGTATATACAAATGGGTTCAATATACACAGCGGCGTATATACATATGGGTTCAATATACACAGCGGCGTATATACATATGGGTTCGATATACACAGCGGCGTATATGCATGTGGGTTCGATGTTAAGTGAGGCTCAAAAAAAAAAAAAAAGTTAATCACAACTGACTAATATTTCACATCATACAGTCTTCATGTAGACAAAGAATATTACGATGCCATAACAGTTGGAGGTTATGAAATACCAGAGATTAGATATGCTGATGACACAGTATTGCTGTCCACAACACAAAAAGGAATGGAAAAACTAATTATGTCAGTCCGCAAGAACAGCGAAGAGCAGAACCTCTATCTTAATGCAAAGAAAACTAAATTGATGACAACTGACAAAACAAACAAGGCAGCTGAAATATGTATCAATGAGGAAAAACTGGAAGAAGTGGAGAGTTTTGAATATTTTGGATCGCTACTAACTAATAATGGAGATACAATGAGGGAAATTAAAAGGAGGACATCTATCGCTCTTCAGAAAGTAAAACAAATAAAGAATCTGTGGAGAGGAGCAGACAGAACCACAAAAATAAGATTTTTAAGGGCATCCATCTTTCCCATAGCAACATATGCCTGTGAGACCTGGACACTTAACAAAACAGCTGAGAAACACATAAATGCCTTTGAATGTAAATGCTACAGAAGAGTTCTCCAAATATCGTGGACACAAAAAAGAACAAATATATCTATACTACAAGAGCTTAATATTGAAGAAGGCTGGCTAGTGAAGAGGATTAAAGAGAGAAAACTGAAATATTTTGGACACATTAAACGTCATGATAATTTAGAGAAGACCGTCTTGGAAGGATACATAATGGGAAAAAGAAAAAGAGGAAGACCAAGACGAAGATGGCTGCAAGACATCGTTGACGATCTGGAAATGGATGCAACAGCAGCAGGCCATCTTGCTCACAACCGAGAGGCCTACAGGAGTGCTGTTTGGGAGGCAAAGTTCCGCAAAGGACATGCAAATGTCATTCTTCTAGTTTGCAGTTACACTGACAGCCACTGTTCCCTCTAAGCGCGCGTCTGCGCGGCCGCGCACGGAAAAAAATCATACCCCGCACAAAATCTTTGGAGCCGCTCAAAAATAAAAATGAAACTGCTACTTTTAATTTCCAACTTTCAGATGTTGCTTCGTGATATAACTGTGATCAAGAAAAATACAATGATATATATATATATATATGTAATGTTAGTATGCATATTTGCACACACAATACTTTTTTTACACATGAGCTGAAAATTTTGCACGCAGACCGCAACCCTTTGGATGGAACATTACTGACAACCCGATAAGAATCTGACATACAAAGGTTTACATTCATTTTGATATACAGTATTTAAATTCAGTATCAACAAAAAGGAAACAAAACTGACTGCCCAGCCCATCAATAATAAAAAGTTACTCATTTCTGGTCGTGTAAAACAATACTGCTGGCCTGTCAGTTGTCCAGATTTGAGGGTTCATGGGCCCCCAAGAAGTCCATAGAAGAATATTGGGGTCTATGGACCAGCAAATGGATCTGGTTGATTTTTAAAAAAATCTTAGCATCGTTTGGGTTCTGTTTATTATTTAGTTTTTCACGAGGGCCTAAGGATGTTCTCATGGCAGAAAGGAGGTCCGCAAGTGTTCTCATGATGGAAAAAAGGTCCGCAGCTGTTCTCATGACGGAAGGAAGGTCCATAGCTGTTCTCATGACTGAAAGAAGATCCGCAGCTATTCCCAAAGTGGAAAGGTCTACTGTTGTTCTCAGGGCGAAAAAGAGATCTGCAGCTGTCCTCAGGGCAGAAAGACAGTCCACAGCTGTTCTCGTCGTGAAAAGGTGATTCACAACTGTCCTTTGTTAGTTAGTTAGTCGAAAGATCGTCATCACTGCACATAAGTCCATAAGTGCTCAGATCTCCTCTTCAGTATATTCCGCCCAGCGCGTGTCGATTGGTGACACCAGCTCTGTGCTGGTTGACTAGTCGTCTCCCCGCATAGTTTTCTTGCCTGGCTGCATCCCATTTAACATGCCGTTCTCGCATTGTGGTTAAGGTAACAGAGCCACATTTATTACCTGAATCCTGTACTCGCCCTGCCTCTCTAAGAGCGTTAGGTAGATCATCTCTACTTGATCTACACGTTATGTAAAAAAGCAAGACTACGTTCAGACTGTATTGCTAGTCACTTCATAGCATGAGTCCTCTCCACAACCACCGAGCACAGACTCACGCATGGCGTAGATGTGTGGATTATACAGTTGTTCAGAGAGACCCACGACACAGCTGCCTCTGTCCGTTGACCCCCGCCTCATCTTGCCCGTGCGATCGAGTGTCTTTTGAAACTCACCCGCGGCCTGTTCCATGTCTGGGCCCTGATGACACATCAAAGCATCTTCAGCATAAGACACTGTCCTCCTCTTTCCCATAAGCTGCTCGCTTGTTATCTCACTCTGAATATCACGGGAGATAAAGGTGATCCTTCAGGCAGACCGGGTTGAAGTGCTGTAGGTTCAGAGGTCAAAAGTACCACCTTTAAAAACCAAAGGGCCGCAGAGATCCAGTTAAGGAGGCATGGACTGATATGCAGCTCCAAAAGTTCTGTCATCAAGAAATGTTAGGGTACTCTATTACACACATCCTCATTGCCAACTGCAGCAGGATCTGCCTCAATGCCTGCTTGGAAGCCATCATTAACATCATGGGCGAAGACGTGCATTGTCCCAGGTCTATCGAGACCAGATCAAAGGCGACCCTGCCCCTGGAACTGGCATACTTTCCTGGCAATTATCTTTACTCGCCGTATTCTGTATGATAATTCATGTCCTTGAATTTTCCTGTGATCTTTGCCAGGTTTCTGTATCAAGTAAATGTGTAGCCATTCTTCGTTGATCAGAACACTCTTAATGCTGCTGATGTGTAGACAGGTGCCAGTTTTTCTAACTCCTCGTCAGACGGTTAACAGATGTCTTTATATCCTATGTCATCTGGGTTTTTTTGCCCGCTTGTCTTTATATCGTATATCATCTGGTTTTTGCCCGCTTGTCTTTATATCGTATGTCATCTGTTTTTTTTTGCCCGCTGGTCTTTATATCGTATGTCATCTGGTTTTTTACCCGCTTTAACGCCTCCTTGATTTCCTCCACTCTCACATAATCTTCTTCCCCCATTTCCTGGGCCCTACACATTTCTGAGACGGTTGCTCTTGTGGCCGTACGACCTGCTATATCCTTCTGATCACTCTGCTCTATGTAGCGGATGAAGAAAGCCCAACCCTTATTTTCATCTGTCTTCTGCCAGATGAGACATGCACTTTGGAAGCCTGGATTGTGTTCATTCTTTACTGCACCATTCATGCTACCATGCAGTGGCCAGAACAACGTCAATGACTTGTCATTACTCACCCTCCCACAAAGTTCTCCTGCTTGAGTTCCCGCTCCAGGGTTGTGAAACACTCAACCATTCATCTCTACCTTCATTAGCAGGATATGGGCCGGGTTGGGGGGTTTCTGCAGTTTTTTTTTACCTTTTGCCACTTTCCACCAGCTCGCCGCTTCTCTAGCCAGGTCTTCACCACCATAAAGAGGGGGGGGGGGGCGTTCCCGCCTTTTACCTCCCGCCATTGTAAGTTTTACGTTTATCGCTTCTCATCCTGCTCTTAGTATCCTGCCCTGAGTTATCATACCCCAAGGTCTGTACTTTTGTCCTGTGTGTGTGTCCTGGACTTTCCTTTCTTTGCCAGTATGCTGCATGGGCGATCATCACTGCCATTGTATCCTAGGGACCCCGCTTGCAGACTGTATTTGGCCGGGGCGAGACGGTGGGACACCAATGCCAGGTCGAAAACACTGCCCTTCTTTCCTGAGCGCGTCGCCATTCTAATGGCATAGCCGTTGTCGATGCAAATAAGACAAGTGTTCTGTAGTGCATCTTCGATATCCTCCCTTTGTTTATTGGAATAAATGTTTCCCCGTGATCTGCCTTTACCATTAAAACCACCACAGAAGATGACACTTCTTTCTTGAAAGGTAATCTCGCCATGGCATTGCCATTTCTGTTTTGTTTTGAGAATCCACCTTCGCGTTACAGACGTAAACACTGACCAAGAGTACGCTGGGTGGGCTTTAACCACTTAAAGTTGCATCTCATCACTATCCCATCGTGACATATCCATCTCGGTCGTTATGATGCTGTCCCGCACGAGAATAACAACCCCTACATGTCGTCTATTAGTTTCTTGGAGTGTCACGATGTCTGCCCGATACACAAGGCTTTCGAGAATCGGCCCACAGCTGTTATCATGGCGGAAAGGAGGTCCACATCTGTCTTGATGTAGGAAAAAAAAAGCCCACAGCTGTTTTCATGGCAGAAAAGAGATCCACAGCTGTTTTTTGGGTCGAAAGGAGATCCACAGCTGTCCCAAGGGCGGAAAGGAGGTCCATTGGTGTTCTCAGGGAGGAAAGGAGGTCCACGGGTGTTTTCAGGGCGGAAAGGAGGTCCACGGGTGTTCTCAGGGCGAAAAGAAGGTCCACAGTTTTCTTCAGGGCGGAAAATAGGTCCCTAGTTCTCAGGGCGGAAAGTAGGTCCACAGTTTTCTTCAGGGCGGAAAATAGGTCCCTAGTTCTCAGGGCGAAAAGAAGGTCCACAGTTTTCTTCAGGGCGGAAAATAGGTCCCTAGTTCTCAGGGCGGAAAGTAGGTCCACAGTTTTCTTCAGGGCGGAAAATAGGTCCCTAGTTCTCAGGGCGGAAAGTAGCTTCACAGATCCCTTAAGGGCAGACAGGAGGTCCACAGCTATCTTCAAGACAGAAAGGAGATCCACATCTGTCCTCAGGGAGGAAAATAAGTCCACATCTGTTCTCAGGCCAGAAAGGAGATCCAAGGGTGTTCTCATGGCGGAAAGAAACTCAGTGGCTAAAAACAAAAGTTCTATAAACTAGAGAAAAGGCCCAGTCAACAAAAATAATGCATGTGTATGGGGTAGTCAAGACGACATATTTTGTATGCATGTCAACATACCAAAGCTGCGTGTGTAAAACAGAACACCAATACTGCGTGCACATGAAACAGAGCACCAATACTGCGTGTACATGAAACAGAACACCAATACTGCGTGCACATGAAACAGAACACCAATACTGCGTGTACATGAAACAGAACACCAATACTGCGTGCACATGAATTCATTCATTCATTTGCATGTCCCTTGCGGAACTTTGCCTCCCTAACAGCACTCCTGTAAGCCTCTCGGTTGTGAGCAAGATGGCCTGGTGCTGATGCATCCATTTGTAGATCATCAACGATGTCTTGCACCCATCTTCGCCTTGGTCTTCCTCTCTTTCTTTTTCCCATTATGTACCCTTCCAACACGGTTTTCTCTAAATTATCATGACGTTTAATGTGTCCAAAATATTTCAGTTTTCTCTCTTTAATACTCTTTACTAGCCAGCTTTCTTCAATATTAAGTTCTTGTAGTATAGATATATTTGTTCTTTTTTTGTGTCAATGATATCTGAAGAACTCTTCTGTAGCATTTACATTCAAAGGCATTTATGTGTTTCTCAGCTGTTTTGTTAAGTGTCCAGGTCTCACAGGCATATGTTGCGATGGGAAAAATGCATGCCCTTAAAATTCATTGTATCTCCATTATTAGTTAGCAGTGATCCAAGATATTCAAAACTCTCCACTTCTTCCAGTTTTTCCTCATTGATACATATATCAGCTGCCTTGTTTGTTTTGTCAGTTGTCATCAATTTAATTTTTTTCGCATTAAGATAGAGGTTTTGCTCTTCACTATTCTTACGGACTGACATAATTCTTTTTTCCATTCCTTTTTGTGTTGTGGACAGTAATACTGTGTCATCAGCATATCTAATCTATGATATTTCATAACCTCCAATTGTTATGGCATTGTAATATTCTTTGTCTACATCTTCTCTAACATTCCTCATTATATTTTCAGTATACAAGTTAAATAATTAAGGCGACAATATGCACCCCTGACGGACCCCTTGTTTTATGTCAAACCAAATTGTTGTATCACCATTTATTTTTACTGCTGCTTGTTGGTCTAGATACAGCAGTGATGTATCAAATGTGTTGGAAATCTCATTTTTTCCATTAATTCCCAACGCTTCTGGTGTTGTACACAATCAAATGCCTTTGAGTAGTCTATAAAGGCTAAATATAGATTCACATTAAACTCTCTGCATTTCTCTATTATTAATCTTATATTGATTATATGATCTCTTGACCCTCTTCCTTGCCTGAAACCAGCTTGGATCATATGACTTCTTCTTCTATTTTCTTACGAAGTCTACCAATTATTATTTTTAACAGAATTTTACTGGCATGACTAATCAGAGCAACAGTTCTGTAGTTTGTGCATAATTTCAGGTTACCCTTTTTTGGCAGTGGTATGAATATAGTTCTTTTCCATTCTTTTAGCCAAATACCTGAATGCCATATCTGCGTGCAGATATCTGTGCATATGAAACAGAACACCAATAATGCGTGCACATGAAACAGAACACTAATACTGCGTGTACATGAAACACGACACTAATACTACGTAACAGCACACCAATAATGCGTGTACATGAAACAGCACATCAATAATGCATGTACATGAAACAGCACACCAATAATGCGTGTACATGAAACAGCACACCAATAGTGCGTGTACATGAAACAGCACACCAATACTGCGTGTACATGAAACTACACACCAGTAATGCGTGTACATGAAACAGAACACCAGTACTGTGTGTACATGAAACAATCAGCACAACAACGTATGGGGTGCATGAAACAGTGCATATTGGGCTGTTAATATACACAGCACACAACACATCCAGTAGCGAAAAACCATGAATGAAAAGAGAAAGAACTTAACAATAAATAGCTAATTAACACTTACAGACTTACCTTCTTAAAAGAAATAGGTGATCGAAAATTTTGATAAAACATTATCCCCAATACTTCCCTTGAAACCAGACAGCTTGGTAAGGTTTTGTGCACAAGCTTCGAAGACTACAGGGCCAGTTACACACTAAGCCTAGTTCATGCTATTCTTATCAGGTATAGAAAATCGCCCGTTGTATCCTTACAGCTGTTGAAAAACTAGATTGCGCATTACTTTATTGTAAGGATTTTTGTAAATAATAGAGGACATTCTCTCAGAAGTTTCGGCTCGCATGCCCCATATGCATAATCATAAATGGTGTTTTATTAAACTGTTGCCAGTGTTATGGGATTGAAAACATATAGAGAGCATCTGTCTGTCTGTCTGTCTGTTTGCCCGCCTGCCTGCTTCTCCATCTGTCTGTCTGTCTGTCTGTGTCTGTCTTTCTATTTGTCTATCTAACAATCCATCCATCCATCCACCGACCCACCCACCCATCTATCTATCTATCTATCTATCTATCTATCTATCTATCTATCTATCTATCTATCTATCTGTCTGTCAGTCTGTCTATATTCCCACCCGTATGCCATCCATCCATCCATCCATCCATCCATCCATCCATACATCCATCTATACATCCATCCATCCATCCAAAACGTGCACTCAGTGCTTCCCTAATACATATATGTGTTTATGTATGATTATATATATATGTATATATATATATATGATACGTCAGTTTTTCATGTTTATTATATTCAAAATCTAATGCTGAATGTCTGTACAGAAACATCTATGATAAAGAGCAGAATATCAGACGGGCCTGCACGACCTTTGAAAATAAAGTCTATAAAAGTTCCGTCAACCAGCTTAGCTAAGCCTGCCTGTCTGCCTCTCTCTCCGTCTCTCTGACTCTCTCTCTCTCTCTCTCTCTGTGTCTCTGTCTGGCTGTCTTCCTCTCAGGAGAAACTCTGTTGTCTGTTTCTTCGAGCCTACAATAGCTCCTTCCTTTTTATAAGCTGCCGCCTTCGGGTGACAGGACAGACAGACAGACAGGAATAGACAGACAGACAGACAGACAGACAGACAGACAGACAGACAGACAGATAGATAGATAGATAGATAGATAGATAGATAGATAGATAGATAGATAGATAGATAGATAGATAGATAGATAGATCATACTTTATTTTCAAAGGGTTAAGAATTGAGCACGCAGCCCTGTCTAACATTCTGCCCTTCATCCTACAGCTTTCACTAAGTCACAGTCATTCAGCACTTGTTAATGCGTATAATAATCACCAAGACACATTAAATGATTACATAAATAAATAATAAACGTATCTCTTGTCCATACACTCCACACTCTGATTTATACAATAGCATGAAATAAACTTGCATTCTTACATTCATTCAAAACTAATTTATAGAAAAGCAGTTAAAAATTACAACAATCAAACCATACTTTAAACTACTTTAGATTATGCTTAGGGAGGCATATAGTCCATATCAAACAGATACTGACACAGTTTGAAGTTATAAGAACGAATGTTACTTATAAGTTTTACATGAGTTGGTAGGGCATTCCAAAGGTGGGCAGCTGAGTAAAAGAAGCTTTTTTTTTAATATGTCAGGTCTTGGTTTTGGGAGAATACAGTTGCATTGACTGTGTTTTGGATCGGTTTTGAACGACTACCACAGATAAGGTGGAGCAGTGTGCGATAGAATTTTATGAATGAACATGGCCGTGTTGAAAAGAAATCTCTTCTTAAGGGGTAGAATATGATGGCAGTATTCTTTTAACTATGGGATATAAACAGTATTTGTACTCAGGAAACAATTAATAGAGTGAGTACCCTTGTTTGAAAAGTAATTTGGTTGAGAGCATAAACAAGGGTCTTGAGATAAGCGTGCAACATGGAAAAAACTGAGTGGGTAGGGATAGTATAAATCTCTCTCTCTCTCTCTCTCTCTCTCTGAACCTTAAGTGCCCAGAGCACATGGGGCTTCCGCAAGGGTTTTCCACAAATGCCTGTCCTTCGCCTTTTTTTCAGCTCTTGCCCAGGTGAGCCCTCTATTGCTCAACATCCTCTATGTTGTTCTTCTCCATGTCTCTTTTGGTCTACCCTTACTTCTGTTCCCCTGTGGTGTCCATCTTAGTGCTATTTTTGGTAGTGAGTTGTCAGTCATTCAGAGCACATGTCCCAACCATCGCCAGCGTCTTTCCTCAATAATTGTTGTCAGTGGCTTCATCTGCATTTCTGCCAATAAGATGTTATTTCTTATGCTGTTTGGCCAAAATATTTTTCTAATTCTTCGTAAACATTTAGTCTGGAAAGAATTCAGCCTGTTTTCTATGGTTTTGGTGATTTTCCAGCATTCACTTCCATAGAGTAGTACACTTAGAACATTACTCTTAAATATCCTGATTTTCATATTTATGCTTAGTTTTTTTTATTTCCATATATTCTGCAGCATTGCAAAAGCCTGGTTTGCTCTAGTAAGTCTGCTGTTGATGTCCTCTGTGCTGTCTCCATTTTCTACTACTCTGCTGCCAAGGTATACAAATTCGTTGACCTCCTCCACTAACTTGCTATCTACTCTCAGTACATTTCTGTTGTTCACATTTTGCTTCATTAACTTTGTCTTTCCTACGTTGATCTTTAGTCCTATGTTGTTTGCATTCTGAGTTAGCTTGTTTATTTTCTCTTGCATATCTGTGTGACTGCTTGATAATAGACAAATGTCGTCCGCAAAGTCAAGGTCCTCCAGCACTGTGTCAAGGGCCCATTGTAATCCTCTGCGTTTGTCTGATGTTGCCTCCTTCATTAGCCAGTCTACTGCCAAGATAAATAATGTTAGTGATAGTACACATCCCTGTTTCACTCCTGTTTGTACCCTAAAGCTGCTGGAGGTATGTTCTCCACAGATAACTTTGCACTGAAAACCCTCGTATAGGGCTTTGATTACATTAATTATCTTATGGGGGAGGCCATGCCATCCTAGGATTTTCCACAGTGCATCTCTGTTGACACTGTCAAAGGCTTTCTCAAAATCTATAAACAATGCATATGTTGTGCTATGCCACTCATTTGCCTGTTGATAGTATAAATACCACTCACGATTAGTAAAAGGGGAGACTTACGATGTGTTAGAGAGAGAGAGAGCCTCGGTTATGTAGAGTTTTCAGTAGTAGCAGTTTTTTGGTAGAGACAAGTTAAGTTAAGATGTAGGATTTAGTTTGTGAGATAACTGAAGCTGTTCGGTTGGAAAAGTTGTAAGTATGGTTTTTATTGTACAAGTACATTGTAAGGTTTTCTCCCATATGGCGTAGAGTTTTCTCGTGTTGTGAATTATCATTATAAACGTCTTTCCAGCCTGGTGGGCTACGTTTCCATCTTCATAATTTCATCCCTCATTTTTTCCATCAATAAACTTGTGTCGTCTGAATATAAAAACTACACCACTGGCTTTGTCGAACTCTCACAGTTTGACTATGCTGGGAGACTGTCAAGTTCAGTTAAGTTGTTGTATCAGTATTATTCTGTGGAGCTGAAAGCCTGGATAGCCTTGTTGGATTTTCTTAGTGTGCAGCAGAGAAAATTAGGTTGTCTTATAGCACCAACAACAAGAAGTAATTTCTACGATGAAAGAAAAATTGTACTCCACAAGAAGACTAATCACCCAGTAGAATATGGGTTCACTTGAGTTACGGCAAATAATATTCCTCAGCGGCATTATACTATTTTAGTTGGGGCCGTGACCAGCCTTTTCTTTCACGGCCTGCAACAATCCGTGTTTAGTTGTAGCTCGTGCCCCGCTGGTCTCATTCACGGTCTATACTTCTATTTGTGAAGGCTTGGCAGGTCTACAAGTTTGTAGTATTTCTTGTCTGCAGTGTGTAAGTTGTAAAGCACACACAGTTTCTCTATTGTCATCATGGCCTAAGTCACCATTATCGATAGATGAACCTTTTAGTTTCGTAGCCTCATTTCGTCTCTTGAGGCTACACGTAGGTGTAGTTCCGTGACATGCGCAGACTAGTGTCATTAGGAAGTGTGTTACTAGAATAAGGGCAGCTAGCTTAACAGTTCTGGAAGTTGTTTGCAGATAGATTAGGAGTTGACAGGACAGTGGTTAGTTAGTCAAGATTGGAGTTCGGTTAGCAAGCTACCGTTCGAATTTCGGTTGGTAGTTCCGTCAGCATTGGCTTCCCGACATCTTCTGCCGAAGAAGAAAAGGAGTCCAGATAGGGTACGAGTTGAGTTGCATTGGCGTCCTTTTGTCATTCGAATTGGCGTCAGGGGCGTGTAGACTAGTTTTTGTGGTGTCTACTCAAGGCAGCGACAATGTCCAGCTTGCCCAAAAGTTTGGGAGCATCTCTAGCTCCTGGGCCTTAGGCAGTGCAGTTACTGAAGCCATACCAGTAGCTTATATCCAGTCCAGTGAAGCTGATCCTGAGACAGTATCCTGCCAGGAACCAAAGCAGCTTGTTACATCACATTTCGCTTCATACTACGTAGAAAAGGGCAGGTAACAATTTGTATCCTCTGACATTTCAGCAAGAAATCTTCGTACAGACTGAACATTACTAACTATAGCTCAAGTAGTGAACGTTGGGTTTATTTACCGTCATTCTCTTTGGAAGTTTGCTTGATAGTTGAACAGTTCTGATAAGTCCAGTCGCCGTACAGAGCGTACAGACATTAGTATGGTGGATATAGTAAAATTTTGGACCATTTTCAACTGGGAAACAGTCTTTTGAAATGAACGTTCTGTTATATTTGAAGTTGCCAAATACACTCCTTCTGGAAAAGATTATCTAGAATTTTAAGGAACATTACAGTGTTTTAGACATTATGGACAATTATCCTGTACTGCTGGTGAATTCTTTCTGGACTGGGATTAATTAGCAATGAGTTAACATTTTGCTTGTGATTTTGCATTAGCAATGATGATATTGATATTAGTGACATTAGCACATGTGTTATTATTCTTAGTTTCTTTACTCTGATTAAGTGGTAGAAAACTGAGGATTCTTAGTCAACATTTTTCTGGAAGATTGCCATTTGCTGTTACTGACCATTTAACTAAAAAAGTAGTGCAATCATTCTGGTCAGTATTAAGTGAAATTATTGTTGGATTATTTTGGGTAGATTGTATAATTCTAATATTGTTTTTTGTTGTTTTGTTATAGATATTGGTTACATGTCTGAGTTTTTCCAGAAAGAGTCCTTTCACTATGGAAGATGTTAGGCTTTGTCATGCAGTAGATTTGAAGTGTACCATATGCTCTTGAAGTATTATTACGACATCTGGGATGTCCCTGTGAGATTGAGCTGCACTTGGAGATCTCTTCAGCATATTTTTTAGATTATATAGCTCTTTTGCAGCAATTAGTGATTTTTTTTCTCTTTCAGCTTATTTACCGCATAATGGCCCTATTAGTAGTTAGTCAGTGATGTAAACTATATAGTTTTAAACTGTAGGTGCAATGAGTTTGGTTAGATTGTCTACATGATGATTCCAGCTGAGGTGGCTATCAATCATGAGACCTAGAGTTTTATGTTCACTAATATTCTCTATCTGTGAAGTTCCAGCGTGGAGCTGTAGTGTTGTTGTTTGTGAATTTGTTAATGTCTGTCTTGGTATAATGAGCATGGATTTTGTTTTGCTGGTGTTTATGAGCACTCTGCTGTTATTGCTCCAGTTAATTAGACTGTTTATTTCATTTGAAGAGTTGACTCAAGGTTAATACAGTCATTGTCGCTAGTGTAAACTGTGCAGTTATCAGGTCACAAGATGATTTTCTGAGATGAAGTGGAAGATCATTGATGTAGATGGTGAAAAGAAGAGGACCAAGAATAGATCCTTCTGGAACACCATTATCAACCACAGATGAACTTGACTTAGAGTTTTTGAGGCAAACTACCTGCTGTCGGTTGGAAAGAAAAGATGTAATAAATTTTGTCAAGTCAGGGTATAATTTATAAGTTCAAGCTTTCTAACTAAGATTTCATGATCAGTCATATCAAATGCTTTTTTAGAAGTCCACAAAGACAGCACCACATAATTTTTCATCATTTATATTAGATAACCAATATTCTGTCATTTTTGTGAGAGCTGTGTGGCAGGAATGTTTCGGCCTAAAACCTGACTGGCAGTCAACAATCAAATCATTTTCTTGCATGTGTTGTAAGGTTGTTTTTTTTTCGTATGTTTTTATAGGGGTTTTGACAAAGTGAGTAGAATGGAAATTGGTCTATAGCTTGAGGGATTTTTCTCTGAACCAGATTTAAAAAGGGGATATATTTTTGCAGTTTTAAAAGCCTGAGGAAAATGACAGTGTGCAATGCATTGACTATAAATGTACGTTAGTGTATCTGCAATTACTGGGGCTGAGTAGCGTAATATGTTGTTGATAATTTCATTAAGTCCCTCTGTGTTGTTCTTTAAAGATGAAAGATAATTGTAAAGTTCATTAACTGGCATGAGAGGAATACTGGGTTGCTTTAGATTTGCACATTTGCCACCTATAAATTTATTTAACTCGCTTAAGTCACAAATAGGGGTTGGTAGTGAAGATTTTAAGATACTGACTTCTTCTCTGAAGTGACTGCTGAACTCTTCACAAATAGGCACATGATTATAACTCTGCAAGTCAGACAGACAGACAGACAGACAGGCAGGCAGGGGATACATTGGATTAACTTATTTTCAGCCGTCTGCCAGAGTTCACGGCGCGTCTCCTGGCATTCCGCCAGCCTGGTTTATAAATTTCCAGCTACTTGCTAGTTACTGCCCATTTTCGCCACAATACAAGTATATTAGTTTCATCTCTTACACATACACCTAAGCAGATGAAATCTTCGCCTGAAACCACATGTATTTGTGAAGCAAAATTATATGTTTAACTTACGCTTCTGCTAGCTTAGCTTTGCGTTTTTATATGTTTAACTTAGCTTTGTGCTTTGTATATGCTTACTTACGCTTTTAGTAGTTTACCTCTGGGCTTTTGCGTATGGTCGAATTTTCGACATTTCCGGTGGTCCCAAGCTACCGTATGGTCGAAAATTCGACAATTGTTTGTTTCATTAAAACAAGCGGTGTAACATTTAGATTGTACATATTTCGTCCGCGATTCCGGTGACACTTTCAAAATGGAGAATGCGTGCCTAGTTACGAGTGATGCTGAGCGAGAACAAGGACGCGAAGCATGGAAATTTTTCAATTTTTGACGATGTAGATAGGGGTATGGACATAGCCTATGGCCAACCCGTTGCTCTTGAATGTTTTCTAAGTAGATCTTGACATATTTAGACGACTGGAGAAGTAGTTAGGAGGTTAGTTCAGACATTCATTCAGCGAGAATGCAATACGGAGTCACAATACGAGATCGACAAGTAGATCTACACATCTCAGATGGTAAGTAGGGTTAAGTAGCGCGAATCTATACCTAGCCGATGGTGAGCTGGCCACAATCAGTGTCTGAAAACATCACATTACTTCTTTTTCCCTAAAAACTCTGCATTTATGAAATTTTCATTCATTTAGCTATACTTTGAAACATATTAAGTATACGGAAGTGCATGGAACTACTGTTTTCCATTCCATTTTACAACTAGACCCCCTTACAGACAAGAGCCGCGTTTTTACTCCCGCACCCAACGACACGTCCGTGTTTCTTCTACCTCACGGAAAGAGTTTACGCTTTTGGTAGCTTAGCTTTGGGTTTTTTATGTGCTTAACTTACGCTTTTGGTAGCTTACCTGGGGGGGGGGGGGGGGTTGTGCTTAACTTACGCTTTTGCTAGTTTAGCTTTGGGCTTCCAGCTCTTAGATTTGGATGAAGAGAGGCTGTCCGATTTGGCAATCAGCGACTCATAGCTGACAAGCTAGCGTCAGAGTTGGAAACCATAGCTGATCAAGACCCTGTCCACCTCTCAGTTGGTAGCCCCAGTATCAGGCTTAGTTTGGCTAACGGGGCAAGGATTACTATACCCCTAATGGTGGTGGAGTCTGCTAAAGAAATGTTGCAGATTCCTTGTTTTTTTTTTTTTAGTTGCACTCTGGGACTGAAAAATAACTGTCATGACCTGTCCCCATGCCGACATGCATTGCTTCAACATTTCTTTGCATCGGCGGAAGAAGAAGAAGAAGAAGAAGCTCTTAGATTTCCTTAATTTACTTCTTTTATTTTACCTAATTTAACCCGTTAAGCAATATGTTAGCACTTACAGACAGGGTTAGATCTCAGTTACAGGTTACTTTCTTGTTTGTGTTCATGGAGGCAGACAGAAGTGAATGGTTCAGCTTTACAAAAAACAAAACAAAAAAGATAGAAAAAGCGAGGACAGTGGGCAGATACAGGAATGGCAAAAAGTAAGATGAGCACATATAAATGAAGAACGTACAGCAATCCAATATTGAAAAAAAAGCAGAAAAGCAAAAGCCTTTTTCACAGATCACAGACAAAAACACACAACAGATAAAAACAAGAAAAATGGATGAAAAATTAAACACTTAGCTTTTTTTTTTTTTTGGTATCATTCTTGCAAGAAAGACGGGCACAAAACGCGCCCAGATAGATGTAGGTAATCATTAAGTGGAAGCAAGTGATTGGCTGAGAAATGAGAAATTTCTATGGTCTAAACAAAAGCCGCCCAGATGGCGCAGATAATAAAAATGTGAAAATGTTCTAGGGAGAAGTGGATGAAGCAAGGTCCAGCATGCTCTTCTCTATTTGCTGAAATATTCGATTGTTGTACGTTATACTGCTCATCTTACTTTCTGCTGTTCTTGTTCCTTTTCTCTCATTTTGTAAAGCTGAACCATATACATTAGTCTATCTTTATTATTAGAACCAGTGCAAGGTTAAAGTTGCAGCGTTTTCTTCTAACTTCCAGTTTTTTGACGCCGTTGTGGACATCCGAAAAAGCAGGCATTGAGTCGGAATGGAATGTGCCACCTTATACATTCTAGATTATGGGCTGTTTTAATTCCAACAGCTAAACCACGACAAACTTCAACTCTAAATTCTACACTGACACATATAGCAGTCGACCGCCAACCTTGTAAGAGCTCTCAAATTTCCAAGAGCATGGGGAGGAGATAAGATAGATTCTGATCAGCTTTGTCTTCACTGGCTCATATAACTGTGTACTTCGCCAAGAGAGGTCATTTCGTTTTTGAAACAGTTGTTAAGTAATATTTGAAGAAAGCATCCTTATACACCCTAGCCGTCCTCTGTCTTACGTGCAGGATCTAGGGTTAAACTAAACACGCTTCAGCGTAGGGCCTCACATGCTTCTGGTATAACTTTTTAAGAAGAGGACTCCAGCTATGCGACTTACCGCCTCTAAATCCTACAGTCATCCCTTCCTCATATATCCACATTTCAGATCTATCGAGCTGGTTGAAATAACGGACGCTAGCATGTTTGTTAAACCGTTAAACACTCGTTAAATCGCTTTCAAGTGCAGACTTGACCTGATGAAAATTTAAAGTCTGAACTGTGCGAGCTGAGGGGAAAAAAAATCAATACTTGGACAACGTCTAAGGTCACAACATATTTTGTTATGACAGTAACAGATGGAAAATTTTACTAGATTTAGAGAAAGGAAGTACTGACGTGGTAGGCTGATATATATATATATATGAAAAGAATCACAAAGAGAGATAAGAAGGATTGTAATAATGAATATAATTTTCTTTTAAGTGTAGCCCTGTGATACAGGCTGCATAGAGGATGTGCTGTTGGCGCCTATATTTCCATTAATTTGTCGCCATTCTAGAGGGCGATATTTACCCCTATATGAGCCATAGGCATGAGCAAGGGCTCTCATTTATTTCTATCATGGGCAGTTTCTTCTATCCGTCTCCAGGCATAGTTGATCTCTTTTTTTTTAAAATCTCTGCTTCAATGCTCATTCGCCAAATGTTTCTAGGCCTTCTTTGTTTCTTCTTTTCTGTGGATTCCAGGTGAGACCTTGTCTAGTTACGTTTCTGGTAGGCTTTCAGTGTGTGCCCTATCCATCTTCAGTTCACCATCATGTCTGACCGCATTTTCCTTCCCCAGTTCCGCAATGAGGTTTCATTTCATTTCTTTGATTCAATAAGCTTGTGCTATTCGGCCCGAAGCGATGGTAAAGTATCTGCAGATCTTTAATTGCACGGAGTTTGTATATAGGATTATTCGTAAGCCCGTGAAGCATTTAAAAAATTCGCAGCAAATAAACTACGCCCAGAACCAAGCGAGGAAACTGTGAATACTGTTAGAGAAGCTTTCCAGCTTACGAACTATGTGTACGTTTGTCTAAAGTTGGTACCTGCTAGAGAGACTGAATCTAAGCTACAGAATTTCTGTGTCATGATCCTTTGTGTCGACTGAACAGTTACTAATGACCACGCTTTCAAACACCTTTTATTGGAGGTGTGAGTTAGCGCAGTTCATTAGTACGCTGTTCTCTCGTGGTTAGACGGTTGCTCGTCCTACTGGAGTCCGTGGTTCGAATCGCTGGTGATTCTCTTGTGATTTTTCTTTCTCTCACGTCTCACTAAAGTGCTTTGTCTACTATTTTTGCGAGGTCTAATCCTACAAAATGGTGTTCTTTTACTTTACCAAAACAGTTCACCGCCGATCTGACATTATATCAGGATGTTTTGAAGCTGAAGGAGATGGTTGTCTGCGACAAACAGTCACTGGAGACAGAATGCTGGGTACATTACTTCCAGCTAGAAATAAAGCGAGCCAGAAAGAAGTTGCAACAATCTTATTCGCCAAAACCAAGCAAGTTCCGCACAATTACTTCGGCCGGAAATGTGATGATCAGGATCTTCTGGAACAGTAAAAGATCAATCCTGGAACAATACATGCCCAGCGGAGCTCAGTCCTGGAACAATACATGCCCAGCGGAGCTCAGTCCTGGAACATTACATGCCCAGTGGAGCTCACTCCTGTAACATTACATGCCCAGTGGAGCTCAGTCCTGGAACATTACATGCCCAGCGGAGCTCAGTCCTGGAACATTACATGCCCAGTGGAGCTCAGTCTTGGAACATTACATGCCCAGTGGAGCTCAGTCCTGGAACATTACATGCCCAGCGGAGCTCAGTCCTGGAACATTACATGCCCAGTGGAGCTCAATCTTGAAACATTACATGCCCAACAGAGCTCAATCCTGAAACATTACATGCCCAGCGGAATCACTGTCAACTACAAAGCGTATTTTGCTCTGCTTGAGAACAACTTTAAACCTGCAAGCCAGGTCAAAATGTCGCAGTTTACTTACTTCTGGTGTGTCGTTACAGCATGCAAATTTCTACATATAGGAAACGAGGCTGTCGCACAGTAAAGTAATAGAACACAGTATCGTATGGTTGGATTTTAAAAAATAAAACTTTTAGGTGTGAGAGAAAGAAAAATGACAAGAGAATTACTTGGGACTTGAACCATGGACTCTGGTTGGACGAACAACCACCTAGCCACGAGAGAACAGTGCACTGATCAACTTAGCAATCTCACCACCCCCTCCCCCCCCCCCCCAAAAAAAAAAAACAACAAAAAACCAATGCTTGCCTGGTAAAAAATCATGACAAAAATTGCGTGGCAGAAATGTTAAAGCACGATAACACGTGACCTCACACAGCACATGCAACTGATTAACAATAATTTATGAATCTGCGTTTGCTGTGTCTTCCACATCCTACATCGCACCATGTGATCATCATGTGTTTGGACCATGCTGTGCCGCTAGGTGGGAAGAAGTTCAGTGTGGAGGAAAATATTAAAGAGTTCGTACATAATTGGCTACAGGGTCAGTAAATTTCTTGAGGAATCCAAGCATTGGTGTAGGGGTCATGGCGAAAAGTTATAAGGTGTTATCAATTATATTTATATACGAGGGTCATACCGAAAGTCGTGAGCAATTTTTTAAAATCAGAATTTATAGCTAGAGAAAATATAAATGTATCATCTTAATCTCCTTCCTTTTCTTCACTTTTCAACATAATCTCCATTTCTCTGCACAAATTTTTCCCATCGCTCTGCAAGTTTGAAAATACCCTTCCGGTAGAATTCCATTCCAGTTGACTGATGGCATAGACACACTGCTTTCTGGACGTTCTCTCCTGTGGGACCCAGCAGGCACAAACTTTTCAATAGCCTAGGGTTTCAATCATTTCCTGTACTGCATTGTGTCCTATTCCAAGGTTTACAGCGATTTCAGAAACTGTGACACGTCTGTCTTCTTTAATGATGTTGTCAAACCCTTACACGTTGTGTTCAGTGGAATCAGTTCGAGGGTGACCGCTGCGAGGCATATCTTGGATGCTCGTGTTTCCATCTTTGAAATGTTTCACCCACCTCATAACACTGCTAGCACCCATACATACATCTCCATAAGCAAGCTAAAGTCTTTGGTGGATTTCAGCAGCAGGGATTTCCTCTTTAAAGAGGAACTCAATAATAGCATATTGAAGAAACTAAACCAGCATCCGCCATTTTGTTTATGCACCTCGTGGTCATGTGACACATGATTGTGACGTCATGTGACCTCTACATGAAGTGCAAAGGATGCAGTTAAGGTGATACATTTATATTTTTTCTATCTATAAATTCTAATTTTAAAAAAAATTTGTGCTCCTGACTTTCAGCATGACCCTCGTATTTTATTCTAATATATCAACTTTCTGACTCATATATCATATATATGTGCATCTTTAAAGTCAGCCTCTACTTTAAGAAATGGGTACCTAATGCAGTATTATTGGGTTAAAAAAAAACATCTGAAGATTGTATAATCTGCGCACATGATTTCACTGCACACAGTTGCCAACAGGTCTATAAGAGCGGGGGCCCAACCAGTGCATTTCTCTTGGGCCCGAGGAGCTTTTCTTGTTTTTAAGAGTGGGCCTGGAGGGGTGGAGAGTGGAAAGGGGGGGGGGGGGAAGAGTTCTGCACAAAATTTCTCTCAAAAGCCTTCATTGTCAGGTAATAAAGGAAATATAAGATACCAACAGACGAAAGATACCACACAAAATTATGCTGCATCCACCAGTTAGTGAGCATTCCTCGGCCCCCCTCCCTTTCCCTTTTCACAGGCTGGAACATTACATGCCCAGTGGAGCTCAGTCTTGGAACATTACATGCCCAGTGGAGCTCAGTCCTGGAACATTACATGCCCAGCGGAGCTCAGTCCTGGAACATTACATGCCCAGTGGAGCTCAATCTTGAAACATTACATGCCCAACAGAGCTCAATCCTGAAACATTACATGCCCAGCGGAATCACTGTCAACTACAAAGCGTATTTTGCTCTGCTTGAGAACAACTTTAAACCTGCAAGCCAGGTCAAAATGTCGCAGTTTACTTACTTCTGGTGTGTCGTTACAGCATGCAAATTTCTACATATAGGAAACGAGGCTGTCGCACAGTAAAGTAATAGAACACAGTATCGTATGGTTGGATTTTAAAAAATAAAACTTTTAGGTGTGAGAGAAAGAAAAATGACAAGAGAATTACTTGGGACTTGAACCACGGACTCTGGTTGGACGAACAACCACCTAGCCACGAGAGAACAGTGCACTGATCAACTTAGCAATCTCACCACCCCCTCCCCCCCCCCCCAAAAAAAAAAACAACAAAAAACCAATGCTTGCCTGGTAAAAAATCATGACAAAAATTGCGTGGCAGAAATGTTAAAGCACGATAACACGTGACCTCACACAGCACATGCAACTGATTAACAATAATTTATGAATCTGCGTTTGCTGTGTCTTCCACATCCTACATCGCACCATGTGATCATCATGTGTTTGGACCATGCTGTGCCGCTAGGTGGGAAGAAGTTCAGTGTGGAGGAAAATATTAAAGAGTTCGTACATAATTGGCTACAGGGTCAGTAAATTTCTTGAGGAATCCAAGCATTGGTGTAGGGGTCATGGCGAAAAGTTATAAGGTGTTATCAATTATATTTATATACGAGGGTCATACCGAAAGTCGTGAGCAATTTTTTAAAATCAGAATTTATAGCTAGAGAAAATATAAATGTATCATCTTAATCTCCTTCCTTTTCTTCACTTTTCAACATAATCTCCATTTCTCTGCACAAATTTTTCCCATCGCTCTGCAAGTTTGAAAATACCCTTCCGGTAGAATTCCATTCCAGTTGACTGATGGCATAGACACACTGCTTTCTGGACGTTCTCTCCTGTGGGACCCAGCAGGCACAAACTTTTCAATAGCCTAGGGTTTCAATCATTTCCTGTACTGCATTGTGTCCTATTCCAAGGTTTACAGCGATTTCAGAAACTGTGACACGTCTGTCTTCTTTAATGATGTTGTCAAACCCTTACACGTTGTGTTCAGTGGAATCAGTTCGAGGGTGACCGCTGCGAGGCATATCTTGGATGCTCGTGTTTCCATCTTTGAAATGTTTCACCCACCTCATAACACTGCTAGCACCCATACATACATCTCCATAAGCAAGCTAAAGTCTTTGGTGGATTTCAGCAGCAGGGATTTCCTCTTTAAAGAGGAACTCAATAATAGCATATTGAAGAAACTAAACCAGCATCCGCCATTTTGTTTATGCACCTCGTGGTCATGTGACACATGATTGTGACGTCATGTGACCTCTACATGAAGTGCAAAGGATGCAGATTAAGGTGATACATTTATATTTTTTCTATCTATAAATTCTAATTTTTAAAAAAATTTGTGCTCCTGACTTTCAGCATGACCCTCGTATTTTATTCTAATATATCAACTTTCTGACTCATATATCATATATATGTGCATCTTTAAAGTCAGCCTCTACTTTAAGAAATGGGTACCTAATGCAGTATTATTGGGTTAAAAAAAAACATCTGAAGATTGTATAATCTGCGCACATGATTTCACTGCACACAGTTGCCAACAGGTCTATAAGAGCGGGGGCCCAACCAGTGCATTTCTCTTGGGCCCGAGGAGCTTTTCTTGTTTTTAAGAGTGGGCCTGGAGGGGTGGAGAGTGGAAAGGGGGGGGGGGGGAAGAGTTCTGCACAAAATTTCTCTCAAAAGCCTTCATTGTCAGGTAATAAAGGAAATATAAGATACCAACAGACGAAAGCTACCACACAAAATTATGCTGCATCCACCAGTTAGTGAGCATTCCTCGGCCCCCCTCCCTTTCCCTTTTCACAGGCTGGAATCAGATCTTACTCATGTTTAAGTTTCTGTGAGATGTCACTAAGTGATCAGATCTTACTAGTGTTTAAGTTCATGTGAGATGTCACTAAGTGATCAGATCTTACTAGTGTTTAAGTTCATGTGAGATGTCACTAAGTGATCAGATCTTACTAGTGCGTTCATGTGAGATGTCACTAAGTGATCAGATCTTACTAGTGTTTAAGTTCATGTGAGACGTCACTAAGTGATCAGATCTTACTAGTGTTTAAGGTCATGTGAGACGTCACTAAGTGATCAGATCTTACTAGTGTTTAAGGTCATGTGAGACGTCACTAAGTGATCAGATCTTACTAGTGTTTAAGTTCATGTGAGACGTCACTAAGTGATCAGATCTTACTAGTGTTTAAGTTCATGTGAGACGTCACTAAGTGATCAGATCTTACTAGTGTTTAAGGTCATGTGAGATGTCACTAAGTGATCAGATCTTACTAGTGTTTAAGTTCATGTGAGACGTCACTAAGTGATCAGATCTTACTAGTGTTTAAGTTCATGTGAGACGTCACTAAGTGATCAGATCTTACTAGTGTTTAAGTTCATGTGAGACGTCACTAAGTGATCAGATCTTACTAGTGTTTAAGTTCATGTGAGACGTCACTAAGTGATCAGATCTTACTAGTGTTTAAGTTCATGTGAGATGTCACTAAGTGATCAGATCTTACTAGTGTTTAAGTTCATGTGAGACGTCACTAAGTGATCAGATCTTACTAGTGTTTAAGTTCATGTGAGATGGCACTAAGTGATCAGATCTTACTAGTGTTTAAGTTCATGTGAGATGGCACTAAGTGATCAGATCTTACTAGTGTTTAAGTTCATGTGAGACGTCACTAAGTGATCAGATCTTACTAGTGTTTAAGGTCATGTGAGATGTCACTAAGTGATCAAACGGCCCTGCTGGGGGTGGGGTGGAACATCAAAACATATCATGAAATTTGAGCCACAACCATCTGCACAGTAGACAACTGCTTCCTCCACTGAGCTACCCATGCTTGTTATCTTGAGTGTAACACAGCAATTTCAAACAGCATGAAAACAAATCAACGACATCTCATTCACAATTCTTTCAAAATAAATCAAACAGTACAAGCAATGAGGGTTTTGTTTTTTTTTTCAGTATGTATATATTAATTTAGAACATTTTCACTTGTCAACCCTTCTTTCATTCAAACTCAAAAATGAAAATCATATTGTACTAAGGAACTATACATAGCTATAGAAATAGCAAATCAAATGCTGGGCATTTGTTATGTATCCAAATAATAGGGGGAAAAAAAAACAAACCAGTTTACTCTCCCCACAGTCAAAGCAAGTGATCGTTTAACACACCATATATCAAGGGCATCGTCTGCACAAAGCAACACATCAGAACATCAATAAATCAATCAGTCAAGCAGATCTCTTAATCTGGCCAATCAAGGATGCCATATTTACTAGATATTATCTGTCAGTAGTATTTGTACTAGCAGCATCAATCTTCAAGAATCTTGAGAACATATGGAATTCAAAAGTTATAAGCACAAAAAAAAAGTTAAGACTATTCAATTCAAATGTAATATCCACCCTCATTTATGCATGCGAAAGCTGGAAAACAACTAAAGAAATAGAAAAGAAATTAGACTCTTTTGAAAACAAATGCCTAAGGAAAATACTCGGCATCAAGTGGAATGAATTCAAGAACAATGCAGAGATAAGACAGATGACTGAACAACAACCAGTCTCACGGGTGATCAGGAAAAGGAGATGGACATATGTTGGCCACTTGATGAGAAGAAATGAGCAGAGAATCCAAAACAAGCTATCAAGTGGAACACAACAGGCCGAAGAAAAAGGGGCAGACCGCGTGAAACTCTGAAGAGAACATTATTAAGAGAGGCCAAGTTAACAGGCATAAAATCCTTTGATGAGGTTGAAAGACTCGCCGAAGACAGGAAAAATTGGCGAACTACTTTGCGAGCCCTATGTGACGTCTAACGGCACGGGAAGGATATAAGATATAAGATAAGATAAGTATTTGTACATCAATAAATCAGTCAGTCAGTACTTTAACATTTCTTTAAATCTGAACGGTCACGGGGATCTTATTTAGTAGTGTTTAATCACTTGTATCATTGCCACACGCAATCCTAACAGTTTCTGTGAATATATTTTAAAGCTTCTAAAAGTGTCAGAATTTGGCTGTCATGTTTCCATGCCTGAAAAGACTCACTCCACGTTACAGGTGCGAGTAGTTTTGATTTGTTTAAGATGAGAAGTTTTTCCCAGATTTTGCCAGGTATCAAAAACTTATCTTCTTAAGATGAGTTGTTGTTTCCCAAATTTTACCAAGTATCAAAAACTTATCTTCTTAAGATGAGTTGTTGTTTCCCAGATTTTACCAAGTATCAAAAACGTATCTTCTTAAGATGAGTTGTTGTTTCCCAAATTTTACCAAGTATCAAAAACTTATCTTCTTAAGATGAGTTGTTGTTTCCCAGATTTTACCAAGTATCAAAAACTTATCTTCTTAAGATGAGTTGTTGTTTCCCAAATTTTACCAAGTATCAAAAACTTATCTTCTTAAGATGAGTTGTTGTTTCCCAGATTTTACCAAGTATCAAAAACTTATCTTCTTAAGATGAGTTGTTGTTTCCCAAATTTTACCAAGTATCAAAAACTTATCTTCTTAAGATGAGTTGTTGTTTCTGAAATTTTACCAAGTATCAAAAACTTATCTTCTTAAGATGAGTTTTTGTTTCTGAAATTTTACCAAGTATCAAAAACTTATCTTCTTAAGATGAGTTGTTGTTTCCCAAATTTTACCAAGTATAAAAAACTTATCTTCTTAAGATGAGTTGTTGTTTCCCAAATTTTACCAAGTATCAAAAACTTATCTTCTTAAGATGAGTTGTTGTTTCCCAGATTTTACCAAGTATCAAAAACTTATCTTCTTAAGATGAGTTGTTGTTTCCCAAATTTTACCAAGTATCAAAAACGTATCTTCTTAAGATGAGTTGTTGTTTCCTAAATTTTACCAAGTATCAAAAACTTATCTTCTTAAGATGAGTTGTTGTTTCCCAGATTTTACCAAGTATCAAAAACTTATCTTCTTAAGATGAGTTGTTGTTTCTGAAATTTTACCAAGTATCAAAAACTTATCTTCTTAAGATGAGTTGTTGTTTCCCAAATTTTACCAAGTATCAAAAACTTATCTTCTTAAGATGAGTTGTTGTTTCCCAGATTTTACCAAGTATCAAAAACTTATCTTCTTAAGATGAGTTGTTGTTTCCCAGATTTTACCAAGTATCAAAAACGTATCTTCTTAAGATGAGTTGTTGTTTCCCAGATTTTACCAAGTATCAAAAACTTATCTTCTTAAGATGAGTTGTTGTTTCCCAAATTTTACCAAGTATCAAAAACTTATCTTTTTTTGTTTTAGCTGAGGAATGTATCCCATATTTAACCAGGTATCAAAAACTTATCTTTTTTTCATTTAAGATGAGGAGTTGTCCTCATATTTTAAAAGGTATCAAAAACGTATCTGTTTTTTTAATTTAAGATGAGGAGTTGTTATCAATTTTTTTTTACCAAGTCTCAACAAATTATTCTTGGCAGATGTAGTCCATGCATAAACTGTTTATAAACATACTTTTCTTTTTTTCTGTTCTTTTTGCCAGTGTTTCTAACTGCAGATTTCTCTCTTTGATGAACTGTTTCTCACAGTTTCATGCAAGGACCTGCTGATTTGAGCTTCTGCTATTATTTTCATCACTAGTAAATGAAATTTTAAAATGATGATGCAAGCATAACTGAACTTTAAAATTTCTCTCCTATGTATATTTTTCATAACATAGCTGACAAAACAGAAAACATCAGAGTGCATGGCTTTTGTGTGCTTATCTTATCTTTTCTTTTTGGTGAAAAAAAAAAACATGTATAAACCCATATGTATAACATACAACAGCTCTAACAATAGTGAGTATTATTAGTGAATGAAAGAGAAAAAAGAGAATGGTAATTTTATAGTTATTTCACACCAATCTCTGTTCTTGCAGGTATACATATAAAGTGTCTGATAAAGAAAATTATGGTATTAGATGCATGGTCAGTGGGCATCTCATAATGTGTTAAAGCATGAGCAGAACTGCATATCTGTCAACACATCCGAAGGTTGAAATAGTATCCTGTCCTGTTATAGTGTTCTTTGTTTAATAAATTGTGGTCACCTTTTAATATGCAGACTTCCTCTAAATTGTAGGACTTTTTTCTTTGCAATAAGAGGTAATAAGTAATAGGTAAAATTTTTGTTTCTATATGATTTATACGATCTTGTCTTGTGATGATATGTGGCATACTCACTAAAATGATGTCTGAAATAACCTTCTAACTACTTCTCCAGTCTGTCTAATAGGTCTAGATCTACTAGGCGTACATTCAAGAACAGTGGTCTGGTCATCACAAAAAACTGAAAATTCTCAATCGAAACTTCAAATTTCACACTCGTTGCTAACCATGCTTCGAAGAGGACGAAAAGGGTCACTGGACATGTCCAAGTAAAATCTTTAAAATCAAAATTTACACCAGTTTTTTTTAATGAAATGAAGCATGTGTCACTATAATAACATGTGGCAGGGAATGGATACGCCAGAAGTAGCACTACAGTGACACAAGGAATGGGAAAAGTTAAGGCATACTGGGGAATACAATGTTAGGCCCTGTGTTTTCCATGACCTTTGGCACATGAAAATGTGATGTAAGATGAAAGAAGTTATTCAAAATTTTCCTAAAAGGCTTAAGAACTTATTTTTATCAATGCACAAACTCTTAAGCTACAAAACATAATCCATGACACATGCATTTTTTTTTAATAATTAAGGACTCATAGATACCATATTTTACCAGGAAATAATGCCATGCCTGTTCATGAATCTGCAAACAACAGTTGTCTCACTAAGTATGACAAGTTTTGTCACCATTATCATTATTTTAAATATTTTAAGAATACACTGGGAAAAATGTGTGACAAATGAGGAAATAACCAAATGAACAAGCATTGAGAAGAACATTACCAAAGAGGCCAAAAGAGTGACTGGGCCACATAGTAGGAATGGAAAAAAAACAAGACACTCCTACGCCACCTTGACTTGGACACCTCTAGAAAAAAGAAAAAGGGACAGGCCACTGAGGACATGGAGAACAACAATACAGAAAACTAAAGGAAAAAGAAAAAGGGACAGGCCACTGAGGACATGGAGAACAACAATACAGAAAACTAAAGGAAAAAGAAAAAGGGGCAGGCCACTGAGGACATGGAGAACAACAATACAGAAAACTAAAAGAAAGACACAGTTTGAGGTATCCTGACTTGCTCATGACAGGATTCACTGCAGTACCTTTTTTGATGCCTTATGCTTCATTGGGAAGACAGAGGACTGATGATGATGATGACTGTTTTATGAGCAGTTCTACCAGGAAGGCTGTATGTATAAATCATAAATTACTCTCACACAATGTAACTGCAACAGTTTGTAGAAACTACAACAATCTTTTTAAAAAAAAATTATGAAATAAAATATTTGAAAACTAATAAATTACATAAAACAACATCTAACAAAAAAAAAAAAAATTTTTTTCAAGATGTAAATATTTTATACAGACATATGATTATAAATGCTTAAATCATCCTCATTTTTTTATTTTCTATCAGACAGACATATGATTATAAATGCTTAAATCATCCTCATTTTTTTATTTTCTATCAGACAGACATATGATTATAAATGCTTAAATCATCCTCATTTTTTTATTTTCTATCAGACAGACATATGATTATAAATGCTTAACTCTTTCCACTCATGCGGACCCCATAAGGACCTTTGCGGTTCAGCAATGGCACCCTTGAGAGCCCTATGCGACATCGGAGTTTATTTCGTTGAAAACATGATGTTACTCTTCATTTAACCAGTTAGAACTCTTTTGGATTAAAAGATAAACTAGTGTTTTAAGCATGGAGGAAGAAAGACGCCATTTTTGATACATAGATAGGGGGTAAAATTCAAGTTTATTTTGAGACTGAGTGGTAGAATGGTCACACTGACCGACTAGATCTAGCTTACCATATGTGTTTCTAGTAGCTGTAGATCTGTTAGATTTATTAGATGTCACAAACATCCATAAATATTGATTTTTCTGTGTTGAAATTTGAATGACTACGTATTCTATATTGGATTATGACACAGTTAAGGTAAGTATAAAGTAGATTTTATTGTTCAGCCCTAAAATTTTTTTAGTGCCAAAAATCGTTCCATCGTTTCACACCAGTTTTTTTTCTTTTCTTTGTTTTTTTTAATGACAAATAACTTCATTTATGGAATCTTCATTCATTTCCACTTATTTTAATGTGTGATACACATGTGGTGATCATGGAATTAATTCGGTACAATAACTTTTACACAGGGACCCCTTCTCTAAAATGTCCGCGTCGTAAGAAACTAAGGAACATTTTGGAAGTAACGCGGGTGGAAAGAGTTAAATCATCCTCATTTTTTTATTTTCTATCAGACAGACATATGATTATAAATGCTTAAATCATCCTCATTTTTTTTATTTTCTATCAGGAAGGCTGTATGTATAAATCATAAATTACTCTCACACAGACAATGTAACAGCAACAATTTGTAGAAACTACAAAAATCTTTTTTAAAAAAAATATGAAATAAAATATTTGAAAACTAATAAATTAGATATCTCAGTAAAACATCTGACCAAAAAAAAAAAATTTTCAAGATGTAAATATTTTATACAGACATACGATTACAAATGCTTAAATCATCCTCATTTTTTTAATTGTATTTAACAAACAGCATTAATAGAAACAAAATCTTCTTATCCATTTGCTATTTTACAACATTTTTACTTTCTTGCTCACCATTCCCTTTTTCTTCCTTACTGTCTCCTCCTTTCTGTCCGTCTTTCCTGACATTTATATGAAACAACGGAGTTAATACATGTCTGCTTAACATGTTCTCCTACAAGAAAAAAATTATTTCTAAAAGTGTCTGAAGTAACCTTCTAACCAATGTGTCTAGTAGGTCTAAATGCATGCTTATTCATGGAGGTTTTTTTTTTTTTCTGTCATCAGCAAGATGCATTAATGTACATGTACACAAACAACCCCTCAGCAAAATGCATTAATGGACATGTACACAAACACCACCTCAGCAAGATGCATTCATATACACATGCACAAATACCAATACACCCATAACCACCAATCTTTCTGTTTTCTTATCAAAAGTTTTAAATATGGATAAAATCCATATAAAATATAGTTAAATATTTAAAATGCATCAAAAAATCATCCAAAGCATATGTAAAATACAACGTGCTAAAGAACAATGCCTCCTAATTTTTTTTATTTTCTTCAGAAATAAATGAAAGAGCACAAACTGGCATGTGTTCATATTTTTAGAATTTCTTATCTCTTTTATGACAGTTTCAATTTTTCCCCTCAAAGTTTGTTTTAACGTGCGCACTAAAAAAAAAACAAAGCTCTGGAGATAGTACAACACGAATATGACAGAAGGCATAAACATCTGTACAGACAGAATTCTCAACTGCAGAGATGATCAACATTTATTGCTACATGAAAATCATTTACTGAGAAGAACACTCAGAGCATCAGAACTGTTCAACTAGGGACTCAAAGCCAATGAGCAACATGTAAAACTTGTGCAAACAAACAAGCTGAAGAATCACATACTGCTTCTGATAAAGTTAAATGGACTCGTGTTAATGAAATTCATTACACAGAATCATTATAATTCTTAACAAGAACTTGCAGGAAAATGTGGAATTTCACAAGAGTGAGTGCTGGAACTAGTCAGGGTTATTCATGATCTTGAGTGCTAATTGTGTGTTTGAAATGAGTGCCTCAGTTGCTCACCTCGGGGCTCAAGTAGAGAGAACTCAGTCACTGGTTATTATGACATTCTGAATGCAAAAGTGATACATTCTTGACTAAAAAGCTGAATGATAGCTGTATGCACATTTTAGACCAAAGATTTTAAAAAAATGTCAATGGAGTTTCATGGTGCAGCCGCAGTAACGAAAAAACAAGACTGTTGCATTGTCCTCAGGTAAAGCCATGCATAAGGTGTTCTGGCTTGTTTAAGGTGTTATTCACTCTTAGTTCACATCTACATTACAACAACAAGCTCTAAAAGCTGTTGTGAAACACTGAGAAAAATTACAGAGAATTTTGAAAACTTTGACCTCATATAATGTCCATGTTTTACCACAACAATGTGAGACACAGACATGAGAAAAGATATGTTTCAGAGACTTTGTTTCACTGTGTAACATCATCTATCATTTAGCCCTGACTTTTTGTTCCAAGCATATTGCTGTGTAACATCATCTATCATTTAGCCTTGACTTTTTGTTCCAAGCATATTGCTGTGTAACATTATCTATCATTTAGTCCTAATTCTATTCTGAGTACACTGGATTAAGTGTTGTAGAAAATTTGGCTGGTAAACACCATCAAAGTTAGAAAGATGAGATACTTTGGTCATATCAAGAGACATAATGATTTGGAGAGGCTGACAGCAGAAGGCATGGTGCTCAGCAAAAGTGGACTCAAGACATCACAGAAAGTCTGAATGTGTCATTCGAGATGTTGGTCAACTTGCTCCTGACCGCATTGCATTCTGAGTACATCACTGTACAAAATGATCTATCTTACATCCTTGTGTAACATGATCTATTATGTGGCCTTGATTTGGTTCCCTATAAGTATCAATGTCTAACATCATCTGTCACATTGCCTTGATTTTGTTTCTTCTCAGTACATCACTGGTTCAGACAACACCGTGAAAACAGAGATGAAGACTTTACACTGTTTAGGCAAGCAATTCTGTCATAACATTACAACACAACTAGTGGAGCACTGGCACAAGTGTGTGTGGACCAGCAAAGGAATTATACGAAGAAGTGGACCACCAAAAGAATTATACAAAGAAGTAATTGCACTGAATTGAAATTCTTTAAAGCTTTTTTTTTCAGCTTTATTTAAGCACTATTTTCCAAGTTTAAAAAAAAAAAAAAAAGTAAGAGGCATTATTTTTCAGACTGTCCCTCCATATGACCATAATGACATAAAAAAATTGCCCAACTTAGATATGAAACATTATATACATATACTGCAATATGGTGTACATGCCTACAAATATCCAAAGAAATTTAAATATAGCTACTGCAGAAAGCGATACTTCATTCTACAGCTTTCTGAGACAACAAAAAAAAAAAACTGAGAACAGTGAAAACAATACTAAAGTGAAGAAATAAAAAATTTTAAATTACAGTATAATTCTTAATTTAAAAAAAAGAGTGGGTTTACTCTTGCAACGTAACATCAAGAACTCATTTGCTAATGTAATCTGGATGACATCCTTGAAAACCAAGTAATTTTTCACTGTGGAATTTTAGACAGAGATTCATCTGAACTCATTCCTTCATACTACTACTACTTCACTTTCATTTTATATCTTCAACTCTTCTTCTTCTTTCACTTTGACTGCTCTTAAGGTGCCTTTTTTTTTTTTTTAATTTTAGATATTTCCACCAGAGTTTCTAGCTCGCCCTCTATATTTTCTTCTCTAAAACTTTTCTGTCATTTACCTCACAATATAAATTCTCTGGTTCTGAATTATCCTGCAATGGCAGTGTACTGAAATGTTCTTAATCTACTTTGGAAATATAAGATTTATTCATCATCATCATCAGGTGCCATGCCAACTGGCATTGGCTATTATGGTTCTCCAGAGTACATGATCCCTCATGCAGGCCATCAGCTCAGTTTGTGATATCCTCTCACACCATCCCATCAGACAGTCCAGTATCATTTCTCTTGGTCTTCCTTTTGATCTTCTTCCTTCTATTTTTCCTGTTGTTATAATATTTTCAATTCTTCTTATTGTACATCCTATGAAAATACATTGTCTCTCTCTTATTTTTTTAATAAGATTTTTCGTCTCTCTAGCTCTTCTCATACATCTTCATTAGTTATTTTTGCTGTCCAGGGGATTCGCAACATTCTTCTAATAAACCACATTTCTGCTGCTTCCAATGATTTTTGTGCAGACCTGCCTATTGTCCATGATTCACTTCCATATAACAAGATAGGTTCAATATAGCATTTTATGACTCGTTTTCTAACATTCATTGATAAGGATGTGTTGGTTAATATGTTTCTCATTCTCTGAAATGCAGTCTTTGCTTGGCCTATTCTGTTCCTAATTTCTGTTCTGCATTTCCCATCTGAAGTTATTACTGCTCCAAGGCATTTGAATTTCTGCACCTACTTTAGAACAGTTCAGTTTAATTTTATACTGCATGTTGGTGGATTCTGTTTCTTATATATAACCATAGTCTCTGTCTTTTTGATGTTCAAAGTAAGGCCTTTCTGTTCACTTCCTTTAGCGTCTTTATCCCAGAGATTTTGTGATGGAAAGGATAAAGTGAAGATTAATCAGTATGTCCAGTAGCTCTCATAACGAGAGATACTCATACCACGGCACCTCTGCTCTAGAGGCCAGCCACATCCGATATACACCTATATTGGTGAAATATGCCTAAACCAGCTTAACCTAGGGGTGAAATGTAATGACTACTCATTTCATGGTACCTCCACTCTAGACGTTGGTCACGTCCTAAATGCGCCCATACTGGGATAATACGCCTAAACCGGCTTAACCCCTGGACAAAAGCTCCATCCTGGTCACAACTAGGAAGGGTAGTGGGCATGACCACAAATGCTGAAGTTGGAGACACTGGACCAGTGCAGTCTAGACAGGTAACCGCCTCTCACCCAACGGGGGTATATGTGTATCCTAATCATGCTGAGGTTTTCAGATGAGAAAGTCCAACGCTGGACAATCACCTCTCACCTGGTGGGGATATATCAGATATCCAAAACACATCGAGGTTTTCTGGTGTGAAAGTCCAACTCTAGGCTGGATGAGCTGCCACCTCTCACTCTGCAGGGATATACTGATATCCAAAACACACTGAGGTTTTCCAGTGAGAAAGTCCAACTCTAGATTAAACTGGTGCAATGACAACCACAGTGTCACGCAATCCCGCTTCTGCAACCCTCTGAGAATACAAGCCCCGCAATACTCTGAACCTCTTGTGGTCCTCTCCTGGATCCGCAGGATCAATCAAGGACAACAGGAGTAAATTCAGTAGGATCACGGGGCAATCTTGGTGGTAGAAGCGAACGAAGAAGAAGAGTGTTACTGAGAAATGTCAAGGATCAAGATTTGTGGAGGAGTATTATGACCTCCCATACCACCCAGCATAGCATGTGATGATTATGATGGTGTTAAATGAACCTGCAAAGAGAAACATCACACTGATGGTTTGTTACCTAAAAAACAAAAAAATGCCTGATCCTACATTTTCTAATTATGTTATTACATGTATATATTACTCTATTTCTCCTGTCAAATTAGTCTAAAAAAAAAAAAAGCAATCAAAACATATCAGCAGCATTACAAACCACTACAACATCTACACGTCTTCCTCCACGAAAGATTTTGGATTTATTCTCCTGTAAACATGAACATTGGCTTGTAACCACTTGTACTTTGCAGCTGCTCTCAGTGGTTCACCAGCAGCTCTGTCAATGTTAAAGCCACGACTGTTCATCTCCGCAATGACTTCATCAAGTGCTTTGTTGTTGACATGAGAAAGTCCATCCTGACCTATAATTATAATGGGCACAGTTTACCAAAAGTTTTAAACATATAGTGTGAACAAACCAATCAGCAAAAAATGAACTGGCTAAATATATTTTCAAAAGCAAAATCTGAGCTGACAGAAAAAAAAAAAAGAAATCAATGATGAACAGAATTGACTGACATGAAGTTTTACAAAAAAAAAAAAAAAAAAGAAAGACAGCTACCATATAAGGTCTGAAATTAAATATATACAATGATATGTTGAAGGGGCATCTGTGCACCTCTGGACATGTCTGGAGTGCAATGATGATGACCCAGATCATAAACCATCTACAAAATATTCTATTATGTATGTCTGTTACACAGAAAACTTCTTAATATCAACAAAACTGTTGCATAAGTTGGGGTATTTATGTGATTAAAAATACTAAAATAAAGCAGCACCTCAATTCTTAGATCAAACATAATAAAATCCAACCTAGGCAAGACATCTATAACACAAGTTATGTTCCTGATGACTTGCTGAAATCCATGTTAACTGTTATATCAAAGAAACCAGGAACAGTAGACTGTGAAGAGTGCAAAACTATTAGTCTCATGAGCCATATCACCAAGTTGCTGTTGCAAATAATAACTTAAAGAATCAGATATAAGATATCTGAAATATCAGAGGAACAATGTGACTTTGTAGCAGGAAAGGACACAACAAATGCTATCTTCATGTTAAGAATATTTGCAGAAAGAGCGACAGAAGTTAAAGCAGGCCTTGGTTTATGCTTCACTGACTACTGTAAGGCGTCTGATAAACACACCGGATGAGTACAAATGTTGAAGGACATAAACATTGACAGAAAAGACCTGAGAATCATCATGAGAATGTACTGGGAACAAAAAGCAGCTGTCAGAGTGGAGGGGCAAATAGAAGAATACCAGAAGATAAGGCTGGGCATAAGAAGGCAGGGATGTGCTCTGTCACCTGAATGATGCATGAAAAAAACAAGGAAAAATGTTAAGAAAGATCAGAAGAAGAACAATCTAAATTTGTGGGGCATGTTTGGAGGAGAGGTGGGCTAGAGCACCTAATGATGACAAGGAAGATCAAAGGTAGAGGAGATTGAGGTAGATAGAGAGAAAAGATGTCTGATGGTCTGGCATCCTGGCACAGGAAATGCTCAGAGATAAGCCTCTTGAGATGCACAAGGGACTGAGGGTATAGAAGGACACAACATACTATACCTGTCAAAAGAGAAGCAGGACATGGTGGGGTGGATCCTAGAGTTATGAAAATAACAGAAATAGAGATGGAATCAAAATCATTTGTAGAAAAGAAGAGAAAACAAAAGGCTTAATGAATGGCGAAATAAGAAGTGATGGAGAAATGGTGGATTTTAATGGTGGTTTTTGTTGTTGTCATTAACACTTTCGGTGCCGCAGGAAGAAGCGCGGACGTTCAGTTGGATGCTGAAATAAAACTGCGGGTCTTGATATGTTTAGGGGCTATAGTTGTAAAATGGAATGGAAAACAGTATTTCCATGTACTTATTATGTTTCAAAATATAACTAAATGTATGAAAATTTCATAAATGCAGAGTTTTTTAGGAAAAAAGAAGTAATGTGATGTTTTTAGACAATGATTGTGCCCAGCTCACCATCGGCTAGGTCTAGATCTACACTACTTACCATGTGAGATGTCTAGATCTACTTGTTGATCTCGTATTGTGATTCTATGTTGCATTCTCACTAAATTAATGTCTGAAATAACCTCCTAACTATTTCTCCGGTCGTCTAATATGTCTAGATCTACTTGGGATACATTCAAGAGCAGTGGGATGGTCACAGGCCATGTCCATACCCCTATCTACATCATCAAAAATTGAAAATTTTCCATGTTTCTCTTCCTTTTTCTCGCTCTGCATTGCTCATAACTAAGCACTCTTTCACCATTTTGAAAAATGTCACCAGAAATGCGGATGAAATATGTTCAACCTAAATGTTACACTGGTTGTTTTAATAAAACAAACCAAGAGTCACTATATCGACCGCTGCCACAAATCAGGAAACCGGAAGGGTCGATATAGTGGCCCAAGGCATGGAAAGTTCTGGACCTCTGGAGGCTATTGCTCTTCAGCTGAAACCGTCTGCTGGTGTTTTTCAAGAAGGTTTGTTCCATATAATGTGCTGTATTTGTTTAGCCATGGGAAGAGACTGGTCATGATGGTGTTAAGTATCAGACATAGACCAAGACAGAAGTTTCTGGGAAAAAATCTTTGAAAAAATTAATTCCACAATTGAAGAGGGACAAACTGTTGACAAGTCATAAATCTACGTTGCGTACATGTCACACAAAACAGTATTTATAAACTTACCAGGAACAGCCCAGCTGAGAACGATACCTTCTCTGGCATGTCTGACTAGATTGTCCAAGTAAATGTTCTGGAACTTGGCAGGAATGTGCTCACCAACTTCCACACTGATCACCCAGTCATATGCAGCCAAACCATACTGAGGAGCTGTCAGATCCAGAAACTTTACCTGAAGGAGATTTAAAGGTCAGTAAAGACAGCTCTCAACATACCGTAAAAATGACATAACCAGATTCATACCTTTGCAAGAAATTTCTAACACTCATAAAGTTTGTGGAAAGTACCTACTAAAAACATCTGAAAAGCCCACAATGCTTAGTCAACTTATGCACATTCAAAATCGAGTGCACCTCAGAAAGGCAAAATTCTGCTCAGGCTGACTAAAAAAATGATTTATTTATAGCTAGGAGATAAATCTCACAAGACACTAATTAGGATAAACAAAAAGAAATCTCCAAACACTGAAACTTTATGTGAGGAGTAATATTCACAAAATTACATTTTCAAGTCTGATGGTAAAAAAAAAAGTTTCCTATTTCAAGTATTTACATGACTGAATATAACTGAGCTGTCAGCTGGAGGAAACTGAATGTTATAACTGAACTGTCAGCTGGAGGAAACTGAATGTTATAACTGAGCTGTCAGCTGGAGAAAACTGAATGTTATAACTGAGCTGTCAACTGGAGGAAACTGAATGTTATAACTGAGCTGTCAGCTGGAGGAAACTGAATGTTATAACTGAGCTGTCAGCTGGAGGAAACTGAATGTTATAACTGAGCTGTCAGCTGGAGGAAACTGAATGTTATAACTGAGCTGACAGCTGGAGGAAACTGAATGTTATAACTGAGCTGTCAGCTGGAGGAAACTGAATGTTATAACTGAGCTGTCAGCTGGAGGAAACTGAATGTTATAACTGAGCTGTCAGCTGGAGGAAACTAAATGTTATAACTGAGCTGTCAGCTGGAGGAAACTGAATGTTATAACTGAGCTGTCAGCTGGAGGAAACTGAATGTTATAACTGAGCTGTCAGCTGGAGGAAACTGAATGTTATAACTGAGCTGTCAGCTAGAGGAAACTGAATGTTATAACTGAGCTGACAGCTAGAGGAAACAGAATGTTATAACTGAACTGTCAGCTGGAGGAAATTGAATGTTAGGTTTAGCGATGAAGGCAAAAAAAAAAAAAGGGTCAGCTCAAAAATAAGTTAAATCAACTTGGAGGTGAAACTGTTTTGATACAGAAGTATGAAGGTGAACATATGCTCATAAACTAGATTTTAAAGCATCAACTATGACTGTGCTTTCATAAAGAGGCTGTAAAGGCAGTGACAGGCATGAAGGTGCAATAAATGAGATGGGAAAAACTATTAAAGCTATTCTTTAGTACAGTACTGTATGTCTTATAAAGAGTATTTTTTGCTTAAGTGTTTGTGGTATAGAACATACATGTTGTTGGAATAAAATCCAACATAGCTAAAACCCAACATATGGAATATAATATATTAATTACATGAGCTGTTTGTAGTTTCTTTACTGAAGCTGTTATCACATCCAGAAACTCTATCTGCATGAGGTTTCAAAATCAACAGTTGCTTCTCTATAGCTGGTAATTATTAATAGCATGGATTATTTCAAAGTTAGCGTATATATATATATTTTTTTTAAACAGCTAAAACTTCTCTTGGTTTGTATAATGGAACATTAATGCCACTGGATTTAAATAACAGACATAGATTCATCTATACTCCAAATTACAGTATATAGTTGTGCGCTGACTTATGACCAACGGAGTTACAGCAGTTTGTCAGTGGGTGTTCAGTACCCCCCCACCCCCTGTAGATTAGTTCTGCAAGAATACAAGGAAATGACCAGATTGCTGGCAGTGGTGTATCGAGCTTGGGGGTGAGTACACTGAACGTGCTGAAGCATAATAAGGGCAGTGTTTAATGCGCTGTGGTCTGTTTTGTGATCAATTTACAAACATTTTATGTCTTACATAAATTATAAATTTACCACAAGACAAGAAAAGGTGATAAACTAGCACACTAAATTTATCCAAGAGACAGGACTGCAGATATAGACAGACAATGCGAACGAAGAAGAAGAAGAAGAAGAAGACTAGCACACTGCTCCATCATTTGGTAAGTACAGAATGTACGCATGTGGGTGCATGTGCGTGTATGTACAATTCTGTATATTAGTGAAAAGTTATTATAGTCAGTGATCGCATTGTTTACCAAAACAAGCTATCAAGTGGAACACAACAGGCCGAAGAAAAAGGGCAGACCGCGTGAAACTCTGAAGAGGACATTATTAAGAGAGGCCAAGTTAACAGGCATAAAATCCTTTGTTGAGGTTGAAAGACTCGCCGAAGACAGGAAAAATTGGCGAACTACTTTGCGAGCCCTATGTGACGTCTAACGGCACGGGAAGGATATAAGATATAAGATACATAAGATCGCATTAACTGGCAATTACTGGTAAAATGCTGGCTGAAAATGAGAAAAACCTGAACTTTTGGAGGTCACCAATTACCGCAACCAGTTTTTATTATCAAAAACCTAGTAAAAAGTACTTGGTCTGATGGCATCCAGTGTGGGCATCTCAAAGAAGTTGATGACAACATTGTAAAGCACATGACAGAAGATTACAACCAGAGCTTGAAGACTGGTGTAATACCTGATGAGTGGCTGCACAGTTACTTAAATCCTCTGCCAAAAATAGGAAAAGACAATATAAAACTGAGGGGATATCAAATTACATTACAAAACGTACATGGCAAGGTAACTGAGAGCTGGGTAACTATCAGGCTCTCTAGAGACCAGCGGGCTACTACCGAACACATTAGGAAGTTATCATCCAGGAAGAGATGTAACTAATAACACTGTGATCCTGCCATACGATGTATACGAGGGATTTCAGAGAAAAAACAAAACCGTAGTTGTAGCACCTGATCTTGAGGATGCGTACAGTAGAATGGATTATACAATGCTGTTGACATTTCTGATGGAACTTGAGGTAGATGCAAGATTGGTTTGATGGATAGCTTCAATGCTGTTGAGGCGATTGGTTGCCTTAAGACACAGAACATGGATCTCAGAGACCAGAACCATTGCTACGGGACTGCCTCAGGGGTCTCCCTTGTCTCCTACGCTATTCAATGTAAATTCTACTGGCATTGTGCTGCTATTTGGGAACAGCATGGGGTGTACTGACCTATGCTGGTGATATATTAAGCCTGAATTAGCCTCAAGGGTGCAGAGCAGGGTGGATCAGATAACAAGCTGGCGTGAGGATAACAATGCGGTGATAAACCCAGAAAAAGCCAGTATCCTGTAGTGCTCATTAAATAACAGAACTGTAAGATCTAAAGTTCCCACTGTGAAGTGTCAAGGCTAAAATATTAAGAGAACACATTTCATGAGGAATCTAGGGATCACACTTGATTGTTCATTGTCCTTTGCACACCATGTAGACAATGCAATAAAAAAAAAAGCCAGGAAAGTGCTGGGAGTGGTTAGGTTAATGGCTGCAGCAGGCTTTCCACAGCACACTCTATCTTGCTGATGCATGTGGTGGTATTGTCACCATTGGAGTATGATCTTGGGCTGCTCACCCTGTCCAATGCACAGCTGAACAGACCAGAGCATGTACAGAATAAGGCAATGAGAGTGGTTTTGGGTTGCACCAGGGATACTCTAGTGGCGGCCATGCACTTTCTGCTTGATTTGCTGAGTGTGAAGTCTAAAGACAAGTGTGCTCAGGCATGCATCAGGGTTGCTGGCATGAAGGATCATCCTCTCCATCCATAAGGAGCTGGGGTTGATAAAGGGAAGATGCACCAAATGAGACAGTTCCTGGATGGCTGAGGCTGAGAATACAATAAAGTCAACTTGCAATCTAGATGAAGTGCCTAAAGGTGATGATTAGTTACTGGTACAGGACTAACCTCAGCTAACAAAGGTTATTATATAGAAGGGCCATGAATGTTGAGATTGGGCACGGGGAGCAACTGAACTTTGGGTTCAAGAGCTAATCCAGCATCACTGTGGGTCTTCCAACACAGTAATATATACAGATGGCTCAGCGACTCGGAACTGCAGAAGTGGTTGGGTTTTTGTTGTCTACTGAAATGAAAGAGTCGTGGCACAGGGTTCGGGAGCCTTTGAAGCCACCACTTCAAGCATGTGCATAGAAACTGAGGCTGTGTCAGTAATGGAATTGAAGTTGCTCATGATATAGTCATTGTGATGGAGTCACAAAGTATGCTTCGTAAGTTTGAGAAGAATTTGCTAAAAAAAGAATGGGTTCATTTGTTAAGCCAGTCAACTGTGACAAGCTTGACGTATCTTTATTGTCCAGGGCATGTGGGAGTACACGGCAATGATGTGGCATATAGACTGGCTAGACAAGCTAAAATAAATGGCAGACTGACAATGGAAAAGAGGGACATTGCTAAAGCTGTATTGGACAGACTGCGGGAAAATGAAGAGCAGGAATGAAAGAACTGAAGAGATTGCTGGAGCTAGGACAAAGTAAAGGTGCTGGCAGAAAATCCAAGCTCTGTGGCAGAAAACACATCAACCAACATTTGACAGGAACTATTAGTTAACAACCTGCCTCATGGGTGATCAGAAAAAGAAGATGTACATAAGTCAGTCATGTGATGAGAAGAAACAATCAGAGGATCAACAAACAAGCTATCAAGTGGAACACAACAGGCCGAAGAAAAAGAGGTCAACCACGTGAAACTCAAATAGGACGTTGTTAAGAGAGGCCATTTTAGTGGGCATAGGCATCCTTTGATGAGACTGAAAAACTCACCGAAGACAGGAAATCTTGGTGCACTACCACGCTGACCCTATGTGACGTTTAGCGGCACGGGGAGGATGTAAGAAGATTAGCAAAAACATACTCTTGGATGGATACTGTGCACGCAACAGAACATTTATAGGGTTGTCCCCGAATGCAGTGAAGCCAGAGTTTGAATTTTGAATCTTTGAACCTTAGTACAAAGTCAGTTGAGATCAGGCTAGTAGGATGATAAAGCTTAAATTTCATGGAAGAGAATCAGCCAGTTCTGACTTCTCTGTTCAGCAATGTGAGCATTTTGTGAAGATTAAATCCTACCGATAACAAGATGAGAAAAAAATTCACTTGAACATTTACTTTCCACTGATGTTTCTGAAGTGTGTTCAACTTTACATTACATACATAAAGTACTGAATTTTATACTGAGAAAACTGGTATTTCGGAAAGTACTTCATGCAAGGTGAAAGGTTTAATTTTACCAGTTTTGAAAAATCCAAGCACAATCATTGATTATAGTTACGTTCTTTATTTAATGTGCTGTGATTCATATTTTGTGATTATTTTCCACAGAGTTACTGTGCAAATTTGCATTCTGTTACCATTTTTAAAGTGGCAGGAAACATATCTATTCATCTTGTAAAATGCTATAGTTGGGCACTGTACTTAGTTTCTGACGTTCCATGGTGACTGACTTATGGTGAATTTGACTTACAACCAGACCCCCCCCCCATTCCCAAATGTGGCCATAAGTCAGAGTGTGACTGTAAGCTTATAAACTTCAGCCATCAATTTATAATGCTATATTCATTACACAAATCAGGATCACATATTAACCCTTTCCATACTAAAGTGACAATATGTTCCATTGCTTTTGGTACCAGCAGGACAATACATCCACGGAATAACGTTAGAATTATCAGTGGTGATAATTATAAATTAAACAGGTTTACATTCCAATAGTACTTCTAATACTTTAATCTTTATCGAATTTTTCAAACTACCTTTTTTTTTATTATTATCCATTACGCCCATACTAATGATGATAAGACAGAAAATTTCTACATACTCGTTACATTCGTCTACTCTCTTATGTTAGTCTACATATCTCTTCATTTCCCAGGACATTAATGTAGCCAGGTATCATATTATGGATTTGTAATTTATTCAATTTTTAACAATTGTCTTTAAAATTAAATGAAAAGTAATTTTAAAAAAAGGAATATGGCCATTTTAAAACATGAAAAATATAACATTTTAAACAAATAAATCATCTTAATTATATAAATGCTTGAAGAATACAAATGACATCAAAATTTAGTTTTTCTGAATCCAAATTACTGCACCTTTGGCTGTGAACTATGAAGCTGGTGACTGACTCATGGAGTAGAAGCTGGCTAAAAAAAAACACAAAAAGCACTTCCACCTTTATCATTTAAAAGACACTTACTAATCCCTTCGTGACATTCTCACAAAATGGTGCTCCATCATAGGCTGTGTAGCTCACTACTTCTTTCAATGAGTCTAGGTGCTTCTTGTACACACCTGGTCCATCACCAAAGCTTCCAACAGTCTTTCCTTTGAAGAACTTGCTGAGAGCGTATGAAAAACCCTACAAAACACAAAGCAAAGAAGAGAATAAATATACAAAAGTCAACAAACAACAGACCAAGAAATTATGCAAAACTCAAGTTAGAAAACAGTCATAATGCAGAATAATCAGCAAATAATAAAATTCCTACAGTTATTTTGAACAAGATTTAAGAACCATGTTTCACGAGTATAAATTCACTCATGTCAAGAGAAGAAAACTGAATGTAGTAGTTTATGTGAATCTTCTTTTGGGTTGTTTAGGAACAGAAAAGTTTCCTCTAATCAGACCTATCTTGTCCTGACTCAAACCACTTTTTTCCCCCTTCATCTTTTGGCCTAGTTAGTTGAGTGGTTAGACGATCAGTTTACTAATCTGGTGGTACTGGATTCAAGTCCCCCAAGGTACACCCAGCCTCTAGAAATGGGTACCAGAGAAATTGGAAGGTAAATGTGGCATGATCGTGACCACATCGAACTTCCATGGGTCACAGAAACATGGCCCTAGCACAATATGCCTTAATGGCATGGAAACAGTAATTTTACCTTTTTTTTTTAAACCTTCACCTTTTTTGGAATAAAATAAAATACATAAATGAAGAAGCAAAAAAAGTGATAAGTCACATATTTGAAGCATGCAATATTAATTAGGTTTATGCTATGAAATAGCTGTAGAAATGGGTACCTGATTTCTTCTGGAGTTGGGGAAGGAAAGGCGGCCAGGTGTGATACTGACCATATCACCCTCTAGTGTGCTGACAGGTCAAGGAAAATATGGGCACTTACACCATATCCCTATGTGTGCTGACAGGTCAAGGAAAATATGGGCACTTACACCATATCCCTATGTGTGCTGACAGGTCAAGGAAAATATGGGCACTTACACCATATCCCTATGTGGCTCTAAGGCACGACAGGATTACCTTTACCTTTATGACTATGAAACACATGCCTACACAAGAGAAAAAAATTGTACAGATGACAATAAACTGTACTGTGACTTTGACTTTTCCCGATCCCTGGGTTTACATATTTTCACTCTTTGTCTCTTGTGCCAGATAATGAAACATACAAATCCTCTTCAGCTGTTCTACATCTCCATACAGAATGTTGGTGATTCAGGAGTTTGGTGATAACAGCTTCTTCCTAAGATCCTTCAATGCACTGCAGTCCACCAGGTGGTTATTAACTCTTCCCGTGCCATGGTCGCCATAGTAAGAACTTCCGGTTACTGCCATTGGTGCCAAAGTTGTTATAGTGATAATTCAGTTGTTTAAAACATGATTCGAGTAAAATACAATTTTAATTTTCGCTCACAAGTTATCTGCCCATGTCAGAATTACCCAGCATCCTTTTCGCTCATGTAACCGGCCGGTAGCCATTTTTTCCTACGTTTCTCTTCAAATCTGTGAATATTTTTCTAACCCTAGTCGAGAATGGACAAGCCCTCAGACAAGACACATGTTACTGGATGTTCACTAGTTAGGTCTTTACCAGAAAGAAAAGCTAAAACAGGTGCTAGGCAGTTTTTTCTTGCATATTGTGGTAAGAAATCTTCTGACATTGTTTCTGACCATGCTTTTGACCAGCAATCTGATAATGATTCTGACAGTTCGTCTGACAGTGTCTCACACAATGCTTCTGATAGCTCGTCTAATGTTTTCTGTTGTGTTTGTGTTTTTGTTTGTTTGTTTCTGCAAATTTGTGCACAAAGTGATCAAGTGATTATATTTCATGTGAGAATTTCCATTTATCATCGATTTGTGATTTCCAAGTGGATATTTACAGCTCCAATGGTAAGTAGAAAATAGTTTTATTTGTGTTTCATACATTTTTTTTTCCTTTGGGGGGCTGAAAATGTTCTCATATTTTCTCACCAGTTATTTTTTTCTGAACAAACTCTGCATTTATGGAATCTTCATTCCTTTTTAATTTTTTTGATGTATAATAAGTATATTTGTGTAAGATGGAAATAATTGTTAAATCACTTTTTAAACTAGACCCCAAAAATATCGCGACACCCGTGCATTTTGCTTGGCACCAACGCGACGTCCGCGTTTTTTCCCGCGGGCACAGAAAGAGTTAACAGTTTCTTCTTCTTGTCTGTTGCAGTGCATGCAATATGGTGTGTGGTCAGCGGTCACTCTGTGTAAGTGCTTACTGAGGGTGATGTGTCCTCTTCGCAACCTGAAGATTGTGCATTAGTCTCTATGACATAAAGCTGTTGATGTGGTTTCTGGGGTAGACTCTGGCAGGCATGTATAAAGGGATACAATAAAATGTAATATAATATTATTATGTGTTGTGTTGATACCGTTTGTGATCATGCTTTACAGTCTTGTGTGGTCCTTGGTGTTTCCAGTTAAATTACATGCTTTTCTTTTTCCATGCCACTTGGTCAATCCACTGGGATATTTTTCTCTTGACCTCCCTCTCTTTCTTTTTTCCCCCTGAATAATCCAATCACTATTAGGTTTTCTTAACCTCTGTCCTCTCATGACATGTCCAAGAAATTTTGGCCGTCTTTTCTTATCATTTTAACTGGTTTTCGTTGTTCTGAAAAAATGGTATTATCAAAAAGAATAAACATACCAAGGACAGAAATAAATAAATTTAATTATCTCAAGACAACAATAACAGCTGATAGCAAGTACACAAATGAAATAAAATCACGAACAGGGCATGGCAAAGACTGTAAATAAATTACATAAATGAAGAAGATACTAACAAATGAGAAAATCTTGCTAAAAGAGAGGAAAAGAGTATTACAGTGCTATATAGAGTCAATATTGCTATATGGTTGTGAAACTTGGACAGTCAACAAAAGGATGACAAAGAAGCTGGAAGCAAGAGAGATATGGTTTTAGAGAAAGATGTAACAAATACCCTGGACAAACAAATGAAAAGGTCCTTAAATAAGTTTCAGAACAATGAAAACTGGTAATAAATTAAACTCCCTTAAGACACAGACAAATCCTGTTAGCAGCTTTTTTTAGGACAAAGAAAAATAATGTTTAAAAAAATGAATTCACTGATCAAACAGTGACTTACAGCTTGAAAGAAAACAAGCTTTGTGAGAACATACTAACAATCAGATGTATGACCTACCTCATCCCATGAATGCTGTTCACTAGCAGCACTGCTTGTCGATGCACACCAACCACCATTTTCAGAGACCCGTGAATCTACCTACAGCAAATAACAAAAGTCTCATTAGTAAAACTTTTACTCAAAAATATTTATGGAAGCTAGCATAATCATATGATTAACAATGATAATAAAAGAATATGCACAAAATATACAAAATGTACAACAGTAACATATGAAAGTCAAGCGATTTTTGTTATGGCTGTGATTCAAAAGAACAGTGTTGAGATGGTCAAAACAGTGGATCGTTGGTCAGTCACGGCCATATATTTGACTACTACAACCAGCACAAGTGGTTCATCTTGACTGATATAACCAGCATATGTGGTTTTAATTCCCAAGGAAAAGAGGAAAAAAAAATTTTCCAAATTCCCATAGGAAAAAAAAAAAAAGAAAAAAATTTGCATATCCTCAGAGTGAAGATGCTGTCCTATCTGGCAGTCACTGATCTATAGCTGATATGCTAGTGGCTGAGTTCGTGAATCATAGATGACCAAGACCCTGTCCCACCTCTCTGCTGGAACCCCCAGTAACAAGCCTGCAAGAAGCATTAACACAAACAAAGTCACTGAACATTTTACTAATGTGGGAGAGATGAACTAAAAAAAAAAAACTGTAGGCAAGTCCCTTGTGGAACTTTGCCTCCCTAACAGCTCTCCTGTAGGCCTCTTGGTTGTAAGCAAGATGCCCTGCTGCTGATGCATCCATTCACAATGTCTTGCAGCCATCTTCGCCTTGGTCTTCCTCTCTCTCTTTTTCTCTTTTTTTCATTATGTACCCTTTCAAGATGGTCTTCTCTAAATTCTCATGACATTTAATATGTCCAAAATATTTAAGTTTTCTCTGTTGAATATTCTTTACTAGCTACCTTCTTTAATACTAAATTATTGTAGCATGGATATATCTGTTCTTTTTTGTGTCTCCATGATATTTGATGGACTCTTCTATAGCATTTACATTCACAGGCATTTATGTATTTCTCAGCTGTTTTATTAAGTGTGCAGGTCTCACAGGCATATGTTGCGATGAGAAAGATGTATGCAAGTATGGGCATGCAAAAACACATGAATGTAATGTTGAGAAGAGCTCACATAATCCTAAAATCAGAAGCAGAAAAGGCTTTGAGGACAATGACTAAAGGCAAAGATACGGGCTTAGATTAAGTTTAGGATTTTACAGCAGAATGTGGAGCAAAAAAGTGTCAATGAAGGTTATCTGGACATGGATTTGGGATATTGGACTCAACAGAGATGTAGGAACTGATGAATTGTAGGTCCTATGCCTATATATGTAATTAGAAAGTATTATGTAATTGTGTATTTATGAAAATGTAATAGCAGTTTGTTCCTCCTCAAACCAGTTCAGCCATCTTCACTGGAGATTTATGTATCCTTCCACCCCCTCCCCCCACCCTAAGGTGTACATTTCATTCTGTGTTTTCATCATAATTTTTCTTTAGACTGCAAAATGTATGTACCTTTAATTTGTTGTTCTGTAACAACAGCTGGAAGTGTAGCTGGATAAAGTTAGCAGTGTTTGAGCTGTTTGTTGGTCACACACACACACGTCTCCTTTATTCTCTCCCCAATATCAAATAAGTGAATGAGAAATCATTGTTTATGTTGGCTGGTAAACACCATCAAAATTAGAAAGCTGAGATACTTCGGCCACATAAAGAGACACAATGGTTTGGAGGGATTGATAGTAGAAGGCACAGCGCCCTGCAAAGGAGAAAAGGGGAAACCCCATTGGACTCAGGACATCATAGAAAAGTCTGAATATGTCATGGTGTGATGATGGTCAACTTGCGCGAGGCTGCACTGCATTCAGGGAGGCAGCGAGAGGGAGAATGTTCCGGAAAGGGCACGTCACATGAAGAAAAACGAGAAATCAAAACTAACAAACACATCAAAAATTTTTGTTAAAGTGAGAATCTTATTTTGATAACAGATTGATCTCCAGTCCCTCATTTCTGTGAAAGCTGGAAAACAAAATAATTATTTCAACTGTTCAGGTTTTTTTTTTAATGCTCTCAACTCAGAATTTCATCTTAGCCATACCTTTTTTCCTGCAGCCGCAAGGACTTCAAGCTGCTCACAACTCTGCTGACCATACGCTTTTTTCATGAGATTGAGTTGCCTGGACATTTCATCTCTCTGTTTGCGATACTTCTGCATTTGTGCATCTGTTACGGAGGCAGAACTGCTGAAAATTAACATATTTTTTTATAACATAACTCAGCTCATCATAACAGCTGGGCAGATAAGTGGGCAGAGGTGAGTCAAGAGAGAAGAACACAGACAGCTTAACTTAATGGCAAGACAGAAAGTCACCAACTGAGCTAATGAAAAATATCAATGATCAAGATCTATGGAGAAGCATGATCAATCAATGTCTACCAGTGAGGCACCTTACGGTGACGTGTGAGGAAATCTAGGAATGTTTCACTGATAGAAATTAATCACGACTCTGAATAACTGTGCCTGAGTGTTGCAGCGATTACTGCACTAGCATCACATGGTGAAGGTCAGGGGTTCGAATCTGGCTGGAAGCACCCCAGTCACCCAGCTGTACATGGGTGCCCAGCTTCTTCTTTTTCAAGGTGGGGAAGGGAAGATGACCAGATATGGTGCTGATCATATAGCCCTCTGGTGTGTCATCAGGTGAACACCCTAGGTATCTCCAAGGCAGAGTTACCTTTATTACACTTTTTTTTTCTGGATAATAGATTTCCTTGATTCTCCACTAAGAATACCAAATTTGTATTTCCATGAAGTCCTAAAGCATCCTTGGAAATAATACTATGAGTGCACCCATATTTTTTAAATCAGATAATTATATCTATTTTTTTTAAAATATATATAATTATATAAAAATTATAACTATAAACCTAAATTCCAGAATCAAGGTTATTATTATGTGCTGTGCCGATAAAGTTTGCAGTCATGCTGTACAGTGTTATGCTATCCTTGGTGTTTCTGATCAGTTCAGATGCTTTTCTTTTTTCCATGCCACTTGGTCAGTCCACTGAGACATTTTTCCCCTTGACCTTTCTTTCCTCCTTTTCTCTTCAATTTTCCAGTCATTATTTAATTCTCCAACTTCTGTCTTCTCATGATATGTCCCCAAAAATTTTGAGTGTTGTAATTTTTCTTTATAATTTTAACCAGTTTCCATTGCTCTGAAAAGTTCTCTGAGGGCCTCTTCTTTTGTTTTTCTGTCTATCCAGGTTATCTGTTGCATCTTTATCCAAACCCACATGTTGCTTCCAGCTGCTTTGCCATTTATTTTTTTTTGCTGGCTGTCAAAGTTTCACAAACATACAGCAATATTGGCCTTATACAGCATTCTAATACTCTTTTCCTCATTTTCGGGGAGATTTTATTATTTGTTAGTGTTTTCTTCATGTCATAAAAAGCTGCCTTTGCCTTGCTTACTCATGATTTTATTTCATTTGTGCACATATTATCAGTAGTTGTTGTTGTTGTTGTTGTTCCAAGATAAGTGAATTGATTAACATGTGTCGATGTATTGCCATTTGAAAGGATATAAAACTTTTGTTTTATTACCATTTTTTTTATACCACCATTGTTTCAATTAAAGATAACATTCTGAAAAATTAGCTCAGGATCATCATTCTTGCGTTCTTGGCAAGTCCATACGTTCTTTAATCTTTTCCTGCGTGTATCTCTCAATTTACAGTGGCAATTGACACCAGTTCTGTGTTGATTTACAATTCTCCTTTCTGTCCTTTACATCATGTACTTATAAGAATTCACTAAACTTTACTCGGTGTTTGAATTATAAATAGTGATTCTATGTTACGGAACATGTAAAAATCTTCAATCCTGCTAGACAGACTGTTCATGAGTCAGTCTCATCTACTCAGATGCCCAATAACGTACTGTATTATTTTTTTAACCTCTTTCACTCCCACAACAACACTGGGAGGGTTGGTAGATCTTCCACACCTATGCGAATCAGTGCTCAGAGCGATATTTAGGCGAAGTCTAAATAAAATGAAAAGTAGCACATTTCCAAATCCCAACCCATGCTTTTAAATCACAGAGTAACTTCCTTCCAGTTTCTGGCAGAACATGTAAATTAATTCAAGAGCGAAAGAGTTAATATCCACATTGACATAAAAATGAGCATTATTTCAGAAATGCTATATTCAATGATAAAGACACTTATTTGAGGGAACCTGTATGTGCTGGAGGCAAGGTGTATCCATTATCATGGATCTTATATGAGAGAAGCTGTATCTACTGACAAGGATCTATCCATTAACAAAGATTCTTCTTCTTCTTCTGCGTTCAAGGTTGTTGGTCACATCAGATCCTGATCCCTTGATGACATGGCAAAGCCTGCAGTCCTCTCCAGATCCTGAGAGAGCTTCAAAACTTTTGCCCCAAGCTTGTGTCCTCTGGCCATGTCTTACGCTTCAGGTCTGCATGGTTTGGGCACTCCTGAAGGATATGTTCTGGAGTCTTAGACTCCACTGCCACATGGACACTCTACAAAGATTCTTATTTTATGGGAAGCTGTATCCATTGGTAAAGATTCTTGGTAAAAATATGGAACTATTGATCAATGTATACAAAGGAACTGAATATTTTGCTTTTCCTAATACAAAATACCAAAGTACATCTGCATATCTTTGCTCCTGGCTCATGTCCAGCTTTCGAAAAACACATTTCCCAAATTGTCTGTCTCCGTCTATCTGATTTAAATTTTCAGTTTTGCTGTCCTTGTCTACAAGTACTACAGGAACTTAATATTGAAGAAGGCTGGCTAGTAAAGAGGATTAAACAAAGAAAACACATATTTTGGACACATTAAACATCTTGATAATCTAATGAAGACCATCTTGGAAGGGTACATAATGGGAAAAAGAAAGAGAGGAAGATCAAGGCGAAGATGGCCATCTTGCTCACAACTGTGAAGCCTACAGAGACCTGTTAGGGAGGCAAAGTTCCACAAAGGACACACAAATGAATGAATGAAATGTCTTTGTCTTATTATTTTTTTGGTCAATACTCTCATATTTAACCCTATCACTCATTCTCACATTTCTGCCCCCTTCACATCCTATATTATCATTACCCTCACTGTTGAGCACCATATTTTCCACAATTCTGATTCACTCTGCCGTTTTGTCATAAGTTTAGTTCTTTCACTAAGCACTTATAGAAAGCACAAATCCTGTAGCAAACAACTCTTAGATTTGTTATCCTTTATGTGTCAGTAATGAAGGTTTTTTGCCAAAATATTACTTGGTTTCTGTAGCCCAAATGGCTGCAACTGAAATCTGCATCAGGACAATCTGAACTAAGTCCATTTTTATATTTTTTCCTCCAATCCAAACTATATCATTATCCTCTTGCTTTTTTTTTTTTCCTTCTGTCAATAAAAGTAGTAATTCTTGGCTAAGAATATCACTGAGAGATTTAAAAATAAAACAACACTGCCTATAATAATAAATTAGCAGCTTTATATATGTTGGTTCGTAAAGTGTTATATCTACTCTGTTTTACTGTATAGAGTAGAAACCTGCAATCAAAGCAACAACAACAAAAAATGGAGAGAAAGATTAATGCAGCAGAAATGTGGTTCTACAGAAAACTAGGTCATATAACATGGAGAATGAAAAGAACAAATGCACAAGTTTTTGAACAGCTCCATGTGCAATGTGAACTTCTCAAAGAAATAAAGATGGAGAAAACAAAATACTCTGGCCATATCAAAAGACATAACAATGTACTGAAGACCATACTAGAAGAAAAGGTGAAGGGAAATAAGCAAGAGGAAGACATAAATGTAGATGGGAAGTTAACATGCGAGAACGGACAGGATACAGCCCGGCTGCATGCACTATCAAAGCGGGGATGCAAGGGAACTGGAGATTCATTACCGCCATAATGTATATGATGATGATAATATATGCTATCACATATCTATAAATCGTAACTTTCATATTTTACAGTTAGCAAATACTTACAAAACCAAGTTTGGCTGTATGTTATGATTGTAACTTGTAGCCAACACGTAGAGAATTCCTATCAAAACCACCAGGAATAGTAATATAACCACTTTCTGGAAATAAAATAGGAATAAGTTGAGAAATATATAAGAGTACAGGGACTTACAAATAGACTTATCTTCACTGCTAGAAATTACGATCATACCCCTACTTACGAGTTGCCGATTTACGAGAAGTAGTACTTACAAGCTTTATTACATTAATTTTTTTTTTTTTTTTACAAATTCGCCTGTGATGAAAAACTATATAGATCGCTCCAACTATTTTCTGGTTACCATTTATTATTTACTGTCAAGCAACTTCTGCTATATGAACGATATCAGACAAACGTGTGTCGGATATCATGACCCTGAGATCGTTTTCCCTAGCTCTTCCGTCTGATACCATTCTAATCTGCATATTCTTTTCAGCTGCCTACTGCCAAGGGACTTCCGGGAATTCGCACCATGTGCAGCTCACATGTCGATCAACTTGTCCTATGTTAACACCTTCAGTCGACCACTTCTGGGTGCGTCCTCGACATTCCCAGAGCGCCCTCGACATTCCCAGAGCGTCCTCAGCATTCCCAGTCTCCTGAAACCTGTATACCCGCATGATGTTCGGAGCAAATGTTCCATAGGTCTCTGTGAAGACCCCCTGTGTCCAAACATAACTGCCGGACCAGACGTCTGAAACGTGTAAACCCCCCCCCCCCCATAACTACTCAATGTTCTTCGCCACTTCAACAATATATATGCGTTTTCCCATAGGTCTGCGTCACTTTTTGAACACACTGTACTTCCTTGTTATACTTTTAAGTTACTGAACTTTCATTTTACAAAAATGTTCAATTCTTCCACCTACAGAAGTATTCACTTATGCCACTTACAGAAATGTCCTCTTATTCCATGTAAATAACTGTTCCATTATTCTATGGACGAAATATTCACTTATTTCACATATAAAAATATTCACTTGCTTCATATAAGGAAATGTGCATATTCCATCTAAAGAAATCTTCACACATTCCATCTATGGAAATGTTCACTTAAACCACATACGGAAATGTTCATTTGTTCTATATACAGAAGTGTTCACTTTTTCCTTATACGAAATTGTTCACTTATTACACATGTATAGAAATCTCCACCTTAATCCACGTACAGTTCTTCTTCGGTGTTAAAGATCTTGGTGATGCTAAATCAGTAATTCACCGGTAACTGCGGTTAACGCGATCACTGTACCATGTGGTAGAGCTGGGCACTACTCTCTTTTTTTTTTTTTTTAAATAAGAACCGAATCTTTCGGGTACCCGTTTAGTAAGTACTCGTGGAACCGATTCTTCGACTTGATTTTTGTTTGTTTGTTTGGGGGGGGGGGGGGGGAATTAGGAACAGTTTGATTAACGAGTACACAGTTGTAGTTGTAACTAAAGTAATGTTTCGGTTTACACTTTAATCATACAAAAATATATATGGCAAAGAAACAGAAAGAAGATAAAATGTAAATTCGCATGAACTATGTGTTAATGCTAGTACTATAGAGAACAAGCTGAAGTATTTTCAGACTAAACGTTTGCGAAGAATTGGAAGAATATTTTGGCCAAACACCGTGAGAAACTGCATTCTGTTGGCAGAAACGCAGATGAAGCCACTGACAGAAATTACTGAGGAAAGACGCTGGTTGGGACATGTGCTACGGATGACTGATGACTCACTACCAACAACACAATAATTAGTGTATAAGTATACAACTATACACGAAGCACTGCAGTAAAGCTGTGATACTAGAATGTATAAAATAGGAAAAAGTAGGAGCGGCTTTATTACTTAACGATTACAAAGTTGTGACGTTTGGCGTGAGCCTTAATCATACATAAACATACAGGACGAAGCAGTAGAGAGAGGAGATAAAGTATAGATTCACATGAATAACTATTAAAAAAATTTTTTTAAAGAGTACTTAGCTGTAAATTGTAAGGTGTGGCTTGTCCGGCGGTGTGTGTCAGGAATAGATTTAGTAGGACGTGGAGACTGTTTAAATAGAGACCTGTGACACGTGGTCGGTGGGTTGTAACTGGGGGTGGTGGATGGGGAACCGGGGAGCAGAGAGAGAGAGTGATACAATACTGACCTAGCTAGGAGAAGTTGAAACAGATGATTGGGGAAGAGGGGTTGCAGAGTAATGCTGTGAGGAAGTTTGAAAAGTAAGAAGGGAAGAGGCGGGGCATATGTTTGCGTTCTACATGTTAGAAGGAAAGAGGCGGGGAGAGGTACTGTAATGACTGAAGAGAATGTTTCGTGTAGCTAAACAGTGAGTTTAACCCATGTGGTTCCAGCGTCCCATAATTTTGAATTCAGCTGTTCTCAAGTGCCAGGCGGCTTGTGTCATCTGCGTGACATTGTTTGATGGCTGTTACCAGAAAATCAGATTTGCCTCTGTGGTTGGGGCCATTGAAATGATTTGGGACTGGTTTCGAAGCATGCTGGGTGATGTCGTACAGGTGTTTTTGCATGCGGTCCCCTAATCTGAGGCCAGTCTCACCAATATATGTTATCCTGCATCTTTTGCAAACGATGACATATATCACATTACGGGACTCGCATGTGAATCCCTCATGAAGAGTGAGGATAGTTTTGGGAAAGGTGATTGTTTTCGTTTCCCAAACTACAGGGCAGGTAACGCAGCGGGGACGGTTACATTTTCTGGTGCCAACATATGTAAGGCTCTGCTTCAAGTGGCTGTGGACGAGGATGTCCTTGAGGTTTGGCTCACGTTTGTATGCCAATAGGGGTGGATCAGAGAAAATGTCGCGAGTGTCGGAGTCGAGTTGGATTATCGGCAGATGACGATAAAGAATTTTCTTAACCATTTTACCGTGCGAGGTACCAACGGGAAGGTGGCACAGAATCTTGGTCACCTATGCTCACCATCCATGACGTATGAATGTCAAGTATGTGTCGCTGATTGCCAAAAAACGGACAAGCGTCTTCATCCACTTCACCCACTTCACCCACTGATAACATAAGAACAAAGTTTAAAAGGAAGAAATGTTTTACAATACCTTAAAGAAATTGTAGTCTCTGATGGAACCATACATCTTTGAGCAGGTCAAATGTCTTTCCTGTTAGTTTTGTTAATCAGCGCCGCTAAACTGTGTACACAAAACTGTGAATTAGAAAAAAAATATATGATTCAGATCACGAATGCTACACAAAACTGTGAATTAGAACAAAAAATATATGATTCAGATCACGAATGCTACACAAAACTGTGAATTAGAAAAAAAATATATGATTCAGATCACGAATGCTACACAAAACTGTGAATTAGAAAAAAAAAATATATGATTCAGATCACGAATGCTACACAAAACTGTGAATTATAAAAAAAATATATGATTCAGATCACGAATGCTACACAAAACTGTGAATTAGAAAAAAAATATATGATTCAGATCACGAATGCTGCACAAAACTGTGAATTAGAAAAAAAAATATGATTCAGATCACGAATGCTGCACAAAACTGTAAATTTTTAAAAAATATATGATTTAGCTCACGAACGCTACACAAAAGTGTGAATAAAAACAATAATTCGATTTAGACAGCGAACACTACATAAAACTGAATTCAAAACAAAACAAAACAAAACTATGATTTAGATCAGGAATGCAACTCACAACTGAATAAAAGCAAGACTACTGTATATGAATTAAGACTGAGATTTAGATAACGAACGCTAGATAAAAAAAACAAAACGGTACCCACAAACTGCACACATAAAAACACGCTGGCTACCTGAACTTCACGTTTTTATATGCAGTCTGTCACTGAGTCAATGACTCCTAAACTTGTGTTCTAGGGGAAGGGTACATTTCTACTTCAAAATACACAAACTAAATGCGGGTTCAAATTTCTGTGTGTACCTTGTCGCGACAAAACGTATGACCTATTTTCTTGCATCTGGTTCATTTTATTCAGTCTTCTGTGGGATTTATTGATCCACTAATAGGTTAAAAAAAAACTGGCGAACTACTTTGCGAGCCCCATGTAACGTTTAACAGCACGGGAAGGATATAAGATATAAGAATAGGTAAAAGGAACAAGAGATCATATATTCAATATAAGATTAATAATAGAGAAATGTAGAGAATTTAATATGAATATATATTTATCAAACACCTGAGAAATATGTACATAAATGCCTTAGAAAATTTACTCTTCAAATATCATGGACACAAAAAAGAACAAATATATCCACACTACAAGAACTTAATATTGAAGAAAGCTGGCTAATAAAGAGGATTAAACAGAGAAAACTTAAATGTTTTGCACACATTAAATGTCATGATAATTTAGAGAAAACCATCTTGGAAGGGTACAAAATAGGGAAAAGAAAGAGAGAAAGACCAAGGCAAATATTCGTGCAAGACATCGTTGATGATCTGCAGATTGATGCATCAGCAGAAGGCCATCTTGCTTACAACAGAGGGGTCTACAAGAGAGCTGTTAGGGAGGCAAAGCTCCGCAAGGGACATGCTGGCTATATTTATCTTTTACAGACTATCCAAATGCATTTGATTGTGTACAACACCAGAAACTTTGGGAAATAACTGAAAAAATGGGATTACCAACACGTGTGATACAATTAATATCACTGTTGTATCTAGACCAAAAGGCAACAGTAAGAATAAATGGTGAAACAACAATTTGGTTTGATATAGAACAAGGGGTCTGTCAGGGGTGCATATTGTCGCCTTACATATTTAACTTGTATACTGAAAATATAATGAGGAATATTAGAGAAGATACAGACATATAATATTACGATGCCATAAAAATTGGAGGTTATAAGTTATGAAATACCAGAGATTAGATATGCTGATGACACAGAATTTCTGTCCACAGCACAAAAAGGAATGGAAAAACTAATTACGTCAGTCCGTAAGAACAGCAAAACCTCTATCTTAATGCGAAGAAAACTAAATTTATGACAAATGACAAAACAAACAAGGCAGCCGAAATATGTATCAATGAGGAAAAATTGGAACAGGTGGAATTTTGAATATCATGGACCATTATTAACTAACAATGGAGATACAATGAGGGAAATTAAAAGGGGGGCATCTATTGCTCTTCATAAAATAAAACAACCAAATAAGATTTGTAAGGGCGTGCATCTTTCCCATCGCTACATATGCCTATAAGACTTGGACACTTAACAAAACAGCTGAGAAATACATGAATGCCTTCCAATGTAAATGCTACATTCTATGATCATTAAGTAATGCGTGGCAGTAAAGTACTCTTAATCATCTTTCTTTCACTATCTCGATGACAATGTATGGAAAAAGGCAGCCTTAATCATTTTTGTTTCACTATCTTGATGACAATGTATGGAACAAGGCAGCCTTAATCATCTTTGCTTCACTATCTCAATGACAATGTATGGAATAAGGCAGCCTTAATCATCTTTGTTTCACTATCTTGATGACAATGTATGGAACAAGGCAGCCTTAATCATCTTTGCTTCACTATGACAATGTATGGAATAAGGCAGCCTTAATCATCTTTGTTTCACTATCTCGATGACAATGTATGGAATAAGGCACCCTTAATCATCTTTGTTTCACTATCTCGATGACAATGTATAGAACAAGGCAAGCTTAATCAGCTTTGCTTCACTTGTCTTTATGACAGTGTATGGAATAAGGCAGCCGTAATCAGTTTTGTTTGGCGAGTTTCGATGACAGCTTGGACTCTCTTCGATGTCCCCAGAGTTCCTACACCAAGTCTGGAAACCTCAGAAACCACTCTGTTCAAGTGTATGCGGCCTTACACTAAGCTATTACCTTTGATGGCCCAAGTAACAAAAATTACAATATCGTGGAGTCAGTAAGATCTGCTTATCGTTGGAAATCAACACAGGTAAGCCATGCGATCACTTCAATAGCTATAGGGCAAGTTACCTGGCTGCCTTTTCGTGGGCTTTATTCTGGTTTAGAAACACGCATAAACGCAAGAAGAAGAAAAAAATCATTGTACGAGGTTCATTCAGAAAGTAATGCCTCACATTTTCTTTTCCCTTAGCCAATAATAAATACAGAAAAAGTGCGCTTTTACAAGCGTCAAAAACAGGTTTCCTGGCTTCGTGTACGAAATTTCAAATCATTCCAACAGGGTGCGCTGACGTAGTGAAATTCTGATGTTAAAATGGTGCCCGTCAACTTGCCACGTTTACAAACAGCGAGATTTAACTGAATTCTTGATTGCGCAGAAAGAAACTGATGAACATTCACGAACGTGTGTGTGCATATTTATCTGCAAATAGGAAACAACCAGGCCCTCACGAGGCAACGTAACAGAACACAGTATTGTACAGTTGGACCACGAAAAAAAAAACACAGATAATGCACTTTTTGACGTGAGAGAAATAAAAATGACAATTCGCTTTCAAACACCTTTGGGGGTGGGGTGGGGGGAGGTGATGCGAGATAGGCACATTGATTTATGCACTGTTTGCGTAGACGGTTGCTCGTCCGTGGTTTAAGTCCCATGTCTTGTCTTCTTTCTACCGAAGTCCGTGGTTTATGTCCCAGGTAATTCTCCTGTCATTTTTCTACAGAATTCCGTGGTTTGAGTCCCATGTTTTGTCTTCTTTCTACCGAAGTCCGTGGTTTAAGTCTCAGGTAATTCTCCTGTCATTTTTCTACCGAAGTCCGTGGTTTAAGTCCCAGGTAATTCTCTTGTCATTTTTCTTTCTCTCACATCTAAAAGTCCTTTGTCTATGACTTTTTTCCGAGGTATAACCATACAGTACAGTGTGCTGTGTATGAAAGTTGTGCAATCGATAGGAGCACCGTTGGTCGCTGTGTTAAGAGATTTAAAACTTCTGGAAGCGAACAAACCTATCTCCGTGATCTGCCGCGCTCTGGACATCCTGTCACAACCACCAACCCAGACATGCTGAAAAGCGCTGATGCCAATATTCGTCACAATAGGCACATCACATCTAAACATTTGGCTCTACAGTTTTCAGCCAGAAATGGAAGTGGGAATGCAGTTATCGGGGCTCTCGGATGTTCGAAGGTGTGCGCAAGATGGATTCTACGAAGATGACTGCGTGATTCATGCAGTGAAGACATGGCTACGTGAACGGGACAAGAGCTGGTACTGGCAATGCACGGAGGCACTTGTTTTATCAGCAAATATGACACGAATTTTGTACAGACGAGACGCATCTGAAGTTTTTCTGTCAAAATGTGATGGCAAGATCCTATACTGAAGCCCACTTTGTCAGCAACGTCTCGGATAGTTAACGATTTCCACGAATCACAGCACGAGCTCTCTCGACATGGTCGTCGTCTGTTGATGTGGGATCTTCACATACTGACGTTATGCTCTCTTTAAAACGCTCAAACCACTTATAGCACTGCATTCGGCTCATACAGTCCTCCCCGTATAAAACGGTTAGCCAATTGCCATGTCTCTGTAAAATTTTTATCAAATTTGGAGTAAATTTTCATATACCCACACGTTGTTCTCCAAGGTTCTTCCCTGTCATTTTGTCACTAATCCAACGAACAGCATGTGCTCACTTCAGCGGATGTAGCTCGATGACTAATGCTCAGACAGGAACGGGGCAAATGGCAGTCTATTATCAAGACCTGACGCCAAATGCTGTAACACAATGTTTATTCTGTTACAGGATGTGCGTTAGAAACCCTGTCGTTGTGGTCAAAAAGTTGTGATCGTGACTCACCTGTTGAAGTGAGCACAGGAAAAGTTATCCGTGTTCTGATTGGGAGCTCAGTCACGTGATCTGACTGGCGAGATACATGAAAACCTCAGTGCTGTTCTAGATGTTGAAGTGAGGGGATTGTGTTAGTTTATTTCTGGAAGGTCTGGCTAGGGATTCCTTGTTTCATAATGTAAGTTTTTGTGTTTGGTTGTCCTTTTTAGGACAAAACTGTTGTAGAGTCTAGAATGTAGTAGTTGTGGTTAATTTGTCCTTTTTAGGGCAAAATGTTGTTGTACATTTGTCCTTTTCGATTGTCATATGTAGAACTTGTGATTTGATTGTCCCTTTTTTTTGGACAATGGTTATGATTCTAGATTTAAAGCCTAGGTTGCAGTTTTTTTTTTTATACTTGAAGTTAGAATATTTTTCCACGTTGTCTGAGTGTGTCTGTTCCATGGCGATGTTAATCCTCCGGGCAGTTTTTCCTTATTCATTGTAACTGCTCATCAGTTTTTCAGTTCACATTAATTTACAACACTCAATTACAAATGGGGGTTCATCATTAAACTCTGTTTATCTCTTTTGTAACTGCTGGAAATCCTGTGCTATATGAACCTACGTTGAGTTGATTACATGTAAACTGTTCATGTTCGTGTACGGAGTTGCAGTGGTTGTCTGTCCCGGGCTTTCGTAGTTGCATAGTGTATACCACAGTGGTGTCACTGGTGTAGCAGTCCAGTCAAATGTCTGCTCTGTGATTAGTGACGTATGTGACACAGTGATGTGAAGTATTCAGTCATTTACTCGTTTAGCAGGTGTGTGGCACATTTACACTCGGGTTAACAGTTCTGTAGGCCATCACCAGGCCAATACACAGGAAAAACACTTGTTTAGTTGTACAATAGGATGTAGGGAATGGATAAGCTCATAGTTACCTGAGTTGGTTGGCAACCCTAGGAGTCAGTGTGGGTCAGTTACTGGTCAATTTTCAGAGGTGCACAACTCTGAGAAAAATCGGTTTATTGGCCTAGTATATAAAGAAAACAGGATAGACTTTTAATCGGTCGGGATTTTGTAAGCTGAGCACGTATGAGACCAGCGATCGGGATAGCCATGTTATTGTTCAAGCACGAATGAGAAATTTTATTTGTCGGAGAACTAATATGTGTTAGGTTAGTATGGTTTGTTATTATGTGATGTGGATGAATGCAAGCTGTGTTGTGGGCTCCCTCGATCAATCCCTATCCACTTAGGTAAATATTTTGTTAGTTATTGTGTTATTAAGGGTAATGAATAATCATAACTCAGTCAAGGTATAATGAGATCATCTGGTTTCCTTCACTGGTGTAGTTGTGAATGTGTGAATAATGTAACCTTCAACCTTTCATTTACCTATAAATATAACAAATACCAACAATAAAAATACACATATAACATCGTATGAACAGACAATTATTACCCCCATCAAAAAATGTATTTTCCTACAAGTGCACTAATATGATTTCAATGCGCTCAGTAGTCGCTCCGTGCTCTTAGTGCCGGTCTGCGCGATATTTAAAACGTTCGCTTTTAAAACACACCTCTTAAACACATGTTGATGTATAGTGTACCTGCTGGTGTAAATTACAAATGTTGGTGCAAATTACAAATGCTGGTGTAAATTACAAATGCTGGTGTAAATTACAAACGCTGGTGTATATTACACATGCTGATGTACTTGCACTGACAAGTTACGGACATGAACGCTCGAAAATATCTTTGGCTTCATGAAGCGGTTATAAACCAGACAACTACGTACCTCTAGGAGTTATGATCTAGGTGGGCCAACCTCCTCCTTCCTCTCCCCCCCCCCCCCCCGCCAATTCTCAGAGAGTCAGAAGTTTATAAAGACTGAAATCCATGGGAGTGGAGGGGGGGGGAGAGAGAGAGAAGGGGGGAGTTACTTCTCTGACGATCTGAGGAGCTGTTCTGACGATCTGAGTTGCTGTTGTTTCGCTCTCTTCAACAGAGTGTTAGCTGCCTATACTGATAGCTGTTCCAATACAATATAATGCAACGAATATCTGATCATATTAAATGTTTTATCATATACAACAGTATGAACTCAGCGATATTTTGTATATTAAACTACTTATTGTCTACCTAATTCGAAACCCACACATACACAATACAAGGACTGTAAAGGAAAGAGGCAGAGCAGACAACGCCACATCGCACTGATTTCTCTTAACAAAATAAACCAAGCTAAGATGCTATCAATGATGAAGAATAACAACAACTGAAAGTCTCACTGTAGACAAAGACTCTATCAGGAAACACACTGATGAAACAAGAACCAACATTCCATGCCCAAGGAAAAAAACAACAAACTTTCAGAACGCACGGTGTAGATGAAATGTAGACAGAACACAACAAGCTCCATCGAAAGATTCCATTAGTTTACATCTGCCTGCATGTCTGACCTTCACCGAGTACCACAAGCGTTAGAGGTCTCTGGAGTTCTGGTATCATTATATATTTTAATAGGGCTGAAAGAACATTTACTGTGGTCAGTTATTTTGAGTACATGATGGCCTTTGTTCTTTATCCAGAACACGTTCTGTGCGCACTTTTTTAATGGCCAGTTGTGTGTATGTGTTTATGTGTGTGTTTGTTTCAACAGGAAGAAAATGTCCCAAATTTAAAGATTTCCAAACAAAACAACAACAAAAAATCACTGATAAGTGTAAAAAATGCAAATAATTTCAATGAGAATGTCGATTTACTTCATTTTCAATAATACAACATGTGCCCGTCCCCCCCCCCCTTTTTCTTTCTAACTTGTGGCACCCTATATCCCGCCTCTTTCCTTCTAACACGTGGCACCCTATGCCCCGCCTCTTTCCTTCTAACACGTGGCACCCAAACATATATCCCACCTCTTTCCTTCTAACATGTGGCACGCAAACATATGCCCCGCCTCTTTCCTTCTAACACGTGGCACCCAAACATATGCTCTGCCTCTTTCCTTCTAACACGTGGAACCCAAACATATGCCCCGCCTCTTTCATTCTAACATGTGGCACGCAAACATATGCCCCGCCTTGTTCCTTCTAACATGTGGCACCCAAACATATGCTCTGCCTCTTTCCTTCTAACACGTGGCACCCAAACATATGCCCCGCCTCTTTCCTTCTAACACGTGGCACCCAAACATATGCCCCGCCTCTTTCCTTCTAACATGTGGCACCCAAACATATGCTCTGCCTCTTTCCTTCTAACACGTGGCACCCAAACATATGCCCCGCCTCTTTCCTTCTAACATGTGGAACCCAAACATATGCCCCGCCTCTTTCCTTCTAACATGTGGAACGCAAACATATGCTCTGCCTCTTTCCTTCTAATACGTGGCACCCAAACATATGCCCCGCCTCTTTCCTTCTAACATGTGGCACGCAAACATATGCCCCGCCTCTTTCCTTCTAACATGTGGAACGCAAACATATGCCCCGCCTCTTTCCTTCTAACATGTGGAACGCAAACATATGCTCTGCCTCTTTCCTTCTAACACTTGGCACCGAAACATCTGTCCCGTATTTTTTTAGGAACCGAAAACTTCGGGTACTCGTTTAGTAACCACTCATGGAACCGGTTCCTGGAACTGACTCCTCGAGTTATTCAAATGACTGTTGCGTAGAATACAATTTTGTGGGATTAGACATCGAAAAAAAAATCGTAGACAAAGCACTTCAGCGAGACGTGAGATAAAGAAAAATCACAAGAGAATTACCTGGGATTCCATATACGGACCGCGGTAAGACGAGCAGCTGTCTGTCAAGCCACGAGAGATCAGCGTACTAACCAACTGCGCTAACTCGCACCTCCGAATAAAGGTGTCTGAAACCGTGGTCATTAGTAACTGTTCAGTCGCCACGAGGGAATCGTGACGTCTGGAAAGAAACGAGGTCATGACACACACACACACACACACAGAGAGAGAGAGAGAGAGAGAATTGTTCACATTCACTATAACTGCCGGCAGTACGCTCTTAGCAGACGACGGTGACTCAGGCATTATGTCGGACTGGGAGTGGGTTCTAGTGGCTTGCTTGATGGTCCGTAACAGATCCAAAAGCCAAGCTTCTCTGTAAACTCCACTACCAAGATCACAACGAGCACAATTCCTCTCTTGAAAGCCTTCTTCGCCTCGTAAGGTACAGGTAACCCTGATATGCCTTAGAGGCATATGGCCATATTTTCCTTGACCTGTCAGCATAATAGAGGGTGATATGGTCAGTATCACTTATGGGCCCCCTTTCCTTCCTCAACTCCAGAAGAAGTCGGGTACTTATTTCTACAGCTGGGTGACTGGGGCGCCTCCGACCGGATTCGAACCCCAGACCTTCGCTGTGAGAGACCCATGCACTGTTCACTAGCGCTCAGACGTTCGTACGTTCATGAAATATGAAAACAAAGATCAAGGATCCATCTGTTCCCTACGCCGGAGGAGCCATCTAAGCAGTACAGCCCGCAAGCTGATTATTTTTGTCTAGAGGAATTATTAATCTCCTGTGTTATAGCTTGACCAACGATATAGTAAAGATGGAGCCGTACATAAAACACATACACATACACAAACACTTTCAAGGATGATGGCTCGTGCTTATCAAATGAAAGGTTCACAGATGATGGTTCGGAGGGGAGGGGGTAGGCTTTACGGAGGAACAGCTTTACGTCAGCAATCAAAGGTGGAGGAACAGCTTTACGTCAGCAATCAAAGGTGGAGGAACCGCTTTACGTCAGCAATCAAAGGCGGAGGAACAGCTTTTTACGTCAGCAATCAAAGGCGGAGGAACAGCTTTACGTCAGCAATCAAAGGCGGAGGAACAGCTTTACGTCAGCAATCAAAGGTGGAGGAACCGCTTTACGTCAGCAATCAAAGGCGGACGAACAGCTTTACGTCAGCAATCAAAGGTGGAGGAACCGCTTTACGTCAGCAATCAAAGGCGGAGGAACAGCTTTACGTCAGCAATCAAAGGTGGAGGAACCGCTTTACGTCAGCAATCAAAGGCGGACGAACAGCTTTACGTCAGCAATCAAAGGTGGAGGAACAGCTTTAAGTCAGCAATCAAAATTCCTCTCTCGGGCTCCCCCCTCCTGAAACACAAAATACAATTTTTTTGTTTGTTTTTTTTTAGTTTTTTAAAGACGACGAAGCGTGATTTATTTTTATTGAACATGAAACATAAAATACTGCCCGGGGATACACATCTGGTTAATCTATCTGAAAAAAAAGAGTATATATTATTTATTCAACGCATGTGGGGGCTGGTGGAAATGGAGATAAAAGCACGGCAGCTGAATGAACAGTACTTGCGGAGGGGGGGGGGCGTGGGAACAGACAGACACACAGACAGGCAGGCAGGCAGACAGACAGACAGGCAGACAGACAGACAGACAGAGAATTCTCAAAACTGGTAGTAATGAAACTCACGAATTCGTGATCAAAACAGAAAGAGCAATGTGCATTTTCTGAAGACAAGTCTTTGCCTGGAGCAGGTGTGCCTTGAAAGTTTTAGTGTGCCGTGAAAGTTTTAGTGTGCCGCGGAAGTTTTAGTGTGCCGCGGAAGTTTTAGTGTGCCGTGAAAGTTTTAGTGTGAAGAGGAAGTTTTTTTTTTGTGCCGCGGAAGTTTTAGTGTGCCGTGAAAGTTTTAGTGTGAAGAGGAAGTTTTAGTGTGCGGCGGAAGTTTTAGTGTGCCGTGAAAGTTTTATTGTGAAGAGGAAGGTTTTTTTTTGTGCCGCGGAAGTTTTAGTGTGAAGAGGAAGTTTTTTTTTTTTTTGTGCCGCGGAAATTTTAGTGTGCCGTGAAAGTTTGAAGTTTTAGTGTGCCGATGAAGTTTTTTGTGTGTCGAGGAAGTTTTAGTGTGCCGTGAACGTTTTAGTGTGCCGCGGAAGTTTTAGTGTGCCGTGAAAGTTTTAGTGTGAAGAGGAAGTTTTTTTTTGTGCCGCGGAAGTTTTAGTGTGCCGCGGAAGTTTTAGTGTGCCGCGGAAGTTTTAGTGTGAAGAGGAAGTTTGTTTTTTTTTTGTGCCGCGGAAGTTTTAGTGTGCCGATGAAGTTTTAGTGTGCCGTGAAAGTTTTAGTGTGCCGTGAAAGTTTTAGTGTGCCGCGGAAGTTTTAGTGTGCCGCGGAAGTTTTAGTGTGCCGTGAAAGTTTTAGTGTGCCGCGGAAGTTTTAGTGTGAAGAGGAAGTTTTTTTTTGTGCCGCGGAAGTTTTAGTGTGCCCATGAAGTTTTTTGTGTGCCGAGGAAGTTAGTGTGCCGCAAAATATTAGATTTGTGTCGTTAAATTTTATCTGCTGCTTCAATCAGCATCTAGTTCGTTCTACGCTATGTGCTAGTATCTTGTTGAGATCAATGAAGATCGATATTTTGTCAGTCAAAGGGAAGTATAAACTTTAAAAGTTTAAGCTTTAAAACATTTTCCTCATTAATAAATGTACTCTATGTGTAGTTATTAGTTGGAGTCTTATTGACTTGATGGAGTTTTTCTGCTGTTTGCTCTGTTGTGCGACTGGAAGTCCTAGCTGATGCTTTCATTTATGACACTGGTGTTTTTGTTGTTAGCAGTAGCGAGTCTGGATATTGTTGTTGTAGCAGTAGCGAGTCTGGGTATTGTTGTTGTAGCAGTAGCGAGTCTGGGTATTGTTGTTGTAGCAGTAGCGAGTCTGGGTATTGTTGTTGTAGCAGTAGCGAGTCTGGGTGTTGCTGTTGTGTCACTCAGGGAATACTACAGCGACAAGCTTGCCTATCTGGCTTTTAAAATCTTTTAGGCAACAACAAGTATAACATAAAAATCACAAAAGATCTCCACTACTTCTTTGTGACAAATTCTATCTAAGAAGACATTCCACTTGTCCCTGCTAGTCTAGATAAGCTAGCAGTAGAGATCCTAGTATAAGTGGTGCCGTGTTAACATATCACTTATATACGTCTTGCGGGAATTCGTCTTCAGCTATCATTGATTCTATTTCGCGGTTGTCAACTTCTACCAATCCCGCTCTTCCTGTATTGTTTTAGCATTTTTTTTAAAATTTGGGCACTAGATGGACAGGGCCGTCTTAACAGTATCGGGGGCCCCTGGGCAAAGTAGTGCACTGGGCCCTCACCATTCTTTTCTAACCTATGCAAGTAATGTCCATGCACGCACAGCACACCCGCCATATACATTCATATACATAGATTTCCATGGGCTGGTTGGGCCCTCATGCATTTGGGACCCCTAGACAGTGCCCAGGTGGGTCCATGCGTGAAGGTGGCACTGGATGGAAGCATATAACAGACGGTGTATTCTTTCGCGATAGTCAACATTTACTTCTTCCCCGGTTCGAGCTTTTGGTCACAAGATGACGCGAGTTTGTCGAGGGCAACTGTATCTAGCACAGACCGCAGAAACTCATGTTGGTCTTGTTGCTTGCACTTCTAAAAACCGCTAAAGCTACGTCCCTTAGTGCCTGATAAGTATTTCGTGAAGACAGGAAAAGCATTCAATTTGTGGCCGAAAGACATAAACAGAAAGCGTGTTTCGCTTGGCAGTAACATAGTTTTTGCATTAAACCGTATCACATGCAGGATTATATGTTTAAAAACATATATAATACAAGCCCGATATTACCCACGGTTTCAAGCATTTACAGTAAAAGCATGGAATCAAATTGACGTGGATTCGGTATAATATACTGAACATGAACTGTCGTCACTTGTTCCAGTGTCTGCATTTATTTTTATGTCTAAAGTTGTTGGTTTTTTTTCTTCTTTCCTATTTCCAACGATCTTTTGTCTTTCTAATATTTATTTCCAGTCCATATTCTTGGTTTTTGTTGTTTATTTGTGTCACAGTCAGTCGGTCATTTGCGCATACCTTGCGGAACTTTACCGCCCTAACAGCTCTCCTGTATGCCTCTCGGTTGTAAGCAAGACGCCCTCCTGCTGATGCATCTATTTGCAGATTATCAACGATGTCTTGCAGCCATCTCCGCCTTGGTCTTCCTCTCTTTCTTTTCCCCATTATGTACCCTTCCAAGACGGTCTTCTCTAAATTATCATGACGTTTAATGTGTCCAAAATATTTAAGTTTTCTCTCTTTAATCCTCTTTACTAGCCAGCCTTCTTCAATATTAAGTTCTTGTAGTATGGATATATTTGTTCTTTTTTGTATCACAAGATTCTGTAAATTATCTTTATTTCTGCTAGCAGGACTGTGTTATCTGTACATATATGGTGTTGGTAATTCTTGTTTCACTGATGGTTATTCCAGGCGTCACACTGATGTTCGTGAATGTTTTCTCTGTGTCCAAGCAAGGAGACACCATCTATCCTTGTCTGATCCCTCTTTTCGTATCAATGGACCTTTAGCAGTCACTGTTAGAACTTACAACTGCTGCCTCTTCCCAATACAAGTTGTTTATCGCTCTAATATATTTTACCATCTAAATTAATCTCTGTGAGGCGTTAAATATACTATACATTATTTCAACCGTTTCCATATTCTCTTACTAAACTGGCTACTGTTTGTTGGTATTTTTTAATACTATGAAATCTGACCAAACTAAAGAGAAAAGATAACAACGGCTTACAGTCTATTCTCTTCAAAGCTAAAAACAGAAACATTTAACACGAGCCATTCCCGGCGAACTAAAAGGAAGTAACTCTACACTCTAAAGATAAGCGCAAGATAGTCTCCCCTTACGAATACCGACGAAAAGAAACACTCTGTCAAGATTCTCTTAAGCCAGCGGTTCCAAACTTTCTTAGGCTGCCGATCCCTTGTCTCCACTGCCACATCCCTATCGCCCCCTCTCCCTCCCATCCTACCCTCCACACCCACATACACATACTGAAACATAAATCTCATTCCTGGTAACAGGTTTACTACAAGTTCAAAACAGCATGCAGCAATATAACAGTATAAACAAGAGTAGCACCAATCTAACAGTATAAACAAGAGTAAGTCGTATTTCACAACCAAAACTTAACTAGTAAGCAAATTTATTTAGCAATATGAGAGAGCATATTTACAGCTCATCTGCTGCCATGTTTTCTCAGCTATTAATGGATGGATATTTCGTGGCAGGGATATCAGCTGAAAAGTGGGCAAGTCAAAAATTCGTCACGTTTTTGCAGTGCTTCACAGCCGTTAGAAAACCAAGCAGCATAATATAAACTTAGCAGTGTTTCCAGTGAAAGCAACATATACAAATGACATGAAAACCATATATAAAATCACAAAGCAGATGACAGGTAACTTCAATACAAAATGTGAAAGTGCAGTAAGAACACAAAATGGACAACTGGTCAGTGGAGAAAGAGAGAAAATTGAAAGATGGAGAGAACACTTTAACACCCTACTAAACAGAACACAAGCAGCACAAGCAATAGATATACCTGAAGCAAAAGCGGAACTAAACATCAATACAGGACCAATAACAATAAATGAAGTAAAAGAGGCGATAAAGATGCTAAAATCAGACAGGGCACCAGGTGAAGATGAAGTGACTGCTGAGATGTTGAAAGCAGAAGAAACAGAAACACCAAAACAACTTTGCCTGATATTACAACAAATTTGGGATTTAGAAAAAGCCCCAGAGGAGTGGAAAACTGGTCTTATAGTAAAACTACCAAAGAAAGGTGACCTCAGAGATTGCGGGAACTGGAGAGGCATTACCCTACTGCCACTCACTAGTAAAGTATTTTGCAGAATAATCATCAACAGAATTGTACCAACACTTGAGGAAAAACTTCGGAAAGAGCAGGCAGGATTTAGGAAAGGAAGATCATGCATAGACCATATATTTGTACTTAGACAAATATTAGAACAGGCAAATGAATGGCATAGCACAACATATGCATTATTCATAGATTTTGAGAAAGCCGTTGACAGTGTCAACAGAGATGCACTGTGGAAAATCCTAAGATGGCATGGCCTCCCCCATAAAATAGTTAATGTAATCAAAGCCCTATACGAGGGTTTTCAGTGCAAAGTTATCTGTGGAGAACATACCTCCAGCAGCTTTAGGGTACAAACAGGAGTGAAACAGGGATGTGTACTATCACCAACATTATTTATCTTGGCAGTAGACTGGTTAATGAAGGAGGCAACATCAGACAAACGCAGAGGATTACAATGGACCCTTAACACAGTGCTGGAGGACCTTGACTTTGCGGACGACATTTGTCTATTATCAAGCAGTCACAAAGATATGCAAGATAAAATAAACAAGTTAACCCAGAATGCAAACAACATAAGACTAAAGATCAACGTAGGAAAGACAAAGTTAATGAAGCAAAATGTGAACAACAGAAATGTACTCAGAGTAGATAACAAGTTAGTGGAGGAGGTCAACGAATTTGTATACCTTGGCAGCAGAGTAGTAGAAAATGGAGACAGCACAGAGGACATCAACAGCAGACTTACTAGAGCAAACCAGGCTTTTGCAATGCTACAGAATATATGGAAATCAAATAAACTAAGCATAAATATGAAAATCAGGATATTTAAGAGTAATGTTCTAAGTGTACTACTCTATGGAAGTGAATGCTGGAAAATCACCAAAACCATAGAAAACAAGTTGAATTCTTTCCAGACTAAATGTTTACGTAGAATTAAAAAAATATTTTGGCCAAACACCATAAGAAATAACATCTTATTGGCAGAAATGCAGATGAAACCACTGACAACAATTATTGAGGAAAGACGCTGGCGATGGTTGGGACATGTGCTCCGAATGACTGACAACTCACTACCAAAAATAGCACTAAGATGGACACCACAGGGGAGCAGAAGTAAGGGTAGACCAAAAGAGACATGGAGAAGAACAACAGAAAGGATGTTGAGCAATAGAGGGCTCACCTGGGCAAGAGCAGAAAAAAAGGCGAAAGACAGGCATTTGTGGAAAACCCTTGCGGAAGCCCCATGTGCCCTGGGCACTTAAGGTTCAGAGAGAGAGAGAGAGAGTGTTTCCAGTGGTATGTAATGTTAATAACGATGTAACTTCACTCTTCGAAATACAGTCCATAACTGTCGATGGTCTTCTGCCATCGCTCTGCCTATGCGAGGAGTCCTTTGTGGTACCACTCATAAGGCTTGCATCCGTGCCTTCTGTAATTTTCAGTCAGTTTCTTTGTCTGAAAAAGAGATTTGGTGACACCACTGAAGCTTCGCTCTACTGAAGTTATGTTGGTAAGGCACTGAAGTCCATACTGACGCTTTACAAATCAGGTGTTCCCCCCCCCCCCCCAACTTCCTCAAATATCCACAAACTCTTCTTCTTCTGTGTTCAAGTGCCGGGTCATTGCTAAATCGGAAGCCAGGTCGTCAGGATAAAGTTCACAGTTCTCTCCAGGTTCTCGCGGCAGCCCCATAGCTTCTGCCTCAGGTCCATTCTCTGTGGCCAGGTCTGGCTTTGTATGTCGCTGAACGCTGGCCACTCTTGGGGCACACGCTCTGGACCACAGGTCTTCATGTGATTTTCTTCAACTTTGACACTCTTTGTGTGTTGCGCTCAATGTCATTTTTTGGAATGAAATCAGAATCAGTTCTCCCACCATTCTTCTATTCCACATTATTGATAACTAGAATTCATATTGAACACCCAAAGCGGTAAAAATAAAACGAACAAACAAATAAAACTTGAAATCTGTGACACATTTCTCTTCGCTGTTCGGTCAGATGTGCACAATACACTTGAAAACCAACGCCCTGCGTTCATTTCTCCTTCATAATTGACTGAAGTCGGCACTTAAAAGCATGCATTTTCATTTTGTATTAACCGATGCGATAATATCGCTTAATGAGTAGAGAAATTAAGAACATCCGTCTTTCGTGTGACCAGATGTTGCTCCTGAAATTATAAATATCCACGACGAACACACCCGGCACACGTGTAAATTGATGAAGCAATAAGAACGATATTGTGTGTCTTCGCTGGTGCTCCAGATGTTGCACAGCAAGAATGCTGGAGTGTTGGTAAAATGAAAGCACCTTCTGTTACATCCAGCGTTTGTACTGGTTTTCCAGCTTTTCGCCTGAGGGCTCTTCAGGTTGAGCCCGCCCCATAAAAGAAAAATATAACCCTGAAACCTACCATTATTCGAAACCGTGCCTACGGAATATGAAACCTTCCCTCCTTCTAGATTCCATGGGTTTAGCGCCAGACCTCTATATTTATTGTCCAGATAAATGATGTAGTCTTTTGGAGGTCATCCTTTGCGGGCTCCTTTGTCTTTCAGTGCAGCTCCCGGTGGCTGGTGCCGAGTTCGGACGTCTTTGTAGAGTGGGCAGAACTGCAGAATGTGCTTCTGGAGTCTGGATGCCCGTCTTGCTTCTGCAAACACGTGTGTGTAAAGACCGGTGCGATGTAGGTGTGGTTGCAGTCGGTAGTGCCCCGTGCATAGTCTCAAGACGGTGATTTGTTCCCGATGTGATTAAAAAACGACGACAACAACAACGACAACAACAACAGAAACTGGTGTTTAAAGCGCACGCCCATGTTTTTGGACGCACCACGTCCATGTCTTTCTCTATGAGAAAAAAAAAAAAACTCTTTACAACATGAAACACTGACTCCCATTTTGTATCTGTTTCTAGTTGTCATGGAAACAGCAGCTCATTAGCCAAACCCAAACCACAGGCAGGAAGCAAAGATCCGTTGTCTTGAGGAGTGGGTTCAACTGCCTACAATGCAGATTTTGTACCGAAGAAGAGAACAGTTGTGAAGCGGGCTGACAGAAGGAAAGAACACGAAATAGCTGAGACAACTGTCGATGGTCTTCTGTCATCGCTCTGCCTATGCGAGGAGTCCTTTGTGGTACCACTCGTAAGGCTTGCATCCGTGCCTTCTGTAATTTTCAGTCAGTTTCTTTGTCTGAAAAAGAGATTTGGTGACACCACTGAAGCTTCGCTCTACTGAAGTTATGTTGGTAAGGCACTGAAGTCCATACTGACGCTTTACAAATCAGGTGTTCCCCCCCCCCCCCCCCCCCAACTTCCTCAAATATCCACAAATTCTTCTTCTTCTGTGTTCAAGTGCCGGGTCATTGCTAAATCGGAAGCCAGGTCGTCAGGATAAAGCCCACAGTTCTCTCCAGGTTCTCGCGGCAGCCCCACAGCTTCTGCCTCAGGTCCATTCTCTGTGGCCAGGTCTGGCTTTGTATGTCGCTGAACGCTGGCCACTCTTGGGGCACACGCTCTGGACCAAAGGTCTTCATGTGATTTTCTTCAACTTTTGACACTCTTTGTGTGTTGCGCTCAATGTCATTTTTTGGAATGAAATCAGAATCAGTTCTCCCACCATTCTTCTATTCCACATTATTGATAACTAGAATTCATATTGAACACCCAAAGCGGTAAAAATAAACGAACAAACAAATAAAACTTGAAATCTGTGACACATTTCTCTTCGCTGTTCGGTCAGATGTGCACAATACACTTGAAAACCAACGCCCTGCGTTCATTTCTCCTTCATAATTGACTGAAGTCGGCACTTAAAAGCATGCATTTTCATTTTGTATTAACCGATGCGATAATATCGCTTAATGAGTAGAGAAATTAAGAACATCCGTCTTTCGTGTGACCAGATGTTGCTCCTGAAATTATAAATATCCACGACGAACACACCCGGCACACGTGTAAATTGATGAAGCAATAAGAACGATATTGTGTGTCTTCGCTGGTGCTCCAGATGTTGCACAGCAAGAATGCTGGAGTGTTGGTAAAATGAAAGCACCTTCTGTTACATCCAGCGTTTGTACTGGTTTTCCAGCTTTTCGCCTGAGGGCTCTTCAGGTTGAGCCCGCCCCATAAAAGAAAAATATAACCCTGAAACCTACCATTATTCGAAACCGTGCCTACGGAATATGAAACCTTCCCTCCTTCTAGATTCCATGGGTTTAGCGCCAGACCTCTATATTTATTGTCCAGATAAATGATGTAGTCTTTTGGAGGTCATCCTTTGCGGGCTCCTTTGTCTTTCAGTGCAGCTCCCGGTGGCTGGTGCCGAGTTCGGACGTCTTTGTAGAGTGGGCAGAACTGCAGAATGTGCTTCTGGAGTCTGGATGCCCGTCTTGCTTCTGCAAACACGTGTGTGTAAAGACCGGTGCGATGTAGGTGTGGTTGCAGTCGGTAGTGCCCCGTGCATAGTCTCAAGACGGTGATTTGTTCCCGATGTGATTAAAAAACGACGACAACAACAACGACAACAACAACAGAAACTGGTGTTTAAAGCGCACGCCCATGTTTTTGGACGCACCACGTCCATGTCTTTCTCTATGAGAAAAAAAAAAAAACTCTTTACAACATGAAACACTGACTCCCATTTTGTATCTGTTTCTAGTTGTCATGGAAACAGCAGCTCATTAGCCAAACCCAAACCACAGGCAGGAAGCAAAGATCCGTTGTCTTGAGGAGTGGGTTCAACTGCCTACAATGCAGATTTTGTACCGAAGAAGAGAACAGTTGTGAAGCGGGCTGACAGAAGGAAAGAACACGAAATAGCTGAGACAACTGCTGTCCCTCGGGACTGGTACACTTGATCTATATTGCTGTCCCTCGGGACTGGTACACTGATCTATATTGCTGTCCCTCCGGACTGGTACACTGGTCTATACTGCTGTCCTTCGGGACTGGTACACTGGTCTATACTGCTGTCCTTCGGGACTGGTACACTGGTCTATATTGCTGTCCCTCGGGACTGGCAGACTAATCTTTACTTCCAAAGGGTTAAGAATTGGGCACACAGGCCCTTCTGACATTCTGCTCTATATCAAACAGCTTTCACTCTGTTCCAGTCATTCTACAAATATGCTGCGCATATAACAAACATAATTAACATTGAAAAACTGAGAAAATATAGCTGTATATTACATGACATAAAGCTGATATTTAGCTACTAATACTTCGCCTTTCTGAAAAGAACGTTCTCTCCTTCACGGCCACCCTATCATACTGCAAACTGACCATCCCTAATCCGAAAATCAGCTGAAAAGTGGGCAAGTCAAAATTCGTCACGTTTTTGCAGTGCTTCACAGCCGTTAGAAAACCAAGCAGCATAATATAAACTTAGCAGTGTTTCCAGTGGTATGTAATGTTAATAACGATGTAACTTCACTCTTCGAAATACAGTCCATAACTGTCGATGGTCTTCTGTCATCGCTCTGCCTATGCGAGGAGTCCTTTGTGGTACCACTCGTAAGGCTTGCATCCGTGCCTTCTGTAATTTTCAGTCAGTTTCTTTGTCTGAAAAAGAGATTTGGTGACACCACTGAAGCTTCGCTCTACTGAAGTTATGTTGGTAAGGCACTGAAGTCCATACTGACGCTTTACAAATCAGGTGTTCCCCCCCCCCCCCCCCCCCAACTTCCTCAAATATCCACAAATTCTTCTTCTTCTGTGTTCAAGTGCCGGGTCATTGCTAAATCGGAAGCCAGGTCGTCAGGATAAAGCCCACAGTTCTCTCCAGGTTCTCGCGGCAGCCCCACAGCTTCTGCCTCAGGTCCATTCTCTGTGGCCAGGTCTGGCTTTGTATGTCGCTGAACGCTGGCCACTCTTGGGGCACACGCTCTGGACCAAAGGTCTTCATGTGATTTTCTTCAACTTTTGACACTCTTTGTGTGTTGCGCTCAATGTCATTTTTTGGAATGAAATCAGAATCAGTTCTCCTCCCACCATTCTTCTATTCCACATTATTGATAACTAGAATTCATATTGAACACCCAAAGCGGTAAAAATAAAACGAACAAACAAATAAAACTTGAAATCTGTGACACATTTCTCTTCGCTGTTCGGTCAGATGTGCACAATACACTTGAAGACCAACGCCCTGCGTTCATTTCTCCTTCATAATTGACTGAAGTCGGCACTTAAAAGCATGCATTTTCATTTTGTATTAACCGATGCGATAATATCGCTTAATGAGTAGAGAAATTAAGAACATCTGTCTTTCGTGTGACCAGATGTTGCTCCTGAAATTATAAATATCCACGACGAACACACCCGGCACACGTGTAAATTGATGAAGCAATAAGAACGATATTGTGTGTCTTCGCTGGTGCTCCAGATGTTGCACAGCAAGAATGCTGGAGTGTTGGTAAAATGAAAGCACCTTCTGTTACATCCAGCGTTTGTACTGGTTTTCCAGCTTTTCGCCTGAGGGCTCTTCAGGTTGAGCCCGCCTCATAAAAGAAAAATATAACCCTGAAACCTACCATTATTCGAAACCGTGCCTACGGAATATGAAACCTTCCCTCCTTCTAGATTCCATGGGTTTAGCGCCAGACCTCTATATTTATTGTCCAGATAAATGATGTAGTCTTTTGGAGGTCATCCTTTGCGGGCTCCTTTGTCTTTCAGTGCAGCTCCCGGTGGCTGGTGCCGAGTTCGGACGTCTTTGTAGAGTGGGCAGAACTGCAGAATGTGCTTCTGGAGTCTGGATGCCCGTCTTGCTTCTGCAAACACGTGTGTGTAAAGACCGGTGCGATGTAGGTGTGGTTGCAGTCGGTAGTGCCCCGTGCATAGTCTCAAGACGGTGATTTGTTCCCGATGTGATTAAAAAACGACGACAACAACAACGACAACAACAACAGAAACTGGTGTTTAAAGCGCACGCCCATGTTTTTGGACGCACCACGTCCATGTCTTTCTCTATGAGAAAAAAAAAAAAAACTCTTTACAACATGAAACACTGACTCCCATTTTGTATCTGTTTCTAGTTGTCATGGAAACAGCAGCTCATTAGCCAAACCCAAACCACAGGCAGGAAGCAAAGATCCGTTGTCTTGAGGAGTGGGTTCAACTGCCTACAATGCAGATTTTGTACCGAAGAAGAGAACAGTTGTGAAGCGGGCTGACAGAAGGAAAGAACACGAAATAGCTGAGACAACTGCTGTCCCTCGGGACTGGTACACTTGATCTATATTGCTGTCCCTCGGGACTGGTACACTGATCTATATTGCTGTCCCTCCGGACTGGTACACTGGTCTATATTGCTGTCCCTCCGGACTGGTACACTGGTCTATACTGCTGTCCTTCGGGACTGGTACACTGGTCTATATTGCTGTCCCTCGGGACTGGCAGACTAATCTTTACTTCCAAAGGGTTAAGAATTGGGCACACAGGCCCTTCTGACATTCTGCTCTATATCAAACAGCTTTCACTCTGTTCCAGTCATTCTACAAATATGCTGCGCATATAACAAACATAATTAACATTGAAAAACTGAGAAAATATAGCTGTATATTACATGACATAAAGCTGATATTTAGCTACTAATACTTCGCCTTTCTGAAAAGAACGTTCTCTCCTTCACAGCCACCCTATCATACTGCAAACTGACCATCCCTAATCCGAAAATCAGAAGTGCTCCAAATATCCCACACTTTTTGAGTGTCGACAAGTGAAAAATTCCGTACTTGATCTTCTATGATAAGATGCAGTCAAAACGCTAGGATACAATAGTTTATCCAGCGTCTTCAAGAAATAAAGAGGGGAGGAGGGGGGAGGAGAGACTTCTATCAATGACTATTTTCCATGATGATGATGATGATGATGAACAAGGTTGTGAATTTGAAGGATTTCGTATGACAAATGGGGGGGGGGCGGCGGGGGAATGATGTCTAACCACCACCACCATCATCATCATCATCATCAGGTGCCGTGTCGACTGGCGTTGGCTATTATGCTTCTCCAGAGTACATGATCCTTCATGCAGGCCATTAGTTCAGTTGGTGATCTCCTCTCACACCATCTCGCCAAACTGTCCTGTATCATTTCTCTCAGTCTTCCCCTGGTTCTTCTTCCCTCTATTTTTCCTGTTGTTACAATATTTTCAATGCTCCCTCTTCTCTAGTATTTTTTTTTTTTTGGACAGGATTTTTGTATATCCAACTCTTCTCATACATTCTTCATTAGTTATTTTTGTTGTCCTGAGAATTCGCAACATTCTTCTAATAAACCACATTTCTGCTGCTTCCAATGATTTTTGTGCCGACCTGCCTATTGTCCATAACTCACTTCCATATAATAAGATAAGTTCAATATACTGCGAGAAGTGGGGAGATACGGAAACCGTCTTTCTGACGTGGCCGACCAGTGGGGCTGGTTCCAACGCATCGCGAGTAGAGAAGCAAGCATGGAAGAAAAAAAGGGAGTGAACGATTTCACCTTAGTCTTGTGATTTGTTTTCGTGAGGTAAGGCGCAAATTTAAAATGTGTGCCGTTCTTAGTATATATTGTGTATATGCGCCTAATTGGATAGAGTTGTAGTTTTGTGTTACAAATCAAAGTTATCGCGCCTCCTCTGTAATGTTGTTTTCGTGAAGGATCTGTGTGTAGACGTAAGTTGTGTTATTATTAGTAATATGAAAACAGATAATCGAGAGCAGATTGTTAGTTAGAAGTGTATTCTTTCATTACAGGTATCGAGTGCACTCAGAAGGGCACTGCGTATGTTCATTGATTATGTGAGTATCATTTTTTATTGTATTGATTAAATAATGATTACACTGATGATTACATGCATGTATAGTGAGGTTGAACGTGACAAGAAGCTATGGAAGAGTGGAGGAAGGAATTATGGAAGAAGGGAGGAAGGAATTATAGAAGAAGGGAGACGGTTGCGCATGCAACAGAATAGTACTGAATTAAGAGAGGAGGCTACCACGTGCAGAATGCACCGACGACCAAAGTCGTAAGGTAGAGAGTGCGGAGGAAAAGTAGAGAAGGGAGAGACAGAATAAGCTACCAGGTGCCCAGGCACCGATGACCAAAGTCATAAGGTAGAGGATAGAGAGGGAGAAGAGGTGGAACTAGAAGAAAGGTAGGAACCCATGAAACAGCTGATGTATATAGGGAACTAGAAGAAATGGAACTCATGACTGAGTCCATCAGACAATTGATATTAATGAACTATGCTATTACTGGTATTGATCACTGGCAGTTATGTTGTGTCATGTACTCTTTTGTTGTAGTCCTGTTTTGTCATTCTCGTTTATTAAACAGCGTGAGCTGGAAATTACTTTGAAACTTTCAGTTCTGAGTTTTCATTTTATATATATATATCTGGCTGTTTTTCTATGTGTGATGGTGTGATGTACATGGATAATTAACACCTTAATTAATGATTGTCGTCCCAATATGGCAAGTCTGACACGGGTAAAGAGAGAACCTACACAATACGCGAAGTACCTATTACATCATATGAACCAAGGATAAGCACAAAAATGTGCCGTTAAACGTCACACAGGGCTCGCAAGGTACTTTGCCAATTCTTCCTGTCTTCGGCGAGTCTTTCAACTTCATCAAAGGATTTTATGCCTGTTAATTTGGCCTCTCTTAACAATGTCCTCTTCAGAGTTTCACGCGGTCTGCCTCTTTTTCTTCGGCCTGTTGTGTTCCACTTGATAGCTTGTTTTGGGATTCTCTGATCATTTCTTCTCATCAAGTGACCAACACATGTCCATCTCCTTTTCCTGATCACCCATGAGACTGGCTGTTGTTCAGTCCTGTCTTATCTCTGCATTGTTCTTGAATTCGTTCCACTTGATGCCGAGTATTTTCCTTAGGCATGTGTTTTCAAGAGTCTAATTTCTTTTCTATTTCTTTAGTTGTTTTTCAGCTTTCGCATGCATAAATGAGGGTGGATATTACATTTGAATTGAATAGTCTTAACGTGGTTTTATTTTTTTTTAACTTGGTTATATATATATATATATATATATATATAATATATATATATATATATATACCAGCGTACGTCAGTAGCTGTGTGATGTGGATATCAAAGAAGTTTGTAACATCGATAAATGAGGTTCCACCTGTTCATTCATTCTCTGATGTATGAAACAGCAGAAATGTCATGAATCAATGTGATCTTGATAACAGCGATGATTGAGATGACTTTGTTATCACTGCAGAAAAAAAATAATGCGCCTATAGATGAGGTGGCAAAAATGTGTAATTGGCTGATTCAACTACCAATGGGGCGTGCATTGATAACGGAGCAAGAAATCTTATCAGTTTACAAAATCAAATAGAGGAGTGCTTCAATATCCAGAAACTTTGTTTCGTGCATACAACTACCTTCAGGCTATTTTATGTATAAGGTGTTTACGACACAGAAATGAAGTTCCTGTTTAGACTTGGCTCCACCCCCCAGGATAGCTCATTAGTTATACGCCAATATTCCAAACTTTGAAGAGGACATTATTAAGAGAGGCCAAATTAACAGGCATAAAATCCTCTGATGATGTTGAAAGACTCGCCGAAGACAGGAAAAACTGGCGAACTACTTTGCGAGCCCTATGTTACGTTTAACGGCACGGGAAGGATATAAGATATAAGAATATTCCAAAATATAAAAATAAAAATCCAAAATCCACAACACTTCTGGCCCCAGGCATTGCAGATAAATATCAAACTTCTAAGAAAAAATAGCTCAGCTGTACACTGTCCGTCGCTATGTACCATTTGTGATCTTGAGCAGATCGTAGGGCAGCAATCTAAGCAGTGCACATATGGTAGCAGTGAACAGCCAGTTGTATGTTTTCAGTCGGGAGTATTAGTTGAACAAGGAAGGCCTGCATTATACACATTTTGATTTAGTGACTATTGAAGGGAATAAAGATTGTTTGCAGTGTTAGCTGTTTGGGCTGATTAGCAGAACCCGTGAAGACCGAAGGAGCTAGGACAGTGTGCTCTCTTGAATGTTTTATATTCGATACTGGAGTGAATTAAACTGATTGAGATTTGACTGAGGAATCAGATTTTTTTTTTGGGGGGGGGGGGTGTTTTTGTTTCTGTATCAAACTACACGTGTATACCCTGCTGAGAACCTCTCTACAGATGTAGTAAAGACGGTCGTCATAGTTGCATTACGTATAGAGATAACAGATATAGTAATGGCAGTACAGTTACGCTTCGACTTACGGTCGACCGAAGTACGGCCGTTCGGACTAAAAGGCGAAGTCCCATAGGGAAAAAATTGGAAAATCTAGAAATGCCTAAAGCCGGCCGCTACAGGCCGCTGAGTCAGTACACACTGCGTTTCTCAACTGCAGTGCCATTATTCTGCACATATCTAAGTTATAATACAGTACTGCAATTCATATGTCCATTTTTGTGTGTCATCGAAAACTTATTTAATGTATTATGATTCAAATTTTGTAATTAATTTCCACAGCTACTGTGCTTATTTGCATTCTGTTAGTATTTTAAAGAGATCGTAACCGCGTCTATTCATCTTGTAACATGTTACAGTAGTAAGCTTACTTAGGATGTGACTTTCTTCCTATAACGGCCGACAGACGGCCAAATCAACTTAACGGCCAAATCGATTTAACGGCCGAATGGTGGGTCCCAAACGTATGATTGCAGTTCTAACGGTGGTCGTACCAGCACTACAGCTGTTGTCGTGAAGATGACGATAGTATTAACAAAAGGTGGCTGAGATCTGTTGTAGAAAATCTGTAACAACAGTAGCAAGGGTGGCTGAATGTAGCTGTGGTACTGTAAAAGTTGTAACAACAGCAACAGTAGCAAGATTAATTGTATAACAATAAAAGTTGCAACAGCAACAGCAACAACAACAGGGATGGCTGAGGCTAGCTGTAGAACGAAAAAAGTTGTAACAACAGCAGCATCAAAGTTTTAAAGTGGCAGTAACAGCGGAGATGGTGACGTAGCTGCTGCAGTAACGACGATGTGAGAGTCAGGTGTTACGACGCTGTAAAATACTGCACACTTGAATAAATATCCGTCCAAATAAAACACCAAAGTTACACTTCGTCTAAAGAAAACTCCAAAGTCACAGCTCCGTCTAAAGAAAACTCTAAGAATACAGCTCCGTCTACAGAAAGCACTAAAACTACAGCTCCGTCTAAAGAAAACTCCAAAAATACAGCTCCGTCTAAAGAGAACTCGAAAGTCACAGCTCCGTCTAAGGAAAAGACCAAAAATACAGCTCTGTCTAAAGAAAACTCCCAGAATACTGCTCTGTCTAAAGAAAGCACCAAAATTACAGTTACGTCTAACGAAAACAGCATAACTGCAGCTCCATCTAAAGAAAACACCAAAAACTACAGGTCCGTCTAAAGAAAACTCCATAATTACAGCTCCGTCAAAAGAAAATACCAAAATTACAGCTCCGTCTAAAGGATACCCCAAAATTATAGCTCGTTCTAAAGAAAGCACCAAAACTACAGCTCCATTTACAGAACTAAAAAATTATAGCTCCGTCTAAATAAAACTCTAAAATTATAGCTCGGTCTAAAGAAAACACCAAAATTACAGCTCCGTCTAAAGAAAGCACCAAAATTACAGCTCCATCTAAAGAAACACCAAAATTACAGCTCCGTCTAAAGAAAACACCAAAATTACAGCTCCGTCTAAAGAAAGCACCAAAATTACAGCTCCATCTAAAGAAAGCACCAAAATTACAGGTCCGTCTAAAGAAAGCACCAAAATTACAGCTCCGTCTAAAGAAAGCACCAAAATTACAGGTCTGTTTGCCCCTGGGAACAAACGTGTTAAGAACACACTCATCTTAACAGTCTGTGAGACAAGGAACATAGATCTGACTGCTTAAAAACTCTGACCTACTTCTGTAGCCAAGAAATCTGTATCAATCAACACTAATTGTAATTGTTAGTTTTCTAAAATATAATGTCAGGATGGTGAACATGGAGCGGGCACTATTACACATCCATTACTATCCTTGCTCTTCTATTGTGTAAATAGGAGTTTATCCAGTTTTACAGTCTTCCACTCACATTACAGTTTCTTAGTTTTCACAGATCTTTTTTCTCCATACTTTATCAAAGGTTCTCCTCAGATCTATTCTTGCTGCTAGTACAGGGGATTTTTTTCCTGGAAAGCATCCTCAATCTCTTGAGAGAGATAGGTCATTTGATCTTCTGTACTGTAGTACTGCCTAAATCCTGCTTGCTGTGGAGTGACGTTTTCACCTTCTAGGTATCATTTTAGCCTCAGGTCAAATGATGCGCTCCATCGTTTTGCAGAGGCAGCTAGTGATCGGCCTACAGATAATTTGAGGTAACTTACCTGTGCTCCAACACACATTGAAAATATCCCACATCTTTCCCATTGCTGCCATTCCCAGGTTCTTGATCATTTCATTGGACACTCCATCTGGTCCTGGTGATTTCTTTGGTTTCAGTTTACTGACTGCTAGGTCTAACTCGCTGTGTGATTGGTGCATCCATGACCTCCACTTTTCTGCCTTGTTCCTCTTCTTTTTGTGAGTCAGTGCGCACTGTACGCTCTTTCTCTGGATGGATATCAATGTTGCAGTCTTGTGCAATCATGTGAGCAAAGTGATCTGCTACCTGCTTACCTGTAAGTTTTCCCATCCTCTATTAGTGTAGTATTTTAACTTCTTCCAGTGCTCTCATCATTTAATTGTTTGATTAGTTTCCACAGTTTTCTTCCATCTTTTTCAAAGTTTAGGGACTCTGTTTTCTCTCTCCAACTTTCCCGTCTGGCTTGCAGCTTTGCTCTCTGAAATCTAGCCTTGGCATGTTGGTAATTATTGTGGTGTTCTTTTCATGGTCTATTTTCTGCTTGCTTTCGAGCTGCTTCCACGTCATCATGGAGTTTTCCTAGCTCACTAGACCAGTATGGTTTATAGTCCCTGTGAGCTCCTCTGGAAATGGTTTCATGGTCAGCCTGAAGGATACAAGCATTGAATTTCTTCACTATGCTGTTAATATCCTTACACTCTGTGGACAGCTGTCACACCATGCTACCTGTACGATGTCTGTACATTGTCCAGTTTGCTTTTTTATAGTTCCATCTGGGGAGATAGCTACTGGTGTTAATGAGTTCATTTTACATTGACAGGAAGACTGGTCGATGGTCGCTACCTCCAAGTTGTTTTCCAGCTTTGCGTTTCACCTCAGGTCTGGAGAGTGGAATGCCAGATCTGGTGTTGAGGTTGTATGTCAAGCCCTTGAGTAAAATGTTGGGGGGGGGGGGGTCCAGAAAATACTGTTGCGACATGGCGTACCACAAGGAGGAGTCCCTTCACCTACACTATTCTTTTTATTCATTACTTACCTGGTCAAAGAGCTTCCCTATGGGATTAAAAGGGCACTGTATGCAAATGATCTGCTCATGTGGTGTACAGATGAACACGCAACAGTTGTTACACAGATACTCCAAAGAGCGGCAGACATCTTGACATTATGGACAAACAAATAAGTATCAACACTGAGAAATCAAGTACCTCTCTCTTCACTCTCTCATCTAAAAAGAAAGCAGGTAAGATCTTTGTAAATGAAATATCCCCAAGGACGGACAACCAATCCACTTACTCATGAGTGACTCTTGACTCAAAACTGAACTGAAAGCAACACATCGGCAAAGCAGAAGCAAAAGCCAGAAGAAAGCTAGTCATATTAAGAAAACTGAGTGGAACCACATGGGGAGCTAGTAAAAGAATCCTCAAGAATGTATATCAGCAAAGTATTCTACCACATTTAGAATATGGCTCAACAGCTTGGTGCACAGCATCAAACACTAAGCTGCATAATCTAGACAAGGTACAAAATCAGTCACTACGGATTATCACAGGTGCCATGAGGTCCACACCAGTAGTAGAAATGCAGAAAATGGTGTTCAAGTGCTAAAAGAACATGGAGATACAAAGGTCATGACCTTGAGAGAGAAATTCCTCAGCTCTGTAAGCCAACCCCTGAAGGAGATATTCAATAACTTGACACTAAGACGGCTTAAAAGAAGCAACTTCATTCATCAGGCCAAGCATTTGCGTAAGCTGATACCTGACCTTCCAACTGTAGTCGCTCCATTATCATCTGTACCAGAGCATACACCATGGGAAGAAGCAGATTGTGCACAAATAACTATTCAGACTGAAGTGAAAAGTGTGCAGAATGGTGAGATGCAAAGCAGTCCTGTAAGATCAACAGCCACACTTAGTGTGCTAGATGACAAATATCCATGTGACACCTGGATACATGAGTATACATATGGATCTGCACACAATGCCATAAAGAATGGAGGGGTATGAGTACATATTGAATATCCAAACAACACCACCATTGACGTTTCCATACCACTGGAAAATACTGCAACAACTATGATGCAGAAGTTAGGGCAATTGTTGCCACGGATGAAAAACTATCAGACTCCAGAATTGATACATGCCCCATAGTAATTCTCAAGGATGCAAGATCGGTACTGGAAGCTCTTGTGTACAACAAACTACCAGACCTTAAGGATGCCTTGACAAAAATTGGTTCACAACACAGAGTCACCTTGCAGTGGATTCCATCCCACTGTGGGATACCGGGCAATGAGAAAACTGACCGTCTGGCCAAAGAGGGCACTGAAATAGAGCAACCAGACATACCAATCACCTATAATCAGAAGAAAAGCATGATAAAAACCTACAGGAAGCCACAAACACCACCACATGATGACTATCACATGCTTAACAGAAAAGAACAAGTCACAGTTTTCCGTCTCCGAACAGGATACAGCCGACTCCGACGTCATATGTACACACAGTTGATACTACTACTCTTTGTACGTGTGCGCAAGTGCCCCAAACTGTGGAACATATCCTCCAAAACTGCACCAACTACGAGACACTGTGAAGTAATTGCTGGCCCAGTGAAACCACCAAAGAAGATAAGTTCTGTGGTTCCATACATGAATTTAAAAAAAACACTGAAATTTATTCAAGAGACAGGACTGCAGATATAGACAGGAAATGCGTAAGAAGAAGAAGAAGAAGAAGACAATTCTGTTTAAAGAAAACACTAAGTTACAGCCAACAGAAAACTAAAGATATATACGTTAAGCCAAACAGACATATTGAAATAAAATACATTTACAAAAGAGAAGTGATGCTTCACAGTTCTGTAGAAGTGCCAAACAGTAAACCTTCGAATTAACGGACACCCCAGATGTATTGGACTTCGGATTCAACGGAGAGGAAACAAAAATTAAATTACGGCCGCACCACGTGCAACTGTTTTGAGCAAGCGTAGTGTAAACTCGTTTTGTAGTAAACTGGGTTTGTTTCGATGAGTAACTATTATTATTGTTATTATTTAATAATTTTATCATGAACAGTACTACGTTTAGCATTAAAACGTTTCTCTCACATTAAAAACAATTTTTAGAAGTGGTTGTAACACCCCCCCCCCATCTCTTTTTAGCTCCATTCATGGACTAAAACAAACAACACAAATAGCCGCCATAGCCTGTCAGAAGAAGATCAACAGACATCGAAAAGAAAAAAGAAGAAGAAGAAGAGACACCCAAGAAGAAGATTAACAGACACCCAAGAAGAAGAAGAAGATGATGATGATTAACAGACACCCAAGAAGAAGAAGATTAACAGACACCCAAGAAGAAGAAGAATAAGAAGAAGAAGAAGATGATGATGATTAACAGACACCAAAGAAGAAGAAGATTAACAGACACCCAAGAAGAAGAAGAAGATTAACAGACACCCAAGAAGAAGAAGAAGAAGAAGATTAACAGATACCCAAGAAGAAGAAGAAGATTAAATGACACCCAAGAAAAAGAAGAAGATTAACAGACACCCAAGAAGAAGAAATAGCAGATTAACAGATACCCAAGAAGAAGAAGAAAAGATTAACAGACACCCAAGAAGAAGCAGCATATTAACAGACACCCAAGAAGAAGAAGAAGATTAACAGACACCGAAGAAGAAAAAGAAGCAGAAGAACATACACCCAAGAAGAAGCAGCATATTAACAGACACCCAAGAAGAAGAAGAAATAGCAGATTAACAGACACCCAAGAAGAAGAAGAAGAAGATTAACAGACATCCAAGAAGAAAAAGAATATGAAGATTAATGGACACCCCTTCTCTCATTAGCCCATTGAATAGAAAGTTTACTGTACTACCACTATATGATAGAGCGTAGTGATGAAATCAAGTGAGCAAGGGCAAATACAAAAACATATTACGACATAAAAACATTTTACGATACAAAAACATTTTAGGACATACGAATAGCAGTAAAATACTGAGCAAACATCTATCATTTCTCTCTTCTTCCACTGCCCCCCCCCCCCAAACCAGCCTCCAAATTCACCATATTCTTTCTCGTCTCTTATGCAGGATCTACTTAAGTAAAATGACCAACACTACTTTATGTAGGATCTACTTAAGTAAAATGACCAACACTACTTTATGTAGGATCTACTTAAACAAAGTGACCAACACTACTTTATGTAGGATCTACTTAAACAAAGTGACCAACACTACTTTATGTAGGATCTATTTAAACAAAATGACCAAGACTACGTTATGCGGGATCTACTTAGGTGACTAAGACTGCTTTATGTAGGATTTACTTAAGTAAAGTGACCAAGACTACTTTATGTAGGATCTACTTAAACAAAGTGACCAAGACTACTTTATGTGGGATCTACTTAAACAAAGTGACCAACACTACTTTATGTAGGATCTATTTAAACAAAATGACCAAGACTACGTTATGCGGGATCTACTTAAGTGACTAAGACTGCTTTATGTAGGATTTACTTAAGTAAAGTGACCAAGACTACTTTATGTAGGATCTACTTAAACAAAGTGACCAAGACTACTTTATGTGGGATCTACTTAAACAAAGTGACCAAGACTATGTTATGTGGGATCTACTTAAACAAAGTGACCAAGACTACGTTATGTGGGATCTACTTAAACAAAGTGACCAAGACTACGTTATGTGGGATCTACTTAAACAAAGTGACCAAGACTACGTTATGTGGGATCTACTTAAACAAAGTGACCAAGACAACATTATGCGCATCAATCTGGTATTTTAAGAATGAGTCGCAAGAATCGTATTACTGCACTTAGGTCTGGACGCCCTATTCTAAAACACGCGTCTCATATTGTCTTTCATCACTGCGTGTTTGGAATTATTCATAAAGTTGTTGTTTTTGTTTTTTTTTTAATTATCTTAGTGCAGTGTTTCCCAACGTGAGACATACGACCCATGAGAGAGAGAGGGGGGGGGGGGGGGGGGAGGGAAGGCGGCAACATTAGTACAGCAGTTAACATAAATACTTGGGTGACGTGGGGGTAAGCTTTGATCACAGCTTTGATCTGTCACTTCTGAAAAGTAAACGTCGCCAATTTAACTTTGTGCTCGTTTGTTTCTTTCTTAGCTGCCTTTCTTTCCCTTTTCTCTGGTACCCATTTTGCGAGGCTGGGTCGACATAAGGGCCGTATTGGTCGGAAAAAAAAGATCCCCCCTCACCTGGGGATTCGAACCCTCGACCATTCAGATGTTAGACGAGTGCTTTAACCACTACGCTAGTCGATCCCCCTACCTAATACGCTGATGGCCCAGCATAATGAGGTCTCTAACGCTTCATCCCCTACGGCATTTGCTATGGGACTATCTATCTTTATTTGTTGTTGTTGTTGTTGTTTAAACAACGGGGCACGTTTGCTGTTGTTGATGTCGTAGAAACAACGGGGCAAGTTTGTTTAATGTTGTTTGTTTTCTAGTTGGCCAGAACTTGCTCTGCTTTCTACTGAAATAAACTGAACATTTTGCCCACAGTTTTGTAATAGGTTCGTTTGACAACTGAACGAAATATGAGATAATCTCTATTCTGTATGTTATTTTTTCTCTGATAGTCACGAGAGATGAGATAATCTCTATTTCGTATGTTCTTTTTCTCTGATAGTCACGAGAAATGAGATAATCATTCTGTATGTTATTTTTTCTCCGATAGTCACGAGAGATGAGATAATCTCTATTCTGTATGTTATTTTTTCTCCGATAGTCACGAAAGATGAGATAATCTCTATTCTGTATGTTAATTTTTCTCTGATAGTCACGAGAGATGAGATAATCTCTATTCCGTATGTTCTTTTTCTCTGATAGTCACGTGAGACTTTTAAACATTTACTTTACAAAAATTGTAATGCATTTTATTATATATGGTTATAGTAGTATAAATACATTTTGTACGCTACTAATTTCCTTGTATAGAGTCCGGCATAAAGCATGGCTGAATTTTAAAAATGGAAAATAAATAAGCGCTATACATGTTTTTTGGTAAAAAAAAAAACTGAAATGAAACTCAGAAAAGTGCGTATTTTTATTATTACTGAAAATCATATTTAGGTTTTGAAAATTACCCCGGTTAGATGGCCGCCATTACATTTGATACATTCAGCCAGGCTCCTGGAAAACTCCTGCATAACACCATTTAACATGTTCAAAGAGATATTTTGAATGCAGTGTCGGATTCGATCTTTTAGGTCTGCAAATGACTGTGGTCGACTAGCATACACCGTGTTCTTGGGATACCTCCACAAAAAGAAGTCTGCGGCCGATAAATCCGGTGACCTTGCCGGCCAATGAATATCCCCAAATCTGGAAATAAGACGATTGGGAAATGCTTGTCGCAGCATGGCCATGGACTGACGGGCTGTTGCTCCATCTTGTTGAAACCATATTAGTCTCTTATTTCTATTGGCAAAGTCTAGAATGAAATATTCAGTTAGCATATGCATATAAAGATCACTATTAACAGTAATAGGATGCCAGGTTCCTAACAGCTGATCGCCGAGGGGCTACTCAGAAAAGCGTTGCGGACTTCTTGAACTCGTTCAGGTGTCTGCTGAGTTCTTGGACGACCAGTAGACTTGTTAAAAAAGGCAATTAGCGGTTTCCTTACATTTTTTGACCCACCTCAAAATTGTTTTGTCCTCCGATCGGGAACATTATCACGGGGATGCAACTCACAATGGCGACGAAACTTTCACTGTACAGTAATAGACGATTCTCCACTTTCAGAATAAGTTTCAACTGTGAATGCGCGATGTTGTGTCTGCCAAGAAGCCACTGCTAAAAATGACCGTTTGTCTGCTTCATCTCTGACGTCATGTTTTTTCACACGTATTCAGTTTCTGCGCACTGCGTCAGTTAAATCCAGCTATGCTTTATGCCGGACCCTGTATAAACCCACATATGCGTAAATGATACTTTATAAACCTGTTTTTCCATTCACTTTCTAAGCCCAAGCATGAAATGAGTAGTATGAGCAGGAAAAAAAGTTAGTATTCAGATGAGTATTTGAAGTTCATTTACCTACCCGCGCCTCAGAACTAACGGCTACCATTCTGTCTGTTGTGCGAACACTGACCAACGAATCAGAGCACATTTGAAGGCAAAACATGGCGCTTATGTAAACTATAAGGTAAAGGTAATCCTTAGAGGTACATAGAGATATGGTGTTAGTGCCCATATTTTCCTTGACCTGTCAGCATACTAGAGGGTGATGTGGTCAGCATCATTCCTGGCCGCCTTTCCTTCTCCAGCTACAGAAGAAGTCGGGTACCTATTTCTACAGCTGGGTGACTGGGGCGACTTCGATCGGATTCGAACCCCCGACCTTCACCATGAGAGACAGTGCACTAACCACTTCGCCACTCGGACGTCCTATGTCAACTATGATTTGAACAAATTTACGTCTCTAGAAGAGAAGTTTGGGCGGCCTGGTTATCTGAGTGGTTAGGCGCTCAGCTTACTAATCCAGTGGTATCGGGTTCAAATCCCAGCAGTGGGGATTTTTTTTTCTGGTACACACTAAAAAGGCCCTGATGCCGACCCAGCCTCAGTACATATGGGTACCAAAGAAATCTGGGAAGGTAAATGCAGCCAGGCGTGATACTGACCGCGTCAAACTTTCATCTGCTGATGGTCTGGGAAATACGGGCTCTAACGCCATATTTACAGCACACCTTAATGGCATGGAAACGGGCATTTCACCTCCAAGGCATGACAGGATTACCTTTACCTTTACCTTTTATCTTAAAGGAGAAGTCTGAGAAAAAGATCAACAATAGATTCATTGCTCTCTATACAAACATCTATCCAAAATCGTACTCTTGGAGCTAGTTATGAAACTTCTCTGCTCATAGCTAAATCGGGTGGGGGGGGGGGGGGGGAGGGGGTTATACTATAGGGGGGTGATTTATTTAAGCCTGCAATATCAACTTTTTTTCAAAACAGTTCTGGGGAAAGATGACAAGGATGTTAAAGGAATGCCACTGAACAATAACATCGTTAGCACAAAAATACGAGTATACAAATTACATTAGGAAAAAAAAACATATCAAGAGTGTAAGATTAAACTATTACATTCAAAGTAAAAGAGACGAAGTAATTAACCTAATGAAATAGCTCTCACACACTCATACACACACACAGACATATACATAAAAATATTTTTTCAGTACAGATCTTCTAACATATATTTTTTTAAAACAAACATTAAAATAATTTCTAACAATATCTAACAAGTTACTTTCCGAACTATGTCATTTTAGTACTTGATGGCTGGCGAGTCTTGGGTTGAAAGAGTGCTGGTTTTACTATGCAGGCATATGATTACAAGCAAGTAAATAATGAAACAGGTTTGAGTTAATAATGAAACAGGTTTGAGTTAAAGGATGACGTATTACTAATGGATTTTAAATGGTAGGGGTGGGTGTTCCAGAGCTGTACTGCTGAGTATGCAAGGCTTTTCTTGTACAGATCAAGCCTGGGTTTAGGAGGAAGACAGTTTTTTTTAACGCTGGCTATGTTTAATGTTATACGTAAACAGTGACCACAAGTAACGTGGAACATTGTGCGACAGAACTCGATGAACAAACTTAACTTTAATAAAACTTTAATAATAAAAAAAAAAAACATGACATGGCTGAAGATGTGGACAGACAACTTGTTGAAAAGTTGAGATCAAGAAAATTCTCAACAAAGATGGACGAACCAACTAGAGACGCTGACGCTGTATAGATGGCCTAGGTTAAGATATACTGACAACTGTGAACTTAATGAATAGATGATGTTCTGTGAAACATTGAAAACCACAGCTAACCCCACTCATATATACACAATAAACTCTAAAAGTACTTTGATGAAGCTCAAATAGCAAATGAAAAAAAATATATTACATCTTGTGCCGCAGATGACGGCCAACAAGCGTGTCTGTTTAAAACTAACCTACCATGACAGCGATGAAATGCTGCTCGTGCACTGTTCAAAATCCAGACTCCGGGTTCAGTGCATTTGGGACAACCCCATATACGTGGGACAGTATGACTAAGGGACATGAAAGACTAATGAAAAAGGGAGATACAGAGAGAGTAACGCACAGAACATTAGTCGGGGAAGCGGGGATTATACATCGCGCACCAATTAGTCAGTGAAAGAGAACATCGCAAGTAACGACAGAGAGCAAATGCTTAGATTTGGGGACACAGAGAGAAAAACTCGAGATGACGGGGGGGGGGGGGGGGGGGGGGGGAGAGAGAGAGAGAGAGAGAGGAGAGAGAGAGAGAGAGAGAGAGAAACCATGACTCCGAGACAAGAGGTTCGAGACTAAGTACAAATTGAAAGAAGAATAATTCGGAATAGGAACGTCACCCTGAGATGAATGTGTTCTCGAGTTCAGTGTTACTATCTTGGGTTACTTGATGAATCCTGTCCACAGGAAGGCAGTGGAACTGTGACCAGACTGTTGATCAGACTGTTGACCAGACTGTGACCAGACTGTTGACCAGACTGTTGATCAGACTGTTGACCAGACTGTTGACCAGACTGTTGACCAGACTGTTGATCAGACTGTGACCAGACTGTTGACCAGACTGTTGACCAGACTGTTGACCGGACAGCAGAGCGCTTATAGCTTTGAGTGTGCACTTGCAATGACCATGATTCACAACTCATATCTTTACCTTTTACTTGTTGCTTTAAACAAACAAAACAAAAAAGTCTTCTGGGTATCATAAGCCGTGGGGATTTGAGATTGAAACTGACTAAACTAGCACCCCAAATAGCTCGTTGCAGCAGATATCAAGATCAAGGATCACATTAGTTCGTATTTTACTTTCCCAAGTACAGTTGGATGTATATTTTATATAACAGATGTACGTTTTATACAAAAAAGTGTAATATAAAAGTTATATTCACTGAAGAAAATAAAATAGCTTTACCTGTGTACCTTGTCTATTTGAAGTAATTCTTTATATCATTTTTTTTCAGAACTTTATTCACTATTATGTTAGGAGGGGGCATCACGATTTTTGAAGCGTTGAGGTGGGGCATGATGCACAAAAGGTTGGGAAGCACTGGATTAGAGTTTTCAGCCACTCTTCTCCATGAAAGTTCCACTAGTCTCTCTCTCTCTCTCTCTCTCTCTCTCTCACACACACACACACACAACCACACATACAGATAGCCCACAAAAACCCAACGTAAATCAAAACTTACGTATGTCGGAGCATTCTACCTATCTTATCTTATATCCTTCCCGTGCTGTTAAACGTCACATAGGGCTCGCAAAGTAGTTCGCCAATTTTTCCTGTCTTCGGCGAGTCTTTCAACCTCATCAAAGGATTTTACGCCTGTTAATTTGGCCTCTTTTAACAATGTCCTCTTCAGAGTTTCACGCGGTCTGCCTCTTTTTCTTTGGCCTGTTGTGTTCCACTTGATAGCTTGTTTTGGGATTCTCTGATCATTTCTTCTCATCAAGTGACCAACGTATGTCCATCTCCTTTTCCTGATCACCCATGAGACTGGTTGTTGTTCAGTCATTTGTCTTATCTCTGCATTGTTCTTGAATTCATTCCACTTGATGCCGAGTATTTTCCTTAGGCATTTGTTTTCAAAAGAGTCTAATTTCTTTTCTATTTCTTTAGTTGTTTTCCAGCTTTCGCATGCATAAATGAGGGTGGATATTACATTTGAATTGAATAGTCTTAATTTGGTTTTTGTGCTTATAACTTTTGAATTCCATATGTTCTCAAGATTCTTGAAGATCGATGCTGCTTTTGCAGTTCTGTTTTAACTTCCTCTCTGGTGTCACCATCCTGGTCTATGTAGCTGCCAAGGTATGCAAATTGACTGACTTCTTCAATATCGGTCCCTTCTATGTGTATTTTTCCATTTTGATTGAGAGGAATATTCATTATTTTTGTTTTGTCCTTGTTAATTTCAAGTCCTATTTTGCTAGCCAGTGAAGACAGGCTATTTGTTTTTTTCTTGCATGGAATTCACATTATTACTGATAAGAGTTATACCTATACCTCTACCTATACCTGTGTATTACAAAGACGGAACAATATTTTTTTTAAAGAATTTAGAGGAAGTCAATTTAAAGAGTGGGATTCAGAATAGTGGGACTCCGATATCAAGTAAGATGTAGAGTGGGGTTCCGATATCAAGTAGGATGTAGAGTGGGATTCCGATATCAAGTAGGATGTAGAGTGGGGTTCAGATATCAAGTAAAGTGACTAAGTCTACTTTTGTGGGATCTATTTAAAAGTGACCAAGTCTACTTATGTGGGATCTACTTACCACGTCTACGTATGTGAGATCTACTTAAGTAAAGAAGTGACAAAGTCTATTTATGTGAGATCTATTTAAAGTGACCAAGTCTACTTATGTGGGATCTACTTAAAGTGGCCAAGTCTACTTTATTTAAGTAAAGTAACCAAGTCTACATATGCAGGATCTACTTATACCCCGTATTATATGTGTCAGACCTGTGTTTTAAGGACTTGTCCCATAAACCGTATTACTTCTATCCGGACGTCTAAACGTCCCCTATTTTAAAATACGTGTTCCATATCGTCCCGTATTTTCATATTTGATCATCGCATGTTCGGAAACTTGCATATTTAAAAAAAAAAAACTGTCTTAGTGGAAATGGTGTTTTTAAAAAATTCTCTCTACAGAGAAGTGTAAAAAGTAAGTATATAAGATCGTTGGTACAGTTTGTAAATAAAGTTATAAACTTAATCCACCGGTTAAAATTTTTTTATCCAAATTTAACATTTAACACTCCCCGCCAGCAGCAGAAATGTGGTTTATTAGAAGAATGTTGCGAATTCCCTGGACAGCAAAAATAACTAATGGAGAATGTTTGAGAAGAGCTGGAAAGACATTAAAAAATCTCGTCAAAAAAATAAAAGAGAGACAATAGGACACGCAATGAGAAGAGGGGCACTGAAAATATTATAACAAGAAGAGAAACAGAAGGAAAAAGAGCCAGGGGAAGACCGAGAGAAATGATACTGGACAGTCTGACCAGATGGTGTGAGAGGAGATCACCAACTGAACTGATGGCCTGCATGAAGGATCGGGTACTCTGGAGAAGCATAATAGCCAACGCCAGTTGGCACGGCACTTGATGATGACGACTCCCTGCCAGAGTGCTATATTTAAACTTAGAAAAGATACGATAAGTCTGTCTCTCTATCTGTCCGTCTGTCCGTCCGTCCGTCCGCCCGCCCGTTTGGGAACAGAAAATAATCGCAGGGAGACAAATCTGGGGAATAGGGTGGGTGGTTGAGAGCACACACTTGTTTTAAGGGCAAACATTCATGTACAACTACCGCCCGGTGAGCTGGTACATTATCATGAGGAAGGAAAAAACTGCCAGGTGTTGAATATTCGGGTCGGACTCGGATAATCCTTTTCAATAGGTGTTTCAAAATACTTAAATAAACTTTGGCTGTGACAGTCTGTCCCTCTGGAATAAATTCTTTGTGAATAACTCCTTAGCTGTCGTAGAAGCACACCAACATTGTTTTCACTTTCGACTTCTGAAGACGAATGTTTTTGCCTTTTGGTGATGATGATGACTTCCACTGAGCACTCTGGCGTTTAGTTGTGGGATCATAGGGGAAAATCCATGTTTCATCCTCTGCAACAATCACATTTAAGAAATGTTTATTTCTGCAACACGTTTTGCGTACTCAACACGCTGGTGTTTTTTGGTCATCAGATAACGCATGTGGTACAAACCGACAAGAAACTTTTTTCTTGCCCAAATCTTCCACTAAAATTTTACGAATGGTCTCTTGGTTAACATCAAATTCATCTGCCATCATCCTCACAGTCAAACAACAATCTTCTTGTATCCGTTCTCTGACTTTTGCAATGAGTTCCTCATTACGAACAGAAACTGGGCGTCCATGTCTAGTTGCATTTATTACCGTTTCCACGCCACTTTTGAATCGTGAATACCACTTGAATATCTGTGCATGAGATAAACAATTACCCCCATAAACTTGTCGCATTAATTCAACTGTCTCAATGGCACTTTTTCCGAGTTTTAAACAGAATTTAATGATAGCTTTTTGCTCCATGCTGATTACGTGACAATGCACCTCTAACTAGGCCAACAAAATGGCGGCTTGTTTGTCGTCTGCTTATCGGGTGGTGATGAAAAGTCAGATGACAGATGAAGGCTGCCTCCTTGGATTCCATGCTTTGCTTCATAGATGGCATTTTTGTCTTGGCCATAATAAAATCAGTCTCATTACTTAATTGTCGCACCTTGTACATACACTCACAACACGCCAGTGTTCACACAAGTGTTATGATTGATTACTTCCGCTTCTCTTGCGCATACACACAAACACACTAACATATCTGCTACATAAACAGAGAATCTAAACATATCTGTTACATAAACAGAGAATCTAAACATATCTGCTACATAAACAGAGAATCTAAACATATCTGCTACATAAACAGAGAATCTAAACATATCTGTTACATAAACAGAATCTAAACATATCTGCTACATAAACATAGAATCTAATCAAAACGTAAACATACTTAAATCTCCCCCCCCCCCCCCCCCCATGACAAACAAACAAACAAAATTCTACCTAAAACATTTCACTGTTCTGAATGTTTTGACATTACTGTCCGTATTTTCAGCTACAAAGTAGTAAATCAATAGAACGGAACATCATGAAAAGAACAGAACAAATCTTGAATACTTTTCTGATATGACACATTATTTCCCAAGACAATTTCCTAAGTATTTTAGTGATTAAATGTTGAGTCTTACCTTCACCTGGGACTGTGATTCGCAAATGTGTGTGTGTGTATGTGTCCGCACAAAACTTCCAGTTGTGTTTATTAATAGTTAGCCATGGCCACGTTACTGATTACTGCAAGATAATCCCAGTACAGTACTAGCCCTATCAGTAGCGCGCCCCACGGCGTGGCAAATTACAGCAGTCGTCCGAACATACAGTACATACGAAGGAGTGCTGGCTAGAGCCAAAACGCGACATTTATAGGCCGCGGTGAGGTACTTTATCAGTGACAAGCATGATCTGACATATTCAGACCCTCAAACAGGAGAAGTGGGACAAAGGATCGCTGGCTTACCTCTTTTCAAACTGTTGCCAACTTTTGCATGAAATCACTATTCAACCCCACCCCCACCCGAAGCTTCTAACGTTCATTATACTCACTCTGTGGAAAACTAGAGACTGTGTAAAAACCGATTTAATTTATTAAATGAATTAATTTGACGGCTAAAGATAGGATCTAACATGACGCCGAGAATACGTTTGCTGTCAGCTTGGCCGGATTCGCACCTGCAAACTCTCGGAGTTGGCAGCCATCATCTGGTAGCAGGAAAGTACACGGCTGCGCAGGGACGTAGCTTTCTAGACCAGAACGCTCTGCGCCGGAACTTTTAGAAGACACGTGACATCTCTGATGTTTATCCGGTGTCACGTTTCTACTGAGCTCCCCACCCCCACCCCCGCTTTTAATTCCTTTGACGTACTTAGTTCTAAACTTAGAAAACAAGCGTATAAAGGAAATTCCTTTGGTCTTTTCTTCACTAGCTTGGTCGTGAAGTGTTATTATTCATTCATAAACTTTGTGTGTGTGTGTGTGTGTGCTTTATTTTACCTGGTCATCTGATAATTGTGTTTTTCCCGCGATGCAGTTCAAATGAATTCTTGCGTGCTTCGTGTCCAATGTTGTAATGTACAGCTAATCTAATCTCTGTTAGATTGTCCATACCGATCCAGCAATGCTGTACAGATACTAAGCTCCAAGGGAGTTAACTTAGGATATCCACACCCACGGACAAAGAGGGTGGGGCTCAGCCGGTGCACTGCTACTACGGGGAATGTATAAAACAGGAAACAGTAGGAGCAGCTTTATTACTTAACGATTACAAAGTTGTGACGTTTCGGCGTGAGCCTTAATCATACAAAAACATACAGGACGAAGAAACAGAGAGAGGAAATAAAGTATAGATTCACGTGAATACTATTTTTTAAAAAGTTTTTTTTAAAAGAGTACTTAGCTGTAAATTGTAAGGTGTGGCTTTCCCGACGGTGTGTTCTACTAAATCCATTCCTGACACACACCTTACAATTTACAGCTAAGTACTCCTTTAACAAAAATTTATTTTAAATAGTATTCATGTGAATCTACACTTTATCTCCTCTCTCTATTTCTTCGTCCTGTATGTTTTTGTATGATTAAGGCTCACGCCGAAACGTCACAACTTTGTAATCGTTAAGTAATAAAGCTGCTCCTACTTTTTCCTATTTTATACATTCTAGTATCACAGCTTTACTGCTGTGCTTCGTGTATAGTTGTATACTTATACACTAATTATTGTGCTACTACGGGGGTGGGGCCGAAGTAAATGAAAACAGAATAGCTAATCAGCAGGGCAACCGCGAAAGAATGGCCCTGCATTAGCTTACAAAATCCCTCTGGGGGGGGGGGGGCCCTTTGGTTGTATGAGAAACAACTAATGGGGTAGAGGAGCCAACAGATGGATATATAGAACCAATTGTGGATATATATAGAACCACGTGATGAGTATATAGGAATTAGGTGACGTGTATAAATAGAACCAATTGTGGGTATATATAGAACCAATTTTGGGTATATATAGAACCACGTGATGAGTATATAGGAACCAAGTGATTAGTATATATAGAACCAAGTGATGGGTATATACAGAACCAAGTGATGGATGGATATATATATAAAACCAAGTGATGGGATTACAGGAATCAAGTGATGGGTACATAGAAACCAAGTGATGAGTGTATAGGAACCAACTGATGGGTGTACAGGAACCAAGTGATGGGTTATAGGAACCAGCTGATGGGTATAAGGAACTCGATATCTAAATTATTTTTCAAATAAGCTGTAGCATCACTGCAATCAAGGCATTCCCATGTCTGCTCCGTTGCCCGTTCCAGTAACCAATATAAGGTGTGTACACTGACTGCCCCTTGTCACGCGTTTATGGTGGGTTTGTCGCTCCGTCCACAGAGGGAGCCTTTCCTTCGCCTTGCTTTACTCCCCGTTCTTTTATTCTGCGAATGTAGGGATTGTTCTCCCGTTCCAAATCTTCCTCCCTGCGGCATTTGGCCATAACAGCCTTCGAGGTGTCGGACTTGTCCAGTTTCAGCACACCTTGCGTGGGGGGTGGGGGGGGGGGGGGGCTTTCCGGTCAGCCGGTCGACCCGCTCATATACTTCTGAGTACCCAGGACAGTACTTCCATGTGAAGCCTGCAATTATGGGCATACAAGAACAGCGAGGAGCAGAACCTCTATCTTAATGCAAAGAAAACTAAATTGATGACAACTGACAAAACAAACAAGGCAACTGAAATATGTATCAGTGAGGAAAAACTGGAAGAAGTGGAGAGTTTTGAATATCTTGGATCACTACTAACTAATAATGGAGATACAATGAGGGAAATTAAAAGGAGGACATCTATTGCTCTTCAGAAAGTAAAACAAATAAAGAATCTGTGGAGAGGAGCAGACAGAACCACAAAAATAAGATTTTTAAGGGCATGCATCTTTCCCATCGCAACATATGCCTGTGGGACCTGGACACTTAACAAAACAGCTGAGAAACACATAAATGCCTTTGAATGTAAATGCTACAGAAGAGTTCTCCAAATATCGTGGACACAAAAAAGAACAAATATATCTATACTACAAGAGCTTAATATTGAAGAAGGCTGGCTAGTAAAGAGGATTAAAGAGAGAAAACTTAAATATTTTGGCCACATTAAACGTCATGATAATTTAGAGAAGACCGTACTGGAAGGATATATAATGGGAAAAAGAAAAAGAGGAAGACCGAAACGAAGATGGCTGCAAGACATCGTTGATGATCTGGAAATGGATGCAGCAGCAGCAGGCCATCTTGCTCACAACCGAGAGGCCTACAGGAGTGCTGTTTGGGAGGCAAAGTTCCGCAAGGGACATGCAAAGGAATGAATGAATGATAATGCAACATTCTCCGGTCTGTTGAATGACAACTTTGGTGAGTCCTATCTCATCAGGCGTAGTCACCCTCAAAATGATGCCCATATCACACTTTGCCTGCGCCACCTAAGACATCCCGCCTTTGATGCCCCCCCCCCCTCCTCTCCTCCTCATTTGTCTGCACTCAGGGCTGAATTGTGGGGATGATTTCTCCTGTTGGCAACACTGATGCAAGCCTTCACTTGCGCATGCTTGTATCCTGCTCTGGTGCTGGGCAGCCCCGTGTAAGTACCTCACGGTCACAGACGGTTATGTTCCTAGCGCATCCCAGGACTGCTCTCGCGGCCTTTTCCTGCATTCTTTCCAGCTAGGCACTGTGAGGAGACCCAGCCCGTGGTCTAAGCTTGATATCACCGGTGACAGTATCAGCAAGAAGAGTGTAAACTACCGGAATCCAGCCGCGGCCATCATCTTGATAGCAAAATCCCTTTCTTTGCTTTCTCCACTACACTGTCCACATGCTGTCTGAAAGACAATGCCCTGTCAAAAGAGACGCCCTACCTTAGGTAGTGATCCATCGCATACAAACGGTTGTTTTACCAATGCGTGTTTTAACTGTTTGGACCTCCGTATAGTTTGTGAGCGACAGTCAGCGAACACTTAACCGAACACGCAAGGATATTTCTTTCCTGGTCTATCCACTATGATCTGGGCGAAGTCCCTTACTCACGTGGTATTTTCTTGTCTTATCCTGTTCTTACTTCATTTCACTGATAGTCGTATTTTCTGTGAAATCTAGTATGCCTCGCCGTGAAAGCAGATATTCTCCTAACTCTGAAACCCTTTCCCTCTGCAACAGGATCCTCCTTTTAACTGGCCCTCTCGTGGCAAAGTGGCTTCTCGTGCCGGATGAGAAGAGTTCTGCCCATTCCCTTTGCCATTTTTCTTTCTCTCACGTTTAAAGTGCTCTGTCTACGACTTTTCAACGGCTAACAACATACATTATGCTCTATCACTCTGGCGTCCTGGTTAGCAGAGTGGTTAAGCGTTCCATCTACTAATCCGGTGGTACCGAGTTCAAGTCCCAGCAGTGGGGATTTTTTTTTCTGGTACCACCACACCAAAAAGGCCCTGGGCTCCACACAGCCTCTGAAAATGGGTACCAGAGAAATCTGGGAAGGTAAATGTGGTCAGGAGTGATGCTGACCTCGTCACGCTTTCGTGTGCCGGAGCTACGGGCCTAAAAACGGGCCTAACAACGGGCGTAACAACGCATTAACAATGCCTTAATCACACGGAAACGGAGATTATGCCTACCTTACCTGCCTCTAACACTTTAAGCCTTTCCTTACCTGCCTCTAACACTTTAAGCCTTTCCTTACCTGCCTCTAACACTTTAAGCCTTTCCTTACCTGCCTCTAACACTTTAAGCCTTTCCTTACCCGCCTCTAACACTTTAAGCCTTTCCTTACCTGCCTCTAACACTTTAAGCCTTTCCTTACCTGCCTCTAACACTTTAAGCCTTTCCTTACCTGCCTCTAACACTTTAAGCCTTTTTTAAATGCACTGCTGCAGCAAGATTATGTCATCGCGAGTCACCAAGACATAAGAATGTAAATAAGCAGTTTGTATTCTTTCCGTATGCCGACAGTGTTTTCTGTTCCTATAACGATTACGAGGTCTGTCAAAAGCGGGCTCAAATTAAAGCAAACATCAACGAGAACGGGTTAATTTCAGACAAACGCAGTTATACACTGTTATTGATATTCTCCTCCTTACTTTACACAATTTTTTTTAATTGATGTGTGAAATGAAGAAGTTTTTGTTCTTTTTTTTTCAAAACAAAGGTTTGCATCGACTTACTAAGCCCGTTATAACCCAGCAGAAAGCAAATATACGCAACACTGATCCCAACAAAAGACTCCAGGGCATTGGAGGGGAGGGGTGAAAGTACCGCTGTCACTATATGAGCTTGTGTCTGGTGTTAACGATTCAACACAATCACAAATGAAAAACGGTATCCATTCAACATTAGCTCAGGGCTGCTGAGGAGATGCCGAGAGAGAGAAGAGATGTAAAGAGAGCCGTTGAAATGTGACATTGTTTTCCCAACCACTGTAAGGGCCGTAACAAGCAAAGTTAGAATGGGCAAAGGGGAAAAAAAAGGTGTACTTGTCACTGGAACCCCCAGGGGAAACAAGTCAAGGGAGGCCCAGAACCACGCGGGGAAGGGAAATTATGAAAGTACTCAGGGACAATGGGTACCACGTGGAGAGAAGGAGAGAACAAATCCCGGAAAGGGGATGACTGGAGAGACTTTATCCGCGGTCTATAGCCCCAAAGGAGTGGCGGAGGTCGATGATGATGATGATGATGAAGCCTTGTCATGCCATACAGGCACCTGATGGATACTTCAGTCCCCGTAAACTTCCTTAACCAGAAGGCATACTAGATGGTAGAGTGGTCAGCATCACGCCCGGCCGTCCCTACTTCCCTCCCCCCCAGTCCAAAAGAGAGCCAGGTAACCCATTTTCAGGACTGGACGACTGTGGTAATCTGAGCCAGACTTGAACTAACGACCTTCACCGTAAGAGACGGGTGCCAAGCACTTCGCCCCTCAAGCGCCCTAAAAAATCGAAGCTAAAACAGCTCCAAAATGTCATATTATTTAAATTTTTATAAAAATAAATAAAAAATTCTTCACTTCTGTCGATTACATTTTTTTTTTTTTTTGCCCTTGGAATAGTCACAGGTCTGTACCCAGCCTCTTGTTTAAATATGTCTTACTTGTTTAAATGTGTCTTACTTGTTTAAATGTGTCTTACTTGTTTAAATATGTCTTACTTGTTTAAGCTGTTGTAAGCGTTTTGTTATTTTCCTGCATGCTGACAACCTGCAGATAAGTCATGTTTTACCAGAAATATCAGCACTCGGGACAATCAAGATATCCAAGAATTCTGTAAGGCGGTGCTGGTGAGTGAGTGAGTGACTGATTGATTGTCCAACTGACTGAATGACTGATTAATTGACTGACTGAATGACTAATTGACTAACTGAATAAACTGACTGAAAAACTTATTAACTGGTTGACTAAAACTGACTGAATAACTGAACTGAACTGACTGACTGGACTAACTGAACTAACTGACTGAATAACTGACTGACTGACTAACTGAACTAACTGACTGAATGAAATAACTGACTTACTGTAGCTCTCTTGTACTCTTTTGATATGTTTTTACTAATTTAATTTGTATTTTTGTACTAAATCAAGTGTGTGGGAAGAATGAAAGATGGAGTGATGAAGGGCAGAATGTAAGACGGGCCTGCGTGCCCAATTCTTTACCCTTGAAAAATAAAGATTATTCATTCATTCATTCATTCTCTGGCTGGCTAACAGACTGAACGATGAATTGAATGATTAACTAGCTAAATGACTGACTGACTGACTGACTCTCTCTCTCTCTCTCTCTCTCTCTCTCTCTCTCTCTCTAATTCACAGAACTTACATATTATTTCTAGATTCTTGCTGTAGGCACTGAATGTAACTGATTTTACACCACACAGTAGGTTTTGTTGTTGTTGTTGTTGTTGTTGTTGTTTCCTGAATAGTTCTAAAGAGTAGTTTGGTAGATACATATCAAACGTAAGATCGCTAAGATAAACCCCTTTTAAACACATCATCATCATCATGTGCCGTGCCGACTGGCGTTGGCTATTATGCTTCTCCAGAGTACGTGATCCTTCATGCAGGCCATCAGCTCAGTCTGTTTAAGCATAATTATTCTTGGGAATTACAACAGTGGTTTCCCGTTGCCTTCTGTCGGTTTGTGTACGGACTCTCCGCTAGCCTTTGGACTCCCTGTCCTACCCGCAAGGCAGCGGGAGCGAGAGGTTTTAAGGCGCCTCTGACCCGCCTGGTATTCCCTTCACTGAGCACCTGAGGCACTTTATAGGAGTAGTAGAGCCACCTACTACCCCACCTCGCTCTCTGAGTCTACCGCCAGTTGGTCCGCGCCTGCTTATTTGGATAACTCCTTATTCACAGGGATCCTCCATATCTGGAGGACTTTCACCATCCGCCACCTGTGACGCGCTGGGTTGGGGATGGTCGCCCCAGCTTTACCCAGTTTTAAACACATACCAACATATTTTTTTGCACTGAGCGCGTTTAAGAATGAAAACGCCAGTTTATTATTTTTACCATGTCTGTACTATGTGATGTAGGATGTGTGGGGACAAAAAGAGAGAGAAAATTTAAGATAAAGGACAGAATGGCAGACGGGTCTGCGCGCCAAATTCTTCCTGTGTAAACTAAATTTAACCATCCGCTGATCGGCCCACCATCACCCAAACACGCTCTCTCGCACGCACACACACAAACAAACAATTGATCTGCCACTATGGTTTCAACAACTGCCGGCCACTCTAGAGCGATGCAGCATGTGGAGCAGTATTTCCAAAGGTGGAGGTTTATGCCTCTGTGGGTGGTATGGAAAGGACAGGGGTGAGGGGCGGTGGAGGAAAAAAGGGTCAGTAGTGGGTGCAGTGGAAGAAAAGGGGACAGTATGGGGTCGTTGATGGAAAACGAAGCAGCAGACGGGGACAGCAAAACCTCCCTTCTTAGAACTTTTCAACCTGATACTGAGAAACGTGTGTCCCTACATAAAACTCATCCGTCACATTAAAGATTGATGCAGTAGGTGAGTTATAAATGTACTTCTTCATGTTGTTAAATAAACTGGTTCTGCTAGTTCAAGTTTTTAGTTTGTATAATGCATATCCTAGTTTAATAGGGCTCTGTACGAATAGAAGATAACGAGGCGAGTGGTGATGGGGGGAGCGTTGAGGATATGGACTGAAAGAAAATGGGGGTGGCAGCCCGAACAAGCCTGATCTAGAGCTTCTTGACATTGGGCATGTGAGCAGATGTGTATCATTTTTGTTCACAGAACTCGCCACATCTGAGCCGTGTGCAACGAAAAATTCAGTCTGTTATGACATAAATAAGAGTTAGGGTTTTCCCCCAGTTTAGTTCAGATTTCTTTTTAAACCCAGGTGTTTGTCTGGGTGTAATATCACACGGCTGTAACAGGGGAGGGGCGGGGGAAATCAAAGCCTCATCCCAGATTCCAATCACTGTTTCTTAAAACAGTTAAATTTCTAGCTCCTGAAGAAGTGGCTCTTAATGTACAAAGAAGCGACATAACAGACAAAACTAGTCGGCCTGTTCATGGTTTAAACAGAAATACACTGACAATAACCTAGATTTAATGTTATAATGGTACTTGGTGTGGACGTGCAGAAACAAAGCTAGATTTTAAGTTCTCCACGTTTAGTCCTAGAATTTTCTCAGATCTGTTCAGACAAAGGGAACTTAAAATTATGATGCGCTGTAACCCTGCACGAAACAAAGCCTTGACGACAGGAGAGTATGAGAGAGTAGAGAGAGAGAGAGTAGAGAGAGAGAGAGAGGAAAGAGAGAGAGTAGAGAGAGAGGGAGAGATTCATGAAATTTGTGTAACCCCTTTTGTTTGTCAAAAATATACATTTCACGTATATTACCTTTATCATACTCATCACTATCAACTCAGGATTTGTAAAAGCCCACCATTTCATTATTTCATCCTCATTTCACATCATTTCACCCGAACTGTAACCTGTTCAACGCAAATAAACTTTAATTTTTAAAATGTTTTTTCTTTATATAGATATAACAAGGTGTGTCAGATATTTAAATAATCCAGCCTTTTAGTCACATAATTCATTTTGGTAAATCTACGTGCCCTAGATGAACGCAAAACACACGAAAGATCCCGACACGTCTTACAGTTCAACGGGGCGAGACCTTTGTGGGATAATACAGAGTCTTTAAACCGTAACTGGTCGTGGCGAAGTGTTTGTTGGGTGTCACAAGTGCCTGGAATATGAAACTAGAATGTATAAAATAGGAAAAGCCACACCTTACAATTTACAGCTAAGTACTTTTAAAAAAATTTTTAAAAATAGTATTCATGTGAATCTATACTTCATCCCCTCTCTCTATTTCTTTGTCCTGTATGTTTTTGTATTATAGCAGTATTCGTATAACAGTGATAGTAAGGGCATTATTATAGGTTTTTCCTTTTCAATTTTCTCCTGTTGAGATCCTTAGAGAAGGTCACGTGGGCTGCAAAACCCGTGACAGGAAATTGTAGGGGCAATGCTGAGTCCGTGGAGTTTTAGTCTTGGGTTGAACGTGTAACTGTGTGGACGTGTTTTGTCGAGCTGTGTGATGTCTTCGTGGAACAGATGAACATTTTAGTTGTACGTATGAATGGACTGGCCACATGGCAGGGATAACCAGCCGGCAGTCGAATTTAATGTTATTTTCATCAGCATTATCATCATTCCATCAATAAATGTTCCAAGTCACCGTTACCCAGGATTTACTTGAGTATCTGTACCAGTTGGCGTCAACGTGAGGTTTTGAACGAGCCTGGATGAGAAGTATGGAACAGTGTGTAACTAATCCAGCAGGTGAGAGTGAGAGCTGGAATTATGTGTGTAACTAGTCCAGTAAACTCTCGAAGAGCAAGATGGAAGTCGACCCTGATATTCACGTGTGTAACGTGAATCAGCACAACTTATGTCGACACGGCCCAGCTAACGAATGTCATATACACAGCAAAGTCTGTCAAGATGCACCACGGCATAAAATCCTATTATAGTATGATTAAGGCTCACGCCGAAACGTCACAACTTTGTAATCGTTAAGTAACAAAGCTGCTCCTACTTCTTCCTATTTTATACATTCTAGTATCACAGCTTTACTGCAGTGCTTCGTGTATAGTTATATATATGCAGGAAACTCTCTACCGTAGAGAGCGGAACAACAACACAACTCCTTCAGATCATCAGAGGAAGTACCCCCCCCCCCCAGACAAGTGTTTCGGCCCTTTAAACTCCTGACACTCTAAGGGCCCCTCTGGGTCATGACTCCCAGAGGTCTTGTGAGTTGTCGCTTTTTTTTTTTCCCGGTCCCGGGATTGAACCCGTGATCTTCCAGTTGCCACTGCACTTTTTTTTTTTAAGTGCGTCTTTAGCGATTTAGCTACGGAGGGCTGGTATTGGTTGTGGCAAATGAAATTACTTATGTTCCCAATGCTTGTTTCGCATACTCCACAGCCAGCATGAGGCCTTTTCTGCTGTTTCTGAAAGGCTTCTCAATGCCCTTGCTCTTGCTTGTCCCTTTATGCCCAGTTGCTTACATAGGTCGTATGCTGATGTTGCTACGAATCCTCTTGCTCCCACTTCTACAGCTAAGTAGTTATATACTTATACACTAATTATTATGTTACGGAATATGAAACTGGGAGTGGGGTAGCTACTAACAGCATAAATGCCTTTACACTGTTGTTTACTGTGATACATTCTCATATATACATATATATATATACTGTCCAAAAAAAAAAACGCATAACTACTGATGACTCAGTTTTAGCCATAACTTTGACAGAATATTTTTAAAACTGAATGAATAAAATTTTCACATTGCACACCTGAGGGTTTAAACACTCACTTGACAGTTTCTTGCATCTGTGTGACGAGAATTTGTTAGTAGCAGGGGTTCTCAAGTTAGTATGATGTGTGGCCTCCATTTGCATTGATCAGCGACTGGCGTCTCTTGGGCATAGATGCGATCAGATCTCTGATGTGCGCCTGTGGGATGGCTGCCCACTCTTACTGGAGTGCCTGCCACAGATCACGACGACTTGCTGGAGAAACGTTTCAGCGACAAACACGTCTTTGCAGCTCATCCCATAGGTGCTCGATCGGATTCAAGTCTGGAGACAGGGATGTCCAGGGAAGGGTGAGAATGTTGTTGGCAGTCAGGAACTGTGTGGTGAACCGTGCAGAATGAGGTCTGGCGTTGTCCTGTTGAAACAGATCTTTGCGTAGCCAAAAATGGAAGGACACGGTGTCCAAGAATTTCACTGACGTATCGCTGCACATTCAAGCCTCCTTCAATCTACACCAGTGGACTCCTTCCGTTGAAATTGATCATTCCCCATACCATTACACCTCCACCATCATGCGGCAGAGCTTCATCAACGCAATTTTGGGCAAAACGTTCATTTGGCCTACGGTAGACCCTTCTCTGCATATCATGGCGGTGCAACAAAAAGGAAGATTCGTCACTAAATCGGACACGTCTCCATTGATTGTCAGCTGTCCACGGCCAATGCTGGTTGGCCCAAACAAGTCGATTTTGGCGATGGCGTCTCGTTAAGACAGGACATCGGTGAGGTCGTCGTGCCACCAGTCCAGCTTCATGCAGTCTATTCCGGACAGTTTGATCAGACACACGACGTCATTGAAGCAATTACTGGGCACTTGAGGAAGCTCTTGTAAACCTGTTTCTGAGGTAATGAACCAGAATAAAACCATCATCAGCTGCTGTTGTCACCCTGGGTCGTCTACTGCGGTGCCGGTCTTAAGCTGAGCCAGGAGCTTGGAAACGGTGCCAAAGTCGACTGACGGTACTCTGCAGTACGTTTAAATGCCTGGCAACCTGACTTTGACTTTCGCCTGTTTGCAGGCGACCAATAGCAATGTTTCGTAAATTTTGCGATAGACGCGCCATAATTGTCTGCTTCAAAATTAGCTGAATTTGTTTGTGTAACCTCATCCTTTTATATGGTTTCATTTGCGTGGGAAGTGAGTTGTGCTCACCACAAAAATCATAAAATCAACGTGAGTTATGGTAAAAATGCGTGATTAACAAGGGCATCTACTTCGTTCTGACTATACACGAGAATAGCACAATTATTCACGCAAAACCATGGACCTGATATCTTCGTGACAATTTTTGGTGTGGTTTAAGATACCCGGGAAACAAATTTTTGTCATAACATATACAAAAAATTGAAGTTTCTATAAGCTATGGGTTACTTTTTTTTGGGACATATATATATATATATAAACTTCAAACACCAACTTTCAAACTTGTATCAAAATTTTACTTTACGGAATTAATGTTTCAATCTTGGCATGAAGAAACTTTAAGACTTTAGCAATGAAACGATTTCATTAAATTTGGTTTGGAGTTTTATTCTTTGCGACTGAGGCCTCTGTTTCAGTAAGGTGTATGGCCTCCCCTGGCCTGTATCAGAGAACGACATCTCCTTGACATGGATCCCATTAGCCGTTGGATCTGTTGTTGTGGGATGGCTGCCCACTCTTCCCGCAGTGCAAGAGACAACTGTCGGAGATTGGTTGGCGCCACGTCTCGCTGGCGGACTTGTCTGTTGAGTTCATCCCATAAGTGTTCTAATGGGTTTATGTCTGATGACGTGGATGGCCACGGAATGGTCTGGACCTTTTTTTTTAGTGAGGAACTGGTTGGTGAGTTGTGCCACATGAGGTCGAGCGTTATGTTGCTGAAAAATCGACCCTGGTGCAGCCAGAAGTGGAAGGACATGAGGACGAAGAATTTCAGCAACGTATCGTTAGGCATTCATGGGTCCTTCAATCTGCACCAGGTCACTTCTTCCCATGAAGTTAATTGACCCCCGTACCAGCACACCTCCACCACCATGTGGAGGAGCCTCATCCACGCAGCTCTGGGCGTAGCGCTCATAGACTGCGGTAAACTCTTCTCCGTCTATCGTGTCGCTGGAGAAGAAAGAATGATTCATCACTAAGCCAAACCCTTCTCCAATCATTCGCAACGGTCCATGACGATGCTGGTTCGCCTACTGCAGTCGGTTCTGGCGATACCGGTCTGTAAGAACAGGACCTCTGTAGGATCTTCTAGCACAAAGACCAGCGTCGTGCAGCTGGTTCCAAGCCGTTTGATCTGAAATTCGACGAGCTGCTGGACTGCTGAGGGCACAGATGCAAATAGATTCCTGAGGTGACGCAGCCGTATGAAGCGGTCTTCGGCAAGAGTTATGACTATGGGTCTTCCACTGCGCGGCCGGTCTGCAACTGAGCCAGTTTCTTGAAATCGTCTTCAAAGGCCGACTGATGGTACTTCTAACCACATTAAATTGTCTGGCCACTACACTTTGTGACTGTCCAGTCTGTAAACGTCCAATGATGATGAGTCGTTGTTCTGTAGTGAGGTGAGGCAGATTCGAAGAGCGTCAATCTTTTATAGGCATTCAGTAACATGGTCAGTGAGTTTTGTGTTCAGTAAGTTTCACGGGATTTTCGTGAACCTGTCATGGGTTATTGTCAAAAATGATGTTTTGACTAGTGTCCCTTTTCTATGCTCATGATCATCTGCTGAGTACAATTCAGGTCAGCACGTGAAGTTGATGCCCAAGTGAATGTTTCAGGCAATGTGCCCTTGTCTGATCAACAAACTTCAGTTTAAATCGCAACATCGTATTTGTTACGTTTCTTTTTTTTTTGGAACAGTATATATATATATATAATATAAACGATGAGAACCTCCTGCTGTCATCATCTACCTCTCATCATCGTTGTCATCGATGGGCATAACAGCAAAACGTTCATTCTCACAGAATTCAGAACATGACGTGAAAAAAAAACAAAAAACATCTGAACACAATAAACTTAATTGTTGTCATATGCTATAAAACATGTACGCAAGTCAAAGCCTTCATACCAAGGTTCACCAAACTTTTCGAAATACGTTCAACAATCACCGTTTTTTAACTCTTTCACCTCCTCCCCCCCCCCTCCCAAAAAAAAAAAAAAACTACTGGTATGGTTTCTGAATCTTGTGCATTCTAACCCAACATATATTTTCTAAAGTACAGAGTAAGTGGCCTCCAGTTTCTTTATTACAAAAACTTATCAAAAAATTTGTTCTCCCGTGCACGGAAATTGATTTTGGAGTGAAAGGGTTAATAATTTTAACTACTAATATAGGACGCCGTGAAAGGGTTAATAATTTTAACTACTAATATAGGACGCCGTGAAAGGGTTAATAATTTTAACTATTACTAAAGGACATAAAACAATTCTGATAATGGATATTTCATCGTCCCCCCCCCACCTCCTTCTTTAATAAATGAAACAATAATAGCTTGTGATGCATGCATATAATTACAAGTTATGATCCGATCAGCAGATAGATTACCCATACCCCAATCCCCCTAGGCTAAATTTAGTAACGGGGCCCCTCCCCATCCAACATGTACATTCCACTACCTGACATATAGCCTACTATATATATATATATATACCCACCCACACTCCACTCCCCCCCCCCCACACACACACAGACAGGTCACGTCACTCTCAATCCTTTTATCTTCCAGTAAATTGTTTACGAGTACTTACTACTTTAATCATGTTCATGTAATGTAAAACAAATTTGACTGTTTCTGTAAAGTCTATTTTTAAAAAAAATATTTTTGTAACTTGACGCTGGGCCCCTAACCTCTGTAGACTTAAACCTATAGAGCCTAAGAGCCAATCTGCCACTCTGTGTGTGTGTGTGTCTTTTATCACAAAGTTCAAGGTTCTATTAAGACAACAACAACAAAATCCCTGAACATGCTGATATGAGAGTCTTGATAGCGGTGGGAGTCTTGTTAGCGATGGGAGTATTGTTAGTGATGAGAGTATTGTTAGTGATGAGAGTCTTGTTAGTGGTGAGAGTCTTGTTAGTGATGAGAGTCTTGTTAGCGATGAGGAGTCTTGTTAGCGATGAGAGTCTTGTTAGCGATGACAGTCTTGTTAGTGATGACAGTCTTGCTAGTGATGACAGTCTTGCTAGCGATGAGAGTCTTGTTAGTGATGAGAGTCTTGCTAGCGATGAGAGTCTTGTTAGCGATGAGAGTCTTGTTAGTGATGAGAGTCTTGCTAGTGATGAGAGTCTTGTTAGTGATGTTTTTAAGAGAAAAACAAAACTGAACGCAGTGGTAGGGGCTAGTTTTGATGTCAGTGATGCGTGCAAAGTTTACACTAGTGACATCCACCAGTTACAAAGTTATTAGGGGAAATAAAACGGTAGTAGTAGTAGTTGTAGCTGTAGTATTAATAGTAGTTGTTAATGTTGCAATAGCAGTAGTAGTAATTTCAGTAGTAATTAATAGTAGTTGCAGTAGTAGTAGTAGTAGTAGTAGTAGTAGCAGTTGTTATTAGTATAGTAATTAGAGTTAATAGCAGTCGTAATTGTAGTAGTCGTAGTTGTAATAGAAATAATAGTAGTAGTTGTTGTTTTTGCTGTAATAGTAGTAGTAGTAGTAGTAGTAGTAGTAGCTATAGTTATTAGTAATAGTAATCAGAGTTAGTAGTAGTCGTAATAGTAGTAAAAGTAGTAGTTTTTGCTCTAGTAGTAGTAGTAGTTTCCTGAATAGTTCTAAAGAGTAGTTTGGTAGATACATATCAAACGTAAGATCGCTAAGATAAACCCCTTTTAAACACATCATCATCATCATGTGCCGTGCCGACTGGCGTTGGCTATTATGCTTCTCCAGAGTACGCGATCCTTCATGCAGGCCATCAGCTCAGTCTGTTTAAGCATAATTATTCTTGGGAATTACAACAGTGGTTTCCCGTTGCCTTCTGTCGGTTTGTGTACGGACTCTCCGCTAGCCTTTGGACTCCCTGTCCTACCCGCAAGGCAGCGGGAGCGAGAGGTTTTAAGGCGCCTCTGACCCGCCTGGTATTCCCTTCACTGAGCACCTGAGGCACTTTATAGGAGTAGTAGAGCCACCTACTACCCCACCTCGCTCTCTGAGTCTACCGCCAGTTGGTCCCCGCCTGCTTATTTGGATAACTCCTTATTCACAGGGATCCTCCATATCTGGAGGACTTTCACCATCCGCCACCTGTGACGCGCTGGGTTGGGGATGGTCGCCCCAGCTTTACCCAGTTTTAAACACATACCAACATATTTTTTTGCACTGAGCGCGTTTAAGAATGAAAACGCGCATAGTTTATTATTTTTAGCATGTCTGTACTATGTGATGTAGGATCTGTGGGGACAAAAAGAGAGAGAAAGTTGTAAGATAACGGACAGAATGGTAGACGGGTCTGCGCGCCAAATTCTTCCTGTGTAAACTAAATTTAACCATCCGCTGATCGGCCCACCATCACCCAAACACGCTCGCTCGCACGCACACACACAAACAATTGATCTGCCACTATGGTTTCAACAACTGCCGGCCACTCTAGAGCGATGCAGCATGTGGAGCAGTATTTCCAAAGGTGGAGGTTTATGCCTCTGTGGGTGGTATGGAAAGGACAGGGGTGAGGGGCGGTGAAGGAAAAAAGGGTCAGTAGTGGGTGCAGTGGAAGAAAAGGGGACAGTATGGGGTCGTTGATGGAAAACGAAGCAGCAGACGGGGACAGCAAAACCTCCCTTCTTAGAACTTTTCAACCTGATACTGAGAAACGTGTGTCCCTACATAAAACTCATCCGTCACATTAAAGATTGATGCAGTAGGTGAGTTATAAATGTACTTCTTCATGTTGTTAAATAAACTGGTTCTGCTAGTTCAAGTTTTTAGTTTGTATAATGCATATCCTAGTTTAATAGGGCTCTGTACGAATAGAAGATAACGAGGCGAGTGGTGATGGGGGGAGCGTTGAGGATATGGACTGAAAGAAAATGGGGGTGGCAGCCCGAACAAGCCTGATCTAGAGCTTCTTGACATTGGGCATGTGAGCAGATGTGTATCATTTTTGTTCACAGAACTCGCCACATCTGAGCCGTGTGCAACGAAAAATTCAGTCTGTTATGACATAAATAAGAGTTAGGGTTTTCCCCCAGTTTAGTTCAGATTTCTTTTTAAACCCAGGTGTTTGTCTGGGTGTAATATCACACGGCTGTAACAGGGGAGGGGCGGGGGAAATCAAAGCCTCATCCCAGATTCCAATCACTGTTTCTTAAAACAGTTAAATTTCTAGCTCCTGAAGAAGTGGCTCTTAATGTACAAAGAAGCGACATAACAGACAAAACTAGTCGGCCTGTTCATGATTTAAACAGAAATACACTGACAATAACCTAGATTTAATGTTATAATGGTACTTGGTGTGGACGTGCAGAAACAAAGCTAGATTTTAAGTTCTCCACGTTTAGTCCTAGAATTTTCTCAGATCTGTTCAGACAAAGGGAACTTAAAATTATGATGCGCTGTAACCCTGCACGAAACAAAGCCTTGACGACAGGAGAGTATGAGAGAGAGAGAGAGAGTATGAGAGAGAGAGAGAGTAGAGAGAGAGAGGAAAGAGAGAGAGAGTAGAGAGAGTAGAGAGAGAGGGAGAGATTCATGAAATTTGTGTAACCCCTTTTGTTTGTCAAAAATATACATTTCACGTATATTACCTTTATCATACTCATCACTATCAACTCAGGATTTGTAAAAGCCCACCATTTCATTATTTCATCCTCATTTCACATCATTTCACCCGAACTGTAACCTGTTCAACGCAAATAAACTTTAATTTTTAAAATGTTTTTTCTTTATATAGATATAACAAGGTGTGTCAGATATTTAAATAATCCAGCCTTTTAGTCACATAATTCATTTTGGTAAATCTACGTGCCCTAGATGAACGCAAAACACACGAAAGATCCTGACACGTCTTACAGTTCAACGGGGCGAGACCTTTGTGGGATAATACAGAGTCTTTAAACCGTAACTGGTCGTGGCGAAGTGTTTGTTGGGTGTCACAAGTGCCTGGAATATGAAACTAGAATGTATAAAATAGGAAAAGCCACACCTTACAATTTACAGCTAAGTACTTTTAAAAAAATTTTTTAAAATAGTATTCATGTGAATCTATACTTCATCCCCTCTCTCTATTTCTTTGTCCTGTATGTTTTTGTATTATAGCAGTATTCGTATAACAGTGATAGTAAGGGCATTATTATAGGTTTTTCCTTTTCAATTTTCTCCTGTTGAGATCCTTCGAGAAGGTCACGTGGGCTGCAAAACCCGTGACAGGAAATTGTAGGGGCAATGCTGAGTCCGTGGAGTCTTGGGTTGAACGTGTAACTGTGTGGACGTGTTTTGTCGAGCTGTGTGATGTCTTCGTGGAACAGATGAACATTTTAGTTGTACGTATGAATGGACTGGCCACATGGCAGGGATAACCAGCCGGCAGTCGAATTTAATGTTATTTTCATCAGCATTATCATCATTCCATCAATAAATGTTCCAAGTCACCGTTACCCAGGATTTACTTGAGTATCTGTACCAGTTGGCGTCAACGTGAGGTTTTGAACGAGCCTGGATGAGAAGTATGGAACAGTGTGTAACTAATCCAGCAGGTGAGAGTGAGAGCTGGAATTATGTGTGTAACTAGTCCAGTAAACTCTCGAAGAGCAAGATGGAAGTCGACCCTGATATTCACGTGTGTAACGTGAATCAGCACAACTTATGTCGACACGGCCCAGCTAACGAATGTCATATACACAGCAAAGTCTGTCAAGATGCACCACGGCATAAAATCCTATTATAGTATGATTAAGGCTCACGCCGAAACGTCACAACTTTGTAATCGTTAAGTAACAAAGCTGCTCCTACTTCTTCCTATTTTATACATTCTAGTATCACAGCTTTACTGCAGTGCTTCGTGTATAGTTATATATATGCAGGAAACTCTCTACCGTAGTGAGCGGAACAACAACACAACTCCTTCAGATCATCAGAGGATTCTACAGTTCTCCATCAAGTAGCCTACTCATATCTGATTATATAGTTCTCCATCAAATAGCCTACTCATATCTGATTCTACAGTTCTCCATCAAATAGCCTACTCATATCTGATTCTACAGTTCTCCATCAAATAGCCTACTCATATCTGATTATATAGTTCTCAACCAAGTAGCATTTTGTCAGTTTCTTTTTCTTTTTCCCTTGGGTGCTTTAGCAGTGTTGTTAGGGTCCCTTTGGGTCACATGACCAATCCATTTCCAGCATTTTTTTTAGCTATTATAACATGAAAAAACAAGTGCTGGACTGCAATCAACAAGTAGAAAAGCATGGAAATTAGACATCACATGGAAATACATACATGAAAGAAGAGCAGCCAAATTAGCCATATTGAATGTAAAGACAAATCTTGGAAAAGTTTTGGCAAAAGCAACATACACAGAACTAGACAATAAAGTAAAAAGTTCAGCTACAAGAGACAAAAGAGAATATATGGACAATATGACAAAAGAAGCAGAAAATGCTGCAAAAACAGGAGACAGCAAAACTCTGTATAACATACAGAAGAAGCTAACAGGTGCTATTACCTCCAGAGAAAGACCAGTCTTTAGCAAAACAGGCAGTCTATTAACATCAAGTAAAGACCAAAAGCAAAGATGGGCTGAACACTTCCAAGAAACACTTAACCGACCACACCCAAATGAGTTAATAAATCTTGAAACCAGTTTACCAGTCCCACAACTAAATGTCAACTTAGTTGAAGTTACACTGAATGAAACTGAAACAGCAGTGAATCTAGTGGCTAACAGCAAAGCTGCGGGTGACGATGAAATAACACCCAAAATGTTAAAAGCTATCAATAATGACAACACGAGACAACTACAGAGAATGTTTAATAAAATTTGGAGAGAAGGTTCCTTCTAAATGGAAAAAGAGAATCATTGTTAAAATACACATACAAAAAGTCAAAGAGGACAAAAAAAGGTATAGAAGAGAAAAAGGGGCGGGGGGGGGGTTACATGAAGATAACTGCCTCGAGGATACTCAGACAAGAGTAGAAGGAGGGACAAATTAACCAAGAAACATCAGAGGCTCTCAGTAGACACGCCTTCTTCTTCTTCCACTTCTACTTCACTTTTTTTTCAATTTCTTCTTCTTCTACTACTACTACTACTACTACTTCTACTACTACTACTACTACTACTACTACTACACCTATTACTACTATTACAACAATAACAGTTACTAATACTATTATTTCTGTTACACCAACTACTACTATTATTACGACTACTACTATTACTAATACCTACAACTACTACTATTACTACTACTGCAACTACTACTACTACTACTACTGCTGCTGCTGCTGCTACTACACCTACTACTACTATTACAATAAAAACAACAACTACTACTACTATTATTTCTACTACAACTACTACTAAGTCTGATTACTATTATTAATAACTACAACTACTACTATTACTACTACTGCAACTACTACTAATTACTACTGAAATTACTACTACTACAACTACAACTGTCATTCTTTTTTTTATTCTATACCTTTTTTTTTACTCTTTGACTTTTTTTTATCTGCTACTACTGTTACTACTACTACTACTACTATTATTATTATTATTATTATTATTACTACTACATTATTAATACTATTACATTACCACTACTACTACAATACTACGGGTACTATATATGCTACTATTACATTATAACTACTATTACTACTACTACTACTACTACTACTACTACTCTACTACTACTCCTACTACTACTACTACTACTACTACTACTACTAATCTTATATCTTATATCCTTCCCGTGCCGTTAAATGTCACATAGGGCTCGCAAAGTAGTTCGCCAATTTTTCCTATCTTCGGTGAGTCTTTCAACCTCATCAAGGGATTTTATGCCTGTTAATTTGCCCTCTCTTAACAATATCCTCTTCAGAGTTTCACATGGTCTGCCTTTTTCTCTGGCCTGTTATGTTCCACCTGATAGCTTGTTTTTGGGATTCTCTGATCGTTTCTTCTCAACACGTGACCAACATATGTCCATCTTCTTTTCCTGATCACCCATGAGGTTGGTTGTTGCTCAGTCATCACTACTACTACTATAACATTAATACTATTACTACTATTACATTACCACTACTACTACAATACTATGGGTACTACTACTGCTACTATTACATGATTACTACTACTACTACTACATTATTACTACTACTGCTTCTACATTATTACTAATATTACTACTACTATTATTACATTATTTCTATTATTACATTATTACTATTTTTACTACTATTTCCTTATTACTACTATTACATGTACTATGCCTGCTACTGTTACTATTATATTATTACTACTATTACTGCTACTGCTGCTATCATATTATTACTACTACTACTATTACTACTACTACACTACTACTGACGCTGCTGCTGCTAGTATTACATTATTTCTACTGCTACTGTTGCTGCTACTACAGCTGTTGCTGCTGCTATTACTACTACCACATTTTCTTCTTCTGCAGCTAGTAATCCTCGGCATTCATTGGTTGCAGAAAACAAAAAGAAACAACAACAACAACAACAAAAACGCAACTCACAGCTTTTTAAATTAATCTCTTAAACACCATTTTCCCCCTCTTCTTACTGATAGAAGTCAGCGTCAACTATTCGTTATATCCTGTGAGAAAACTCCCCAACATACCTGGGATCTTTTGAAAAAACTCCACAAAGCCACATTAGCCAGCACTAGATCTTTATCCTGGTTACTGGTGTGTTCATGTTATCTAGTACTCGGGAACAAAGGAAACTGGGCGATATCATCATCATCATTCATTTGCATGTCTCTTGCGGAACTTTGCCTCCCAAACAGCACTCCTGTAGGCCTCTCGGTTGCGAGCAAGATGGCCTGCTGCTGCTGCATCCATTTCCAGATCGTCAACGATGTCTTGCAGCCATCTTCGTCTTGGTCTTCCTCTTTTTATTTTTCGGGCGATAAGACCAACAACAACAAAAACGAGGCGGAGATTGTCACGAAACGTTTCGTACTCCAGCAAACCAAATTACCCGCCGTGTAGTTCAGCGGTTCCAAAACACGTTCTACTACATGCAGCCCCCTTGTTTTCTAGCTTACATCTAGGGGCCCTTTAAACTTTTTATTCCCTCAACTGGTCCCGAGATTACCTGCTGACCGTTTTCCTTCACATCCCCTCCGCCCCCACTCTTTTTCTTATCTTCCAAACACTCCAGAGGATTTGGGGGGGGGGGTACGATATGACCACTTTGGTGACCACTACTTTTACACAAGCCCTGAATCTATATATGTGTGCGTATGTTCCAGCTTAACTCTGGAACGCCTGGAGCAATTTCAACCAAACTCGGCACACACATGACTTACACTCTGGAAAAGAATACTTTGGGGGGTAAGACACCCCTAGCACTCCCAGCACCCCTTGAGGGGCCTGGGGGGTGGGGTAAGATAGGGTGACATGTGCAAATAACCGAAAACGACCGATATTAGTGTCCATTCCATAGTTTTCGGGGTCGCTGAGATGAACAGTGACACTCCCGATGCCGTCTGTCAAAGTTCAGTCCTCATCGGCGTGGGGGGGGGGGTAGGGATGGGATGGGGGTGACATGTAAAAATAATAGAAAACGACAGATATTAATGTCAATTCCATAGTTTTCGGGGTCGGTGAGATGAATAGTGACACTCCCGATGCCGTTTATGTCCAAGTTCAGTCCCTATCCGCATGGGGGAGGGGGATAAGAAGGGATGAAAATTAGGGTGGGATCTCCAATTCTTTTACTACGGAACCTCGACCCGACAAAACTTTGCAACGGCACAAGGCTGTGTGTAAGGAGGATGCTGGGCAATGCAGCTGAAGCGACTATCTTAACAGGACAAGGAGAGGGTGGAACTGTTTTTAATCCCACGGATACCACTCATTCTGATGGAATCTCCCTTTTAACTGTAAGAGACTGCAATTTCCAGTGAGACTTGCGTTCTCGATCACGATCATCAAGTCACAGGGGCAGTATACACATTACAGAGTAAAGTCTTTTACAAATTCGCTATATTATTAATTTAACTCAAAACTTGATTACATACAACATTTTTAGTTTCACCTCCAAGAGCAATAATAAATAATTTCTTGGGTGAAACCCTCCCTCCCCCACTTGAGCAAGCAAAATAAGGTTGTCCGTGGGAGAAACATGGCCATCTCAAATCCACTCTGCAGTATTAACATTTAATAAATTCCCGAGCAACGCCGGGTAATCAGCTACTATTATTATAATTTGAAGGCGGGGGGGGGGGGGGGGCGGGACTTGATACACGAAACAAAATCGATACATTTCGGTTTCAAACAGCAGACAAACTACTGATGGTTCATGACAGTTCATCCTGTGCCTTAATTCTGAGAAATGACAAATTTCGGTTCATGAACATGCTGCGACGATGGATTTTTTAAAAAATAAAATTATCCATTAAAATAAATGCATTACATTTCAGTGAATAGTTTCAGTACTACGCGAATTTGTATTGTGAATATTTTCTAGCAATTGATATAAATCACGTAAAGTGTCATTTATTTTATGATAGCTGTCAAATTACTTGCTAGCCACGCCCTTTTTGCTTTCTCTGATGTGTCTGCTCCACGCCTGATTTACAAAAGTAGGAGTACCTGTACGTTATGAAGGAAATGGAGTGGAGACCTATCCGATTTGACAATCAGCAACCATACCTGGCATGTTAACGTCAGAGTTGACTAACCATAGGTGACATGTTAACGTCAGAGGTTAATAACCATAGCTGACATGTGAACGTCAGAGTTAACTAATCGTAGCTGGAATGTTAATGTCAAAGGTAACTAAACATAGTGTAAGGAGTGAAAAAAAAAAGCAAGCAGTGACCTGGTTTTGATTGGAAATCCCACTGGTCAGAGACGGTCTCGTTTTGAATGGAAATGCCCAGTCCTTCGAGTCCGTCGCGGATCAGGTATATAAGACAAGAAGAGAGACGTTTAAAGGAGATTCCATAAGCTGAGCACGTTGGAGTTCAGCGACCGTGTCATCGTTCAGACGTGGACGAGAGTGGTCATTCGATAGATGGAGGCTGACATGTATAGTTTAGTTGTGTGCATTTGTAATCAGGGTGAACTCATGTTATTCAAGGAAATGTTTTTTTATGAATCAATAACGCGTGTGGAAATATATAAATATATGGACTTCATGCGCATAGGATTCGTTTGATCGCATTGCCTTGTGGATCAGAATTTTGTAAATACAAGGATCGTGATTTTATTAAAAAAAAAGGATTTGTGTTTCGTGTTCCTGTTGCTTATATGTAAGGTGTGAACGTATGGTGTAGTCACCCTTCCACCACTCAGTACGACGGCGGCAAGACAGAAATAAAAGATTGAACAATAATTCACGTCAGTAAAGTAAATATAAAATACTACACCAATAAATATAAATACTACATGTGGAAAATACCACAATAGCTAACGCGTTAACGTCAGAGTTAACTAACCGTAGCTAACATGTTAACGTCAGAGTTAACTAACCGCAGCTAACATGTTAACGTCAGAGTTAACTAACCGTAGCTAACATGTTAACGTCAGAGTTAACTAACCGCAGCTAACATGTTAACGTCAGAGTTAACTAACCGTAGCTAACATGTTAACGTCAGAGTTAACTAACCGTAGCTAACATGTTAACGTCAGAGTTAACTAACCGTAGCTAACATGTTAACGTCAGAGTTAACTAACCGTAGCTAACATGTTAACGTCAGAGTTAACTAACCGCAGCTAACATGTTAACGTCAGAGTTAACTAACCGTAGCTAACATGTTAACGTCAGAGTTAACTAACCGCAGCTAACATGTTAACGTCAGAGTTAACTAACCGTAGCTAACATGTTAACGTCAGAGTTAACTAACCGTAGCTAACATGTTAACGTCAGAGTTAACTAACCGTAGCTAACATGTTAACGTCAGAGTTAACTAACCGCAGCTAACACGTTAACGTTAGAGCTGACTAACCATAGCCGACCCAGACCCTGTCCCACCTCTCCGTTGCACTCCATTAAAGAAGTGTTGCAAGTCTATATTTTAGTCCAATCAGGGACTGACAACAAAATATCCGCTGTAACCCGTTCCCAAGCCATCATGATGTTCTGCCTCAACATCTTCACCGCATCAGCTGCAAAGAACACCACCTCGTAATACCAGGAAGAAGAAGAAGAATTTGTTGATATATCCTCTTATATCAACTAATACAGTAGAGGCGCCTTCCTTAAGTTTCACGAGTCATGCTCGACCAAGATCCCCGGCCCCATCTCTCCGTCAGCACCCCTCATAAAACAGCTCCTGTCTGGCTAACTGGACAAGGGATCACTATAGCCCACATGGCAGTGAAGTCTATTGAAAAAAAAAAAGCATCGCACTACTTTCCTTCTTAGCTCCATTCACAGACTGAAAAAAAAAAGTCGTAGCCCGCTCCCTCTCCGACATGATGCTATGCTTCAAACACACTCACTGCAACAGCTGCAAGGAAAACCAGCTCATTGTTTGTGTGCGTGTATGTGTGTGTGTTTGGTTTTTTTTGTGGGGGGGGGGAGAGAACAGAATCATCAATTAATAAGTTGCTGGTTTTCCCACCAAACTAGGGCAAATAAAGCAGTGATGACACATCAGAGAAAGAAATTGCTTGACTGTTTATAAGACAACATAAATGAGGACAGTTTTATTATTATTATTATTATTCATAATTCAGGTCAAGGGCAGGGGGTTCACAAATCTACCTACATGAAAATGACAGAAGACTTACATTTGCCGAAAAGTAAAAAGGTGGATAGTGACGTACCGGCTGAGTTTGATCGGCAGATAAAGAAGACAAACACTAGCAGCTGAGACCACAGCTGGAGGGACTCGTGCCATATATGGACGGTATTATGTTGGAGGAAGAGAATGAGGGAGCCTTTACTAAATTTAGCAAGTCTAATAATCTAAGGGCCTGGGATGTGGTTAAATCCGTTTTCTCAATAGGAGAAATATTTTACAGTCGGTGTATTTAGGCTAACTGGATAGTGCGCGGTATTCTCGAGTATGAATACTAGCTGGCTATAGTTTAAAAACAACCAATAAACATGGGTGGATTTCAGCAGTTACAGTGGCTATGTTAGTTATACTGTGGCGATCAGTAGCCCATTTCTCCCATGCCTCCCCAGAATACATTGTTAGAACCCGTCTTTGGTCTCGTTAAGATATAAGTGACCTAAGAGTGCCTCTTATAAAGGGACGCTATGGTGTCTGAGTGGCGAAGTGGTTAGCACACTGGTCTCTCATGGTGAAGGTCGGGGTTTCGGATCCGGCCGGAGGCACCCCAGTCACCCAGCTGTAGAAATGGGTACCCGACTCCTTCTGGAGTTGGGAAAGGAAAGACGGCCAGGCGTGATACTGACCGTATCACCCTCTAGTGTGCTGACAGGTCAAGGAAAATATGAGCACTAACACCATATCCCTATGTGCCTCTAAAGCATGGCAGGATTACCTTTACCTTTACCTATAGTGACAGGATATAAAAAAGAACCAACTTCTAATGTACAGACAATATGTAAATACTTCTAATTTACCTTAATGTAAGGTAACTAACACGAAGTGATCAATAAACTAACAATACTATTTCACTAATTTTCGCTCTGCGCAGGCTATGGGAATGAATGGGAAATGTGAAACTTGTCGTTTTATGTGCTTTAAATGTTTTATATATACATATGTGAGTATGTGTGTGTGTGTGTATGCGCGCGCGTTTTTAATGGCGGATAGTACATAATAAGATTGTTGACATTGTCACATGTGATTTAAAAGCATATAAAACCACAGATTTCACATTTCCCATCCATTTACTGACATCAATTTTTTCTGTATTCTTAATAAACATGACACAGTTCAGAGGCGGTTGATAAATCTCTCTCTCTCTCTCTCTCTCTCTCTCTCTCTCTCTCTCTCTCTCTCTCACACACACACACACACATATAAAGTCATAAAGTTGCAGCCATCATCAGTACCGCGGGCGAACCCCTCACCCCCTCCCCCCCACACACACACACTCACTGTCATAAAGTTGCAGCCATCATCAGTACCGCGGGTGAACCCCTCACCCCCTCCCCCCCACACACACACACTCACTGTCATAAAGTTGCAGCCATCATCAGTACCGCGGGCGAACCCCTCAGCCCCCCCCCCACACACACTCACTGTCATAAAGTTGCAGCCATTATCAGTACCGGGGCGAACCCCTCACCCCCTCCCCCCCACACACACACACACTCACTGTCATAAAGTTGCAGCCATTATCAGTACCGCGGGCGAACCCCTCAGCCCCCCCCCCCCACACACACACTCACTGTCATAAAGTTGCAGCCATTATCAGTACCGCGGGCGAACCCCTCACCCCCCCCCCCCACACACACACTCACTGTCATAAAGTTGCAGCCATTATCAGTACCGCGGGCGAACCCCTCACCCCCCCCCCCCCCCACACACACACACTCACTGTCATAAAGTTGCAGCCATTATCAGTACCGCGGGCGAACCCCTCAGCCCCCCCCCCCCCCACACACACACTCACTGTCATAAAGTTGCAGCCATCATCAGTACCGCGAGCCAACCCCTCCCCCCCCCCAAACACACACACCCCGCTCCCTTGAGGCGTTCGTGTGAGCTTGGCATCGGCGTCCCATGCTTTCGCAGAGTGCCAGGTGCCGCTGCCTGGAGTCGTTGCTTGGAAACGGTTGCGTATCAACAGCACTTGGCGATCACGAGCCCGACCAGGCCTGGGGTGGGTCGTTCTGCCCGCTGCCTGAAATCGCTGGTTTGACCTCACTATGCTCGAGTGACCACGAGGAAAATGTCTGGCAACATCCCACCGCTGAGCATACCCAACAGCTTGCCACGGCTCTAGTGACAACAATCTGGGGGGCCTGACGGGGAAACACTACAGACTTCCCCTCCATGGAAGCAGATGAGATGAATGTACCTAACGTGTGTGCCAAATTTCAAGTCATGCCACTTTTAAGACACAGTTGACTTGCAAATGCTGCACGTCAAATTTAAAGTAAACTTCACATCGCAGGGAAAAATCTCATAATAAGAGAGTATTTACCAGACCTGCACGGAAACCACTCACGTACATAAACATTTCACGCTTCATAATAGTTCAATCAATCGGTGCGTTTTTAATGAGGACAAGTATATTTTGATGGCGCATGACCGAAAGTCGAGAATAAACAGGTCAGAGTTATTTCCAACATCAACAAAGTTGTATCTGACAAGGAAAGGGCCGCTGTCGGCAGTAAGTATTAAGTGCCCTGCAGTGCTTAACGTTGGGGGAGGCCATGTTTCTTTACAGATCTCGATTCTTGATATTGTGGCTGGAGCCACATGGGTTAAACTCGCTGTTCAGCTACACTTAACATTCTCTTCAATCATTATAGTACCTCTCCGCTAAGCTCAACCCCTTCTTACTTGTCAAACCTCCTCACAGCATCACGTTGCAACCCCTCCTCCCTAATCATTTATTTAAACTTCTCCTGGCTAGGTCAACATTGTATCACTCTCTCTCTCTCTCTCCCTTCCCCACGGTTTCCCATCCACCACCCCCATTTACAACCCACCGACCACGTGTCACAGGTCTCCATTTAAACAGTCTCCACGTTCTACTAAATCCATTCCTGACACACACCGCCGGACAAGCCAAATCTTACAGTTTACAGCTAAGTACTCTATTTAATTTTAAATTTTTAAAAAATAGTATCCATGTGAATCTACACTTTATCTCCTCTCTCTATTTCTTCGTCCTGTATGTTTTTGTATGATTAAGGCTCACGCCGAAACGTCACAACTTTGTAATCGTTAAGTAATAAAGCTGTTCCTACATTTTTCCTACTTTATACATTCTTGATATTGTTCTTCCAACTGGGAATACCCCCCCCCCCTTTTTTAAATCGTGTCATCATATTAGGGTTTCCATGATCTTCTCTCTTGGTCTTCTCCTGCCTCTGATCTCACTTTCTTTTCTTCTGCTACAATGTCAAATCACTGCCTTCTTATTACACGTCCATTATATTGCTTTAAGGAACAATTTTTTTATAAATAGGAAACTACGAGGCTTTGGTACGGTAAAGTAAGAGGATTTGTAGGATTAGACCTCGAAAAATTCGTAGACAGAGCACTTTAGTGAGACGCGAGAGAAAGGAAAATCACAAGAGAATTACCTGGGATTCGAACACGGACTCCGGTAGGACGAGCAAACGTCGAGCCACGAGAGAACCGCGTACTATCGACTTTGTCAGCTAGCACTCCAAAAAAGTGTTTTGTTGACATAGTCTTTAGTAACTGCTCAGCAGACATGAGGGATCGTGACACCCGGAAAGAAACGAGGTCGTGACACAGAAATTCCGTAGCTTAGATTCATTCTCTCTAGCAGGTACCAACTTTTTTTTAAAAATTGTATTGCTGACTGTTGTTTTCTTGCGGATATATATTCACTGAATGTTGACTGTTGTTTTCTTGCGGATATATATTCACTGAATGTTAACTGTTGTTTTCTTGCGGATATATATTCAATGAATGTTAACTGTTGTTTTCTTGCGGATATATATTCACTGAATGTTGACTGTTGTTTTCTTGCGGATATATATTCACTGAATGTTAACTGTTGTTTTCTTGCGGATATATATTCACTGAATGTTGACTGTTGTTTTCTTGCGGATATATATTCACTGAATGTTAACTGTTGTTTTCTTGCGGATATATATTCACTGAATGTTGACTGTTGTTTTCTTGCGGATATATATTCACTGAATGCTGACTGTCGTTTCTTATGTATTTAGATTTCACTGAATGTTGACTGTTCTTTTCTTGTGGATTTAGATGTCACTGAATGTTGACTGTTCTTTTCTTGTGGATTTAGATGTCACTGAATGTTGACTGTCGTTTTCTTATGGATTTAGATGTCACTGAATGTTGACTGTCGTTTTCTTATGGATTTAGATTTCACTGAATGTTGACTGTCGTTTTCTTATGGATTTAGATGTTACTGAATGTTGACTGTCATTTTCTTGTGGATTTAGATTTCACTGAATGTTGACTGTCGTTTTCTTGTGGGTTTAGATGTTGTTTTCTTGTGAATTTAGATTTCACTGAATGTTGACTGTCGTTTTCTTATGGATTTAGATTTCACTGAATGCTGACTGTCGTTTTCTTATTGATTTAGATGTCACTGAATGTTGACTGTCGTTTTCTTGTGGATTTAGATTTCACTGAATGTTGACTGTCGTTTTCTTGTGGATTTAGATTTCATTTCTTCATTTTATTTTGTTAAAAATGCTAGAAAGCAGACCAGAAAAGCCTGTCACGTCTAAACTCTGTGGAAAACTGAACAGAGGAAGCTTAATTCCGTTATATAATTACATAACTTGCAAATAAATTTTAAGAAACTTCATTCCAGTATAGAATTATAAAAGTTACAAATAAAGTGAATGGAGTACACCAGGTGAACCCCACACTCCGGGAAACATACAGAAGGAAGACTCCTCCTGGAATGAATGTAAGGAGACGATTAAATTGCTTGGTCTAACTTCCTTTGTGGAGATGAACAGAGAGACCAGATCACTGCCAATCAAGATATCAACTTATGATCTACCAGAGACATGTTACCAGAGACATGTTGCCTGAGACATGTTACCAGAGACATGTTACCTGAGACATGTTTCCTGAGACATGTTACCAGAGACATGTTACCAGAGACATGTTTCCTGAGACATGTTACCAGAGACATGTTTCCTGAGACATGTTACCAGAGACATGTTACCAGAGACATGTTACCAGAGACATGTTACCTGAGACATGTTACCAGAGACATGTTACATGAGACATGTTACCTGAGACCCTTGAGCAATTAAGTGTCTTAAAAGGTATACGCAATAAAATCAACTGAAACTTCAAGAAAGCAAAAAAAAAAGCAATGGGCAAGCAATGTTTATTATGAAAAATCAAAGCTGAAAGATACATAAGAAAGAGGAAGGCTCCATGAGAAGATAATGGGAAGATTGTTATAAAAGCACGTTACTAACCGATGGAAAACTTTCTAGGATCCAGTTCTAGAAGGTGTGCCTCGCTGTGTTACAGTAACTGGGGTATGAAGGTGTGTCTCACTGTGTTACAGTAACTGTGATATAAGGTGAGCCTCGCTGTGTTACAGTAACTGGGGTATGAAGGTGTGTCTTACTGTGCTACAGTAACTGGGGTATGAAGGTGTGTCTCACTGTGTTACAGTAACTGTGATATAAGGTGAGCCTCGCTGTGTTACAGTAACTGTGATATAAGGTGAGCCTCGCTGTGTTACAGTAACTGGGGTATGAAGGTGAGCCTCGCTGTGTTACAGTAACTGGGGTATGAAGATGTGTCTTACTGTGTTACAGTAACTGTGATATAAGGTGAGCCTCGCTGTGTTACAGTAACTGGGGTATGAAGGTGAGCCTCGCTGTGTTACAGTAACTGGGGTATGAAGGTGTGTCTTACTGTGTTACAGTAACTGGGGTATGAAGGTGAGCCTCACTGTGTTACAGTAACTGGGGTTTGAAGGTGTGTCTTACTGTGCTACAGTAACTGGGGTATGAAGGTGTGTCTTACTGTGTTACAGTAACTGGGGTATGAAGGTGAGCCTCACTGTGTTACAGTAACTGGGGTATGAAGGTGAGCCTCACTGTGTTACAGTAACTGGGGTATGAAGGTGAGCCTCACTGTGTTACAGTAACTGGGGTATGAAGGTGAGCCTCACTGTGTTACAGTAACTGGGGTATGAAGGTGAGCCTCACTGTGTTACAGTAACTGGGGTATGAAGGTGAGCCTCACTGTGTTACAGTAACTGGGGTATGGAGTCGTCTCTCTACCTCAAAGAAATGTTAACTGATTAACTAAACTTAACGTTAACTGGTTAACCAAAGAAACGTAACGTTAACTAAAAGCGTTTTATTTCCTCATCTTCTGTACAGTTAACATTCTTGTAGTTATGTCTCTTTGTGTTACAGCAACTGGGATATGTACTTGTGTTTCTCTGTGTTACAGTAACTGGGGTATGCAGTCCTGTTCTGTGTTGCAGTAACTGGGGTATATAGTCGTATTTCTCTGTTATAGTAACTGGGATATGTACTCGTGTTTCTCTGTGTTACAGTAACTGGGGTATGCAGTCCTGTTCTGTGTTGCAGTAACTGGGGTATGTAGTCGTATTTCTCTGTTATAGTAACTGGGATATGTACTCGTGTTTCTCTGTGTTACAGTAACTGGGGTATGCAGTCCTGTTCTGTGTTGCAGTAACTGGGGTATGTAGTCGTATTCCTCTGTGTTGTAGTAACTGGGGTATGTAGTCATGTTTCTCTATGTTATAGTAACTGGGGTATTTTAACTAAATGAAAAACCAACATTGTATTATTCAGTTCTAGCAAGGAAAAGAAAGGTGACTTCTACTTGTTTCAAAATTATTAATATAATAAGTTAGCCTCCACTTGTTTCAGAGCCATTCGAGTAAGTTAACATTAACTTGTTTGAAAATTATCCTAATAATAATCTGTGAGAGATAAGAGAAATGACGAATGCAGTAAAACTGGTTCATGTTATGAAGTATATAGTTATATAAGGTTCAGCTTTACAAAAAAGGTTGAAAGAGTTAGAAAAGTAGGCAGAAGCAAGAATGGCAGGTAGTTGGATGAGCACGTGCAAATGAAGAACATACAACAATCCAATTTTTCGGCACAAACCCTTTTTCAAGGATCACATACAAAACCAACATAACTGATAAAAACACGAAAAGTATATGAAAAATTAAACTTTAAAAAAAAATCCTCCTAGTAAGAAAAATGGGCACAAAATGCGCCTGATAAACGTAGGTAAGCACAAAGTGGAAGCAGGCTGAGAAATGAAGAAATGAACGGACAAACATTATTTTCAGAAGGTTAAGAATAGAGCATACAGGCCTGTCCAACTTTCTGTCTTTGATCATACAATTTTCATTCCGTTACAAACATTCACCATTTGTTATTGAACACAATAAGTATGAAGAAGAAAAAAAGTGAATAAATAAATACCCGTATATGAATCATATCTGAGTTATGTAACTATATGAAATAAACTTATATTAGGATCATACTGGGTACCATAAAGTAAACAACATGGCGTTATGCTTCAGACGACCTCGACTTGTTCCCCTCGCAAACCTGTGGCCTCAATCAGTGGTCCGCTGAATCTGCCGCGGGCGTACGTGACAAAAACTCAAGGTCCTTTTGTTTCAGTTTTCTTTGTGAACTGTTTAACAACCGATGTTTCGGTGAATCCTGCGTGAAGGAAGGACTCTTTTTCCCTCACGGTTTTCTGATGCACGCGATTATGACGGCGTACTACTCAGCTGAGCAGGAACCGAATCAGGAACCGGTTCTTTAGTTCTTCCAGTACTCGGTTCTTACAATTCTTGATACAAACCGATTTTTGATACCGAGTAGTATGTACTTGGAACCGATTTATAAAACAGAATCAAAATTGGTTCTAAATATGAGTAGAATCGTTTTGTAGAAGCGTTTGCTGACGTCAACAGCGTAGACTGGGCTGGCGTGTGATAGCGGGAGAGTCTGAAAGTTCTGGCATAAAAAGAAACCGCCATCGCGCTGTGTCACAGCTTGCCCCTCCTTTTCTCTCCCCTTCCTTGTACAATATACATGGAGCCTTTATTCTTTCAGTGTTTAACTGATGAACTGTTTAAAGCACAGTGCCAATATATTTCTGTATTGTGCTGTTATTAAATGTGCTGATTTATTTGCTAACGTTGAACACATTGGAATCCCCTCAAAAATTATATATATATATATATATATATATATTGTTAAGCATGTTAGTTGTTGTTGTTGTTGTTTTTTTTTTTGCCTTGAATCGCCGTTTCTATATTTACTTCATCCACGTGGTGTGGCGTGTTTTAATATGAGCGTTATGTGTAACAATAATGGCTCAAAGATCTTATAGCAGTTCTGTGTCCAGACACATGGAACTGCATGGGGGAAATTGTCATTTGTATTTTTTTTTTTTTTTGCAAACCATCACTGACATTTGCCAACACATGAATAGTTTTTGGGTATTCTAAGTGCTATGCCGCGTGGCGCAGGCGATCATTTCTCTCCACAATTCCCTGTCTTTAGACTTGACTATGAGATCCGCCGGTGACTTTCTTCCTAGCCACAATGACAGTAACTTCTCTTTCTGTCTTCCTCTTTGTCTTCTTCCCTCAATTTTTAAATTTGCCACAGTGTGTTCCAATGTTTCTCTTCTCAGGAAATGTCCTATAAATCTCAATTGTCTGCCTCTGATCTTTGCTATAATTTGCTTTTTAACTCCAGCCTCTCTTAAGACTTCTTCATTCGTTTTCTTGGCTGTCCATGGTACCTTCAACATCCTTCTTATAAACCACATTTCCATGGCCTCCATTTCTCGCTGTACTCTCTTATTCACAGGCCATCCTTTATATCCATAAAATGGAACTGGCTTGAATTAAGTACTTGGAATCTTGTTTCCATTGATGTGGATCTGTTGCGCAAGATGTGTCTCATTTTCTGGAATGCTGACTTGGCCTGAGCACTTCTGATTTTTATTTCCTTGTGACATTTCCCATCAGTTGTTATAATCGTTCCTAAGTACTTGAATCTGTCAACTTGTTTCAGATTTGCCCCATCGATGGTAATGCTACATTTTGATGGTACTCTTTTCTTTGATATGACCATCACTTCAGTCTTCTTTTTGTTCAGGCTGAGACCTTTACTTTTACTTTCATGAACCACGATGTCCAGAAGAGCCTGTAGCTCCCCTTCACTTTTAGCAGTCAGGACTGTGTCGTCTGCATATCTTAAGTTGTTACGGTTGTACCCACCAACTGATATTCCTGGCATGTTCTCTATATTTCTCATTACGTTTTCGCTGTACAAGGAGAGGAAGTCAGGAGATAGAACACATCCTTGTCTCACTCCCAATTTAATGTCTTGGAATGCTCCTATTTGGTTCTCAGCCTTCATTGCTGCTGTTTGCTGGCAATATATGTTTTTGATGAGTTTCAGATTTTTCCTATCTATGTTGATTCCTTTCAACTTTCGTTTAGGCCAGTGTTTCCCAATTAACAAAAGTCCGCGGACCCCCTTGCTGTTTCTAAATCCAGGCCACGGACCCTAATACTCTGGAAAAGTTTCTTTTCTATATGGTAGCTGTGTGTTTAATAACATCTTGTTGGGAGAAATACAGAAGAAGTCAATGACAGCAATTATTGAGGAAAGACGCTGGCGATGATTGGACCATGCGTCATCCTCCATCTACCTCATTTTTTTTTCAGTCAATCGCCTCCTTCCACTGCGTGCTTACCTAAATCTATCCAGGTGCAATTTGTGCCCGTCTTTCTTACAAGGAGGATACCAAAAAAAAAAAAAGCTAAGTGTTTCGTTTTTCATCTGTTATTCGCATTTTCATCTGTTGTGTTGCTTCTGTATGTGTTCCTTGAATCAGGCTTTTATAGAAATACTGGACTGCTGTATGTTCATCATTTATGCATGCCCATCGTACTTTCTGCCATTTCTGTTTCTGCCAGTTTTCCTCACTCTTTCTATTTTTTTTTTTTAAACTGAATCATACGCCTTTATCCACCTTCATTACAAAACAACTTCTTGTACCGTCTCATGGGCGGCAAAAGTGCCTCGTGGTTTCGCGTTCCTCATTATGTATTCTACAAAATCGTCAAGCGTGACGGGCTGTACAAGCAAGGGCGACAAATACCAAGCGAAGGTCAAGGACTTGGTCACATTATCATAAAACAAACAAACAAACAAAAACAATGGGATCCGCCGAACAAACAAGTAAAGAACATTGGGTAAGTAACAGACATGAACATCCAAGTAGAATCTAAAGCCTCGTGAAGCGAGTATAAACCTATCTTCAGTCTCGTGAAACGATTATAAACCCATCTTCAGCCTCGTGAAGCGAGTATAAACCTATCTTCAGTCTCGTGAAGCGAGTATAAACCTATCTTCAGCCTCGTGAAGCGAGTATAAACCTATCTTCAGCCCCGTGAAAATGTTATAAACCTATCTTCAGCCTCGGAAGCTGATATAAACCTAACTTAAGCCTCATAAAAATGTTATAAATCTACCTTCAGTCTCGTGAAGAGGTTATAAACCTACCTTCAGCCTAGAAAGCGGATATAAACCTATCTTCAGCCTCGAAAACGGATATAAACCTATCTTCAGTCTCGTGAAAATGTTATAAACCTATCTTCAGTCTCGTGAAAAATGTTATATACCTATCTTCAGTCTCGTGAAGAAGTTATAAACCTATCTTTAGCCTCGAAAGCGGATATAAACCTATCTTCAGCCTCGTGAAGCGGATATAAACATATCTGCAGCACCATGCGGTGTATAAGAAAAAAATAATAATAAAAAGAGAGAGAGAAGAAAAGAGAGCGTGAGTGAGAGAGGGAGGGAGGGGAAGAGAGAGAGAGGGAGAGTGCTGCAAGATAGTACTACTAGAGAGATAGGAAGAATAATACCAAACGAATCACACCAATATTTGATATGGAGGAAAAAAAGATCGAGAATTTTTCTTCTGTACATCGCCTAACTTCCCATGACTGCTGTTTGGGTTTCTTGGTATATTTCCAGAAGATAGTTTACCATTGCTTTCCTTCTGGGCAGTGACAACACATTTGACACAACTAACATCACTGCTGTATCTAGACCAACAAGCAGCAGTAAGAATAAATGGTGAAACAACAACTTGGTTTGACATAAAACAAGGAGTCCGTCAGGGGTGCATATTGTCACCTTACTTATTTAACTTGTATACTGAAAATATAATGAGGAATGTTAGAGAAGATGTAGACAAAGAATATTACGATTTCATAACAACTGGAGGTTATGAAATACCAGAGATTAGATATGCTGATGACACAGTGTTACTGTCCACAACACAAAAAGGAATGGAAAAACTAATTGTGTCAGTCCGTAAGAACAGCGAAAAGCAGAACCTATATCTTAATACAAAGAAAGCTAAATTGATGACAACTGACAAAACAAACAAGGCACCTGAAATATATATAAATGAGGAAAAGTTGGAAGAAGTGGAGAGTTTTGAATATCTTGGATCACTACTAATTAATAATGGAGATACAAAGAGGGAAATTAAAAGGAGGACATCTATTGGTCTTCAGAAAATAAAACAAATAAAGAATCTGTGGAGAGGAGCAGACAGAACTACAAAAATAAGATTTTTAAGGGCATTCATCTTTCCCATCGCAACATATGCCTGTGAGACCTGGACACTTAACAAAACAGCTGAGAAACATATAAATGCCTTTGAATGTAAATGCTACAGAAGAGTTCTTCAAATATCGTGGACACAAAAAAGAACAAATATATCTATACTACAAGAGCTTAATATTGAAGAAGGCGGGCTAGTAAAGAGTATTAAACAGAGAAAACTTAAATATTTTGGACACATTAAACGTCATGATAATTTAGAGAAGACCGTATTGGAAAGATACATAATGGGAAAAAGAAAGAGAGGAAGACCAAGGCGAAGATGGCTGCAAGACATCGTTGACGATCTGCAAATGGATGCAGCAGCAGCAGCAGGCCATCTTGCTCACAACCGAGAGGCCTACATGAGTGCTGTTAGGAAGGCAAAGTTCCGCAAGGGACATGCACGCAAATGAAATGAATGAACATCTCCTGACAAAAACTGAAGTGGTACCCGACATTACCGGCGGCGGCCCCACATCACGCGCTACTCACGCCTGTCTTCGAAACCAACAAGCCAAAAGTGAAAATACACAGCGAGCGCCTGGACAGGGAGAAACAGAAGGGTATCCTCCACTGGGCCCCTACCACGCTGAAAACTGAAACAATCAGGGGGTTCCTAGAACAGCTGACGGGGGTTCCTAGAACAGCTGACGGGGGACCCTGTCGTAGAAGTATGTCCGGTGCAAGCGGGCGGGGACAAGTGGAGCTTTGCCTTCAAGCTCGGGAGACCCCACTATATCGAAGTAGAAACGACACAGGGAAAGTGCAAGCCACACAAGATGTGGATCCAGCTACCAGAGCGAAGGATGTGGATCCAGCTACCAGGGCGGAGGATGTGGATCCAGCTACCAGGGCGAAGGATGTGGATCCAACTACCAGGGCAGAGGAAGTGGATCCAGCTACCAGGGCGGAGGATGTGGATCCAGCTACCAGGGCGAAGGATGTGGATCCAGCTACCAGGGCGAAGGACGTTGATCCAACTTTCAGGGCGAAGGATGTGGATCCAGCTACCAGGGCGAAGGATGTAGATCCAACTTCCAGGGCGAAGGATGTGGATCCAGCTACCAGGAAGGAGGATGTGGATCCAGCTACCAGGAGGAAGGATGTGGATCCAGCTACCAGGAAGGAGGATGTGGATCCAGCTACCAGGAAGGAGGATGTGGATCCAGCTACCAGGAAGGAGGATGTGGATCCAGCTACCAGGAAGGAGGATGTGGATCCAGCTACCAGGAAGGAGGATGTGGATCCAGCTACCAGGAGGAAGGATGTGGATCCAGCTACCAGGAGGAAGGATGTGGATCCAGCTACCAGGACGGAGGATGTGGATCCAGGGAGGAACCCGCCCCGGAGACACCGGAGAGGCAATGGCTGACTGCCGACACCATCGCAGAGAAAAAGAGAAGCAAAAGAGCACGGTGAGAAACACTTAGTCCGGATCTCACTGCGCCACCAACACCGGAACCCAGGACAGAAAACGAGCTGACAGAAGAAGAAGAAGAGTCGGGAAACGAACCCGGAAATGGTAGAGACGATGTTCAACCCCTGAGCCCTCTGGCCTGTGTAAGACACACACACACACAACGAGGCAGAGACAGACAATCATAGCCTACGACAGCCAGCAGCCGGAACAAGGGGCAAGGCTGACACAAGACACCATAACCTACCTTGGGCAGACAGCCTGCGAGACAGACACAAACAACCACATGAGACGACAACCAACAGTCAGGACAAGAAGCAAGCCTGACACAAGACACCAGTAAACCGGAATATTTAAAACACCACAACACACATTTATTATATTTCTTCTAACAAAACCTTGTAATACATTCTCCTTTTTACTAATTAGAAATGGACGGAGAAGTCACAGTTTTAAGTATTAACATTAGAGGCTTGCGCACAAAACTGCAGCACACAGTCTCTTTAACACATTCATACAAACCAGACTTCATCTTGATCCAAGAAACAAATATACATACAGACAGGCACGCAGCACAGATCACAACACAGCTAGGCTACAGACATGCAGCACAGATCACAACACAGCTAGGCTTCAGACACGCAGCACAGATCACAACACAGCTAGGCTACAGACACGCAGCACAGATCACAACACAGCTAGGCTACAGACAAGCAGCACAGATCACAACACAGCTAGGCTACAGACAAGCAGCACAGATCACATGTGGGAGGTAGTTAGGACAGACATCAGACATGTGGGAGGTAGTTAGGACAGACATCAGACATGTGGGAGGTAGTTAGGACAGACATCAGACATGTGGGAAGTAGTTAGGACAGACATCAGACATGTGAGAGGTAGTTAGGACAGACATGTGGGAGGTAGTTAGGACAGACATCAGACATGTGGGAGGTAGTTAGGACAGACATCAGACATGTGGGAGGTAGTTAGGACAGACATCAGACATGTGGGAGGTAGTTAGGACAGACATCAGACATGTGGGAGGTAGTTAGGACAAACAGAGATAGTAGGGGGAGAATTGCGATATGTGAGGTTAAAAACAACTCACACACATACACTATAGTTAACATACACACACCACCTAACCGCAGGCACCTGCTCAACTTCTACGAAGATTTAGAATCTCAGCCACAGATACAGAGGACACAACATTATATTAGGAGGAGATTTCAATGGTGTAACATCAGATTCAGACTTGATAGGAAGTCTAGCTAGAACCAACACATATGAGAGACACCAGCTAGATTTTTTGCAGGACATAATAAACACATATGATTTAGCAGATACATACAGACACACACCCAGAGCAGAGAAATCACTCATAAGAAGGACGCACACAGCAGAGGATTTAGGTCAGACAGAATCTAGACACCAAGTACATGTCATATAGCACAAGTCAAACATCTCCCTAGTACATTATATTTCACAAACCACAAAGCAGTCGTATCAACAGTAAACACAATACCTACAGGTATACCTTTAAAACGATCACCACGCTGGAAATTTAACAAAGCACTCCTCCAAAACAAACAATTCGTTGAAAACATGACACAACTGATACACACCTTCACGAACAATACTCCCACACACAACATCCAACAACACTGGGAGACTTTAAAACATGCAAAAAGAGACAAAGCACAAAAGCTCTCAACACAGATACACAGAGAAAGGCTGAGACAGGAAAAAATACTAGAAGAAGCAATCAAACTAACAAAACAGATGGACAAAAACTCACCACATCTACTCACGCTACAAGAAGAACTGGATAAACACAGACAACACAGATTTCAAGGCTCACTTCTAAGAACAAGACTCAATACCATTACACAAGAAATACCTACCAAGCAGTATTTAAGCATAGAGCAAAACATACAACGAAGCAGTCAGATAAGAGAAGTAATAGACGTCACAGGGAACAGACAAACGGATAGTACCAACATAGTACAGGCCATTAGAGTATACTATAAAAAACTGTACACAGAGGAAGAAACAAAAGCACACATACAGGACAAATACATGCAGTACACTAAACAACTCACGGATTCAGACAAGCAAGCACTAGACACACCACTAACACTAGACAACCTGACGCAGGCAAGCACTAGACACACCACTAACACTAGACAACCTGACGCAGGCACTACAAACAATGTAAGAAAACAAGTCACCAGGGCCAGACAGCCTCACAACAGAATTCTACAAACACTTCTTTCCACTATTAGATCCTCTTCTCTTACAAGTCTTCACCGAGACCTTCCAAAACAAACAACTCCCGCCCAGTCTAAATCTATTATACATCACTCTCATACCAAAAACAACGCAGACAAGACATAACTCAAAAACTACAGACCCAAACGTAGATTACAAGATCCTCACAAAAGCGCTCACAAACAAGCTCAAACCACTTATGCATAAACTCACACACGAAGACCAACAATGTAGTGTATAGAACAGAAACATACACCAGCACACACATTTCATACACGACGTCATACACTACACACACCAGAAGAACTGCAAGTCGTCAGTTCTTTCCTTAGATCAGAAGAAAGCCTTCGATAGAGTGTCACACAAATACCTACACAAGACACTACTCCACTGTAACATAGGGAACTACTTCAGAGACTGGATTCACATTCTCTACTCCAAACCTGAGAGCAAAGTCTTAGGAAACCACACGCTTACAGAGACTTTCAGGCTGACTAGATCAGTGAGACAGGGCTGCCCCCTCTCTCCTTTACTGTACATACTCACTCTAGAACCACTTCTAGAGAAGATCAGACAAGACACAACAATCCAGGGAACTTTCGTACCTGGCAGGGGAGAGAGAAAGTTGCTCGCGTATGCGGACGACACGATCTTCCTCCCAACAACAGACAAATCAATAACTCACATTCTAGACACCTTCACAGAGTTCGGTAAAGGTAGCGGAGCGAAACTCAACATACAGAAATCAGTCATCATGATAATAGGCAAATGGCGAGATAAAAGGGACTTCCCTTTTCGTCTCAAACGCACAGACAACATCCACCTATACGGCATTACTTTCCCATCACACCCCGACACAATACACAAACCCCTATGAGACAACCTCATTACAAACATGTTACAACGATACAAATACAAAACAGCAACAATTTTTGGAAGAAGCATCACAGTAAACACATACATAATACCAAAAATAATATACACCGCCACAATACTAGACCCTCCACAGCAGACAATCAAAGAAATAAAAGGACAAATCAGAAACTTTATCTTCACAAACACCGTACACAGCATAAAACGTAAAACCCTCATGCAGGACAAAATACATGGAGTGATCGCCTTACAAGACATACAGACAAAAATACAAGCACTCAGAATTAGTCACGTAGGCTGCATCATCAAACACCCAAACCAGCAACCGCTAGCTCACTACTACATAGGACTTAGACTATCAAACTTAGTCCCACCAAACCAGCACACGCTAGCTCACTACTACATAGGACTTAGACTATCAAACTTAGTCCCACCAAACCAGCAACCGCTAGCTCACTACTACATAGGACTTAGACTATCAAACTTAGTCCCACCAAACCAGCACACGCTAGCTCACTACTACATAGGACTTAGACTATCAAACTTAGTCCCACTAAACAACTCGCAGGCACACCACTTTGGCACACTATCACCCTTCTACAAAAACTGCATACAAGCAATTCAAGGACACGAAACACTCATTCAATGCAAAACAAGCCACATATACAAACATCTGGTCGGAAATCATGCACCGGCATTACATCTTAGGATTAAGAGGAGACGCAGATACCCCATACTAGACTACACCGACACGTTCCAAAACCTCCATCTAAAAAACATCACACCCAAAGCCAGAGAAATCACGTTCAGACATATATACAATATAACACCCACGACACACAGACAAATCACACAGAAACATGAGACGATGTCACCTATGCGGGAGAAACACACTAGAAACAGAAGAACACACAAAACAGTGGCAACCATCGTGAGAACAATACAGAACACAATAGAAACACACACGGCACAACAAGCAGATATCTACAAAGCCATAATGTTGATCACAATCCCTAAAACTCGGGCGGACACACACAAAGTTACTATTCCTGCTCGCAGAGTTCAGGTATTTGGTGTGGGCGTGCAGAAACAGGGCTCGTTTTCATTTCTGTACGTTTAGTCCTGCCACATTCTTAGGGCTGTTTAGCAAAAATTAAGGAGAATAATGAACTGGGAGAGAGAGAGAGAGGAGCAAGAAAGAGTTTAAAAGACTTCATATACATCCCATGAGTGACAGAGACGGCCTTTGCCAAAAACATTTCATGTACATCACCAGAGAGGAAGATAACTATAGGAGAGAGAGAGAGAGAGAGAGAGAGAGAGAGAGAGAGCGAAGCAAGAAAGAATTTAAAAGACTTCATATACATATATACATCCCATGAGTGAAAGAGACGGCCTTTGCCAAAAACATTTCATATACATCACCAGAGAGGAAGATAACTATAGCAGAGAGAGAGAGAGAGAGAGTGTGTGTGTGAGTACAAAAAGAATCTCTAAAAATCAGAGGAACATACAAAACCCCGTTTACACAATTCATGTTGTAATGTCAAAATAAAATTTAAAAGTTTACTTAAAAATATTTTTAAAAAGAAGAAAAAAAGAAAAAGGAAAGAAAAAGGAGGAAAACAAAGGGAAAAACCCACACATACAAACACAAAAGTGTCACATGATGACAGATGACAGCGACAAACACCACTCGCATGAGTTTTCCAAAGTTGCATAGGGCAGGGTCTTGATAGACCAATTCCTGAGTCTGACACATACACACAACTTACCTGGCAAGGAAGAGGGGAAAAAAACGACAACAACAGAAGAAGAAGAAGAACAGTAGGGGGAGAGAGAGAGAGAGAGAGAAAGGAAATACTTACCTGACACGGAAGACTACCATGCTCAACAAGCTGGTCCTTCCGTCCAGGCCAAGATTTTAATAAAAAACCTCACCACTTCACCCTGGTACAGTTATCTAGCAGCACCATGCGGTGTATAAGAAAAAATAATAATAATAATAATAAAAAGAGAGAGAAAGAGGAAAAGAGCGTGAGAGAGAGAGAGAGAGAGAAGGCTGCAAGATAGTACTACTAGAGAGATATGAAGAATAATAACAAACGAACCACATCAATCCTTGATATGGAAGAAAAAAAAAAGATAGAGAGTTTTTCTTCTGCACATTTCTAGATAAAAATTGACAGAGATTTCAAATTAGGTTTGATTTTGAGATTTGCTGTTTAGTGTGATAAGACTACAATTGTACATGTCTTATCAACTCTTTCTGTGTAAATTATACTTAGAAACAACCTCTGTTACATTGTGTCTTCACCAACATTTCCATCATGGCATTGTAAAACATATCGCAGACCACCTTCATATTCATAACATACTGATCAAAATTATTATGTCAAATTTATGTACGAAACTGTCATGTACAAATTCTTGGAAAAAAGGGACAAAAAGGTGATTGAAAGAGGCGAGAGAGAGAGAGAGAGAGAGGGAGAGAGAGAGTGATGGAATTTATGTAACCCCTTCCCCTTTTTTGTGGTAAAATGTCAGATTCAGATGTACTTATCATACGAATCACTATCATCTCACGTTTTGTAAAAGCCCACCATTTCATTATTTCACTTCAAGGGCAATCATCCTCAACTCACGTCATTCACACGATTTTGTAACTGTTACCTTGAACGCAAATAAACTTTAAAAAAAAAAAAAAAGTAGAGAGAGGGAGACAAGAACAGAAGTAGTTGTTTTAGGACCGACGGAAGATGTGATTCAAATGATTATGAAGACTTGTTACTTTGAAACTTCGAGTAAAGATTTTCAGACGAGGAATTAATTGACCACGTGTTACGGATCTAATATAGTACAGCGTTTAGAGTTGCCCTCGTAATATGTGCAGACTACTCTGAAGTTGACAACATTGAGAAGTTCCGCGTCTAAAATAAGGCTAGAGTTTGATCATGTGAACAATGATTATGTGCTTCAACGACGAAACTAACGAATTTTATGTTCTATTGCACCTTATTTCAAGTGATGTTGTCAAAAATACATCTGATACCTTATTTGCCAGAATTGAATGAATTCAGTGAACTTTTCATCGGACTTGGTCTAATGAATGTTGTAAGATTTATGAAACTTAATCTAGACCCACAGGAATCAGGCTGTGTGGGAAGATAATGTCCGAGCACAGGAATCAGGTTGTGTGGGAAGATAATGTCCGAGCACAGGAATCAGGTTGTGTGGGAAGATAATGTCCGAGCACAGGAATCAGGTTGTGTGGGAAGATAATGTCCGAGCACAGGAATCAGGTTGTGTGGGAAGATAATGTCCGAGCACAGGAATCAGGTTGTGTGGGAAGATAATGTCCGAGCACAGGAATCAGGTTGTGTGGGAAGATAATGTCCGCATTAATCAAAGAACATCTTCAAGGTTCAAACCATTAATATAAACCACAACATTAATTTGGGATAAAGAGAGAGAGAGTGTGTGTGTATGTTTGTGTGCGTGCATGCGCGTGCACGCGCACGCACACACACACACAGACGTTACTACGCACATTTGCACACACAATATTTTTGTTTGCACATGAGCTGAACATTTTGCACACAGACCGCACAACCCTTAGAGGGAACCGTGGTACTATTCAATGGCCGTATTTCCAGTACAGAATTTTTTTGTTCAATATGAAGTCGATGGCAACTCCAAGCAGCAAGGGAGATAGGATCCATCCTTGTTTCATACCCGTTTCAATCTGGAACCGTTTGCTCAATCCCCTCTTCTGTGTTAATTTCGCAAATATAGAAATCTGCGTTGATTTTAGTTGGTCTTCCGTACTGTGTCAGAATGTTCCACAGTAAGCCTCTGTGTATACTATTGAATGCCTTCTTAAAGTCAATGAAGATTAAGATGAACGGTTTCTGCTTTTCAATGCTTCTCCTGTACGAATGGAAATCTGATCAAACAATCAGTTTATCCCTTTTTCTAAGCCCAGCTTGCTTTCCTTGCATTACATTATCCACTACTTTCTTATTCTATTCATAATCATTTTGCAGAATATTTTGAGGCAACTGATAGAAAGGTCACCACTTTCAAAGAAACTGCCTTTTCTTTCTTAGCAATAATACAGCCCCCCCCCTCCCCCCCCCCTCCAACTATGAAGGGACTTTTTCTTCTTTCCAGATTTTTATTAAACATTCTCTCTAAATGGCCTAAGTTGTGGCTGTCACAACTGCTTTTAGCATCTCAGCTGTTATTTCGTCTTCTCCTGTGGTCTTGTTGTTCACTGTTGCTTCTATTTCACTTGGGCTGATTTCGTCCAACTTGACGCTTAGCTCTGGTGCTAGTGTGTCTGACTCACAGTTAATCATTCGTCTGGAGTGTGGCCGATTAAGGATTTCTTGGAAGTGTACGACCCATCGTAGTTTTTTGGTCATTACCTGAGGTTAGTAGGTGGCTATTTTTGTTAATGACCACCCCCCCCCCCCCGCTCTAGACGTAAAAGTGCCCGTCAATCTCCTCCGTATGTTGTACAAAGTTCTGCTGTCTCCTATCGCTGCTATTGTCTCTGCTTCTTTAGTCATACTGTCTATGTATTCTCTCTCGTCTCTTCTGGCTGAGCTTTTTTCACTTTATTATTTAAAATAATATGTCCATGACAATAATGTGTCCATGAGAGTTCTTCAAATATCATGGACACAAAAAAGAACAAATATATCTATACTACAAGAACTTAATACTGAAGAAGCCTGGCTAGTAAAGAGGGTTAAAGAGAGAAAACTTAAATATTTTGGACACGTTAAAGGTCATGATAATCTAGAGAAGACCGTCTTGGAAGGGTACATAATGAGAAAAAGAAAGAGAGAAAGAAGACCAAAGCGAAGATGGCTGCAAGACATCGTTGATGATCTGCAAATGGATGCATCAGCAGCAGGCCATCTTGCTCACAACCGAGAGGCCTACAGGAGTGATGTTAGGGAGACAAAGTTCCGCAAGGGACATGCAAGTGAATGAACGAATGAAAGAATGAATGAATGATTTAATTCTTTGTAAGCTGTCTTTGTCGTATGCGTGTGTGCGTGTCTGTCTCCCCCTCCCTCCCCCTTGTTTCCCATACTGAAGGTCAGTGTTGACAACATTACTCAGAATTGGTAACTTCCTTTGAACGGATAACCTCCGCTCAGACAAATACCCCGGGTATCTTCCACACTCTGCCAGGACATCACAAGTTTCAACTAATAACCAAGCCCAGTGCTCATGATACATACTAGACGATTAATGACTGGATCCAGATGATGATGGTTACTTTAGTAACAGGTACATCGAGTGACATGTCAATACATGAATCTTCGGCTCAGTCATCTGATCAATTCGACCTTGAACTTTCCCCTCTGCACATCACAGGAAAACAGTAAGATAAAACATATCAAAGTTGCAAGCTTTCAGATACCGCACAGAACTACACAGCTGACAACGACAAGCATGACACCCGCACTGGTCAAGCGTCCATCAAGTTCACTCCCCCGCCCCAGCTTCACACACTTCTCAGCAGTCCAGGCTTTTAACTCCTCCGTCCCCTCTCCAATCCCACGCGGTCCATGTCACGGGCTGGCCAGTCACCCAGGTAAGCTACTCACAGAATGTAAACACTGAATCAGGGTGGGCGTCGACAGCAAAAGCGTTGTGAGAGAGAGAAAGAGAGAGAGGGAGAGAAAGAGACAGAAAGAGAGAGAGAGGGAGAGAAAGAGAGAGAGAGAAAGAGAGAGAGGGAGAGAAAGAGACAGAAAGAGAGAGAGAGGGAGAGAAAGAGAGAGAGAGAGGGAGTGAAAGAGAGAGAGAAAGAAAGAAAGAGAAAGAGAGAGAGAGGGAGTGAAAGAGAGAGAGAAACCCTCAAACACAATCACAGACACAAATGCAAACACCCACGCAGAATGATCATGTTAACCAGCAATTAGCGATAGATAACCGATTTTAAAAAAAAAGAAGGAAAAAAAACCCGAAACTTTTATTTTGGAGGTCGTCGGTTACTGTAACCAGGGCCGTATTAACAACATCGGGGGGGGGGGGGGGAGGGAGGTGGCGCCTGGCAAAGAATAATAAAATTGACCGCCTGTGTTCACGCACGCACGCTATATACATACATTCATATACACAGATTTCCATGGGCTAGGTGGGCCCATGCGTTATGACGGCACTGACCGTAACCGGTTTATATTATAAAAAACCTAGTTAAAAGAAAAGAAAAAAAAAAGAGCAACCAGCGAAACCGATTGGAGGGGAATCAGCCAGTGCTGACTTTGGTTCAGCTTGTGAACATTTTATAAAGATTAAATCTCACAACTAATAAGATAAGAAAAACAAGTTATTTTCACTTTCCGCTGATGTTTGTAATCTATGTTTCATTTTACGTTTAAATAAAAAAAAAAAGTATAAAGTTGTGCTGTATATACGTCGTACTGTGACAGCCGGTATTTTGAAAAGTACTTCATGTAAAGTGAAAGACAGGTATAACTATACCTGTTTCAAACAAAAATACTAGCACGATTATTATAGAGAAACAATACACATATTCACATACATAAATGTACAAGGTGCTCACGCGTGAGCGCACTCACACACACACACACAATTCACAGAGTAACAATCACAAAGTTGGAAAAAAAAACAGTTTGAAGTATCAGCATTCACAGAAATCACAAACATGCACGTAACAACGGTTGTAAAAACCAGTATGTGTATATATAGGAACAGAATAGGCCAAGCAAAGACTGCATTTCAGAGAATGAGAAACGTATTATGCAACACATCCTTATCAATGAATGTTAGAAAACGAGTCCTAAAATGCTATATTGAACCTATCTTGTTATATGGAAGTGAATCATGGACAATAGGCAAGTCTGCACAAAAATCATTGGAAGCAGCAGAAATGTGGTTTATTAGAAGAATGTTGCGAATCCCCTGGACAGCAAAAATAACTAATGAAGAATGTATGAGAAGAGCTGGAGAGACAAAAAAACTTGTCAAAAAGATCAGAGAGAGAGACAATGTACTTCCATAGGACATGCAATGAAAAGAGGGGGCATTGAAAATATTATAACAACAGGAAAAATAGAAGGAAGAAGATCAAGAGGAAGACCAAGAGAAATGATACTGGACAGTCTGATGGAATGGTGTGAGAGGAGATCACCAACTGAGCTGATGGCCTGCATGAAGGATCGTGTACTCTGGAGAAGCAAAATAGCCAACGCCAGTCGGCACGGCACCTGATGATGATGATGATGTATATAACACAGGTAGCAGAACCTATACGTATACTTAATAATGAGTCAAAAATTCATCACTCCCCCCCCCCCCCATACCCTAATTTCGGTCAAGGTTCCCGCCTTAAAGCCCGTAAGGACATTTGTAACGTCATGTTGACGTCATGAATTGCGTCATTCTGAAAACGTACATACCCATTTTTAGCCAATGAATGGCAAGATTAAGTGATCAGCAGAAGGAAATATAGCGGACAGCAAGGTAATCATTCGCGTCTTCCTGGGGCATTATTAGAATAAAGGGCTGAATGCCTGTGCAGCTGTCCGTGACATATGTATTGTGGAAGGAAAGAAGTGGTTCCCAAGGTTCAGGGTATCGGGACACCGACATCAAAGACAAGTCCGAGCCGGGACATCCCTCAACCACCAATGATTGAAAGTTCTGCGCCAAACTGTTGAAAACAATCCCACTACCAGTACCCGGCGCTTGTCAGCCCGACTGGGCCCTTCTCAAAGCACTATATTCTACATTTTCATGAGCTCCGCTTCAGCAGCAGGCAGCCTCGACGTGTCTCCCTCGATCTCACTTCCCCCACCCCCAGCAAGCGCAGAGACGTGCTGACATCTGTTGCCAACTGCTGGTAGACTCACACGGCAAAAAATGTTTATCCGCCATATCGTAACTTCGCATGAAAAGTGGATTTTCCCGCGCCACCTCAACACAGCTACCCAATGGCTCCTGCCAGGCCAGGTTGCAGAGGCATTTGTCCGAAGAGGGCAGTTCGAGAAGAAGCTTATGCTTTGCATCTGGTGGAACTTCGTGGGTTCCTTGCACTGGGAACTGGTTCTGTTTGGTCGCTCATCTGCATATTGTTCTACGGTACTGATAACCAGTACCCACCAACAGGAAGTTGACTGAGGATTTTAAAATATTTTAATAGAGTTAACAATTCATTCACCGAGCATATATACAATATTATAACAGAAACGCTAATCTATGGGAGACAATTATGTGTAAATTTTACGAAGTGACTTTGAAAAATAAAATGCCTATAAGAAGACTAGAACAGGCAATTATATGGGAGTAGGCATCGCACTTATCATAGAGAACCTCACTAACAAAAAATGAAAAGCGAACATTTCATTCCTAAACAAAGTGGCTCCCAACCTTGTTACATTCAAGTGCCACTTTTTCAACTACATGCAAGTTGCGGGCCACCACTGAATGTGTAATTGATGTAATAAACCTAAGAATATTACGATGCCATAACAATTGGAGGTTATGAAATACCAGAGATTAGATATGCTGGTGACATAGTATTACTGTCCACAACACAAAAAGGAATGGAAAAACTAATTATGTCAGTCCGTAAGAACAGCGAAGAGCAAACCATTCATTCACTCATTCATTCATTTGCATGTCCCTTGCGGAACTTTGCCTCAATAACAGCACTCCTGTAGGCCTCTCGGTTGTGAGCAAGATGGCCTGCTGCCTGGATAACCATTTGCAGATCCTCAACGACGTCTTGCAGCCATCTTCGTTTTGGTTTTCCTCTTTTTCTTGTTCCAATTATGTATCCATCCAATACGGTCTTCTCTAAAAATGACGTTTAATATGTCCAAAATATTTAAGTTTTCTCTCTTTAATCGTCTTTACTAGCCAGCCTTCTTCAATATTAAGCTCTTGTAGTATAGATATATGTGTTCTTTTTTGTGTCCACGATATTTGGAGAACTCTTCTGTAGCATTTACATTCAAAGACATTTATGTGTTTCTCAGCTGTTTTGTTAAGTGTCCAGGTCTCACAGGCATATGTTGCGATGGGAAAGATGCATGCCCTTAAAAATCTTATTTTTGTAGTTCTGTCTGCTCCTCTCCACAGATTCTTTAGTTGTTTTACTTTCTGAAGAGCGATGGATGATGTCCTTTTAATTTCCCTCACTGTATCTCTATTATTAGTTAGTAGTGATCCAAGATATTCAAAACTCTCCACTTCTTCCAGTTTTTCCTCATTGATACATATTTAAACTGCCTTGTTTGTTTCGTCAGTTGTCATCAATTTAGTTTTCTTTGCATTAGGATAGAGGTTTTGCTCTTCGCTGTTCTTACGGACTGACATAATTAGTTTTTCCATTCCTTTTTGTGTTGTGGACAGTAACACTGTGTCATCAGCATATCTAATCTCTGGTATTTCATATTTTTGTGAAGACCAAAACCTCTACTTAATGGGAAGGAAACTAAATTGATGACAACTGACAAAACAAACAAGGCAGCTGAAATATGTATCAATGAGGAAAAAGTGCAAGAGGTGGAGAGTTTCGAATATCTTGGATCACTACTAACTAATAATGGAGATACAATGAGGGAAATTAAAAGGAGGACATCTATCTCTCTTCAGAAAGTAAAACAACTAAAGAATCTGTGGAGAGGAACAGACAGAACTACAAAAATAGGATTTTTAAGGGCATGCATCTTTTCCATCGCAACATATGCCTGTGAGACCTGGACACTTAACAAAACAGCTGAGAAACACATAAATGTCTTTGAATGTAAATGCTACAGAAGAGTTCTTCAAATATCATGGACACAAAAAAAAAGAACAAATATATCCATACTACAAGAACTTAATATTGAAGAAGGCTGGCTAGTAAAGAGGATTAAAAAGAGAAAACTTAAATATTTTAGACACATTAAACATGTCAACTCCGCCAAAGTCGGTCCCAAGCCCGGTCGAGAAAGTGGAGGGGGTGGACATAGGACCACCTACCCAATTCTGTAAAAATTTTTTTAAAAAAATACTTCACTACGAAAAAAAAAGTAAGTAAGAAGAAACAAGGACACGAGGATGACCTAGAAACACCTGGGCACAGGTAAGATGTAGCAGCCCAGGGCAGAAATAAACAGAGAGCCCTTGCTGATGGCCTATGCTCCAGAGTTAAAGAAGGCGACATTGTCCTGTCACTCACGGACAACACTTATGACTCTAATGTATTTAAAGTAATGAGAAACGTAACAGGATGCAGAAAACCCTTTGTGTCTCGTAACAGGATACAGCAAACCCTTTGTGTTTCGTAACAGGATACAGCAAACCCTTTGTGTCTCGTAACGGGATACAGCAAACCCTTTGTGTTTCGTAACAGGATGCAGCAAACCCTTTGTGTCTCGTAACAGGATGCAGCAAACCCTTTGTGTTTCGTAACAGGATACAGCAAACCCTTTGTGTCTCGTAACAGGATGCAGCAAACCCTTTGTGTTTCGTAACAGGATACAGCAAACCCTTTGTGTCTCGTAACAGGATACAGCAAACCCTTTGTGTCTCGTAACGGGATACAGCAAACCCTTTGTGTTTCGTAACAGGATGCAGCAAACCCTTTGGGTTTCGGCAATCTCAATTTTTATAACGAAATGGTGTCACTTACAAAGCGCGATGACCTACACGGTGGGGCAAGTTTATAAAATGGTCACCAAATAATATAGGTCATAGCTGGAAACATTCTGACCTGGTGGCGATAATGTACGGATGTACAAAACAATAAATGAGAACCGTACAAACCAAGAGCCCGAGAGAAGAAGAAGGAAAAAAATCACAATTAAAAAGTCATAAGTTTCATCCATCTGTTTCAAAACTTCACATGAGCTTGCTTTCATTTGTTTCAGTACTTTTAATAATAAGTTCGCATTTTTTTTTTCATCAAATAAATGATCATTCTTGAAATAAGGGACTGGAACATAACACCAGAGTATTACTAACACTTATCTGTTTCACGTGTATGTATTTCCTTTTTGTTAAATTATTGCTTGTACTTGTACGAACTCTCCCTGTAACTGCGAGCTGTTGTTCTTCGCAGCCGATGCTGTAGAGGTGTTGAGGCACAGCATCGTATCGGCGTGGGAGCGGATTATGGCGGCTACTTTTTCAGTCCTGGAGTACAAGCTAAAAAGTAGGGGGTGCGCAATGCTTCTTTTGGCAGACTCCACCACCATTGGGGACTATGCCCCGTTAGCTAGGCTAGGTCTGTTACTGGGGGTACCACGGAGAAATGGGACAGGGTCTTGGTCAGCTATGGTTCGCTAACCTTGACGCTGGCATATCAGTTATGGGTCGCTGATTGCCTCATCGGACATACATTATATATACAAATCATGATGGTCTGAATCGGTAGTAGCCTAGTCTTTCCTCTGATCATCAATAACGTAATAAACTTGATTGCACAGAAAGTTTACGAACAAGCCAAAATTAAACACTTTATCGACAAAGACAAAAGAAAGATATATTAAATATCACTTATACAAACACACTCAGATTACTGTTCCACAATCTGGAATGGATGCTCAGTCTCAAACACAAAAAAGGCTCCACTCACTTCACAAAACAGCATTAAATCTGATTTGTGGCAAACACTCAGTTCAGACTGCAGATCAGCGCGCGCGCGCGCGCACACACACACACACACACACAAACTCAAAATTCTACCCCTCAAATATAGAGTCATTTTTAACACAGGTTTGTTCACAGAATTCTGTCGCACAATGCTCCTCCTTACTTGTGGTCACTGTTTACGTATAACACTAAACACAGCCAGCGTTTAAAAAAAAAACTGTCTTCTTCCTAAACCCAGGATTGATCTGTACAAGAAAAGCCTAGCATACTCTGCAGTACAGCTCTGGAACACCCTCCCCTACCATTTAAAATCTATTAGTAATACGTCATCCTTTAACTCAAACCTTTTTCACTATTTACTTGTAACTATATGCCTCCATAGAATAACCAGCAGTCTCTCAATCCGTGACTCGCCAGCCATCATATTCTAAAAGGACATATTTCGAAAAGTAACTTGTTAGGTCTGTTAGAAATTATTTTAATGAATGTTCAAAAATATATGTTAGAAGAACTGTAATGAAAATGAATTTTTGTTTATGTATAGGCCTCTGTCTGTGTGTGCGAGGGCTATTTTGTTAGATTACATACTTCTTCTCATATACTCTGAATGTAGTAATTTAATTTTACACTCTTCTGATATGTTTTTTTCTTATGTAATGTGTATACTTGTAATAAATTGAGCGTGTAGGAAGAATGAAAGAAGGAGTGATGAAGGGCAGAATGTAAGATGGGCCTGCTTGTCCAATTATTTACCCTTCAAAAATAAAGATCATTCATTCATTCATTCTGCCCCGAACTAATAAGTAACTGAACACGGTGTTGTATAGTTACACTTGGAGATAATCACACACAAAGTTGTTTTTTTACATGAGAGAAATTGAACCATCAACTCCGACATGACAAGCAAACCGTCTAGCCACCAGAGAGCAGCGCTTTAACAAACTTCGCTATTTCTTCTTGTCTTGTCTTGTCTCCTTCCTCAAATATTTTCCAGTGTTCAGGGGACAAATACACTCATGACAGGACTCGGCAGTTTGCTTCATGTATTCCCAGCCGAAACAATTTTTTTTAACTGTACGGTGGACACCAAGAACTTAATGTTGAAGAAGGCTGGCTAGTAAAGAGGATTAAAGAGAGAAACTTAAATATTCTGGACACATTAAACGTCATGATAATCTAGAGAAGACTGTCTTGGAAGGGTACATAATGGAAAAAAGAAAGAAAGGAAGACCAAGGTGAAGATGGCTGCAAGACATCGTTGATGATCTGCAAATGGATGCACCAGCAGCAGGCCATCTTGTTCACAAACGAGAAGCCTACAGGAGGGCTGTTAGGGAGGCAAAGTTCTGCAAGGAACAAAAAAATGAATGAATGAGGTAGGCACCACACCTAGCACTGAATCCAGCAGTGTTGGTGGGGTTGGATAGCTTCTCTCTGGTGACGCGAAATGCGAAAATGAGTAGCCTGCCGGCACCCTGCGTGAACATAGGTCACCCCCACATCCTCGTTTGTACATGATGGGAACGGTGGCCCCGAGGCCAGGCTCTAACAGGGCTGCCCTCAAACTGCGACTGTCCCAGCAAGCCGGCGGTGGATCTCTTTACTGCTCATAGAAAACACGGGGAACACATTGCTATCTCGCACATCCCTCCCCTCCCCTCCCCTCCCCCCACATACACAAAAGGTATTTGATAGTGAAGTTGATAGCTAACATCTAGATCTAGATATTCATTCACGTCCACAAGAAACGTTGTGTTATACCTTTTGATTAACTGAAGCAGTTCATACTATAACATTATCAGGAAATATCCTACAGGATATGTTAGAGCTATAAATCCCTCTTCTAAAAACATATATCCTCTGATTCTGTTTTAAGATTCTACAATATTCAATGCACCGCACATCCAGAAATTCGAATACCTTGGAGCAGTAATAACTTCAGATGGGAAATGCAGAACAGAAATTAAGAACAGAATAGGTCAAGCAAAGACTGCATTTCAGAGAATGAGAAACGTATTATGCAACACATCCTTATCAATGAATGTTAAAAAATGAGTCCTAAAATGCTATATTGAACCTATATTGTTATATGGAAGTGAATCATGGACAATAGGCAAATCTGCACAAAAATAATTGGAAGCAGCAGAAATGTGGTTTATTAGAAGAATGTTGCGAATCCCCTGGACAGCAAAAATAACTAATGAAACCTTGCCAAAAAGATAAGAGCGAGACGATGTACTTTCATAGGACATGCAATGAGAAGAGGGGGGCATTGAAAATATTATAACAACAGGAAAAATAGAAGGAAGAAGATCAAGAAGAAGGCCAAGAGAAATGATACTGGACAGTCTGACGGAATGGTGTGAGAGGAGATCACCAACTGAGCTGATGGCCTGCATGAAGGATCGTGTACTCTGGAGAAGCATAATAGCCAACGCCAGTCGGCACGGCACCTAATGATGATGTATATTCTTCCCTGCCCAACATGCCATGATAAGTATAAAAGAAAGGTCTGACCACTGTAAAAACGGACTTACCAGATTTGGTGGTAGCGATGCTGTTCTCGTCGTTGGCTGAAGTTTACCACCAGAAACCTGCCCGCGAGTAAACGTGAAGTGATGTGTCACCGCCGTATCGTCTGTGTCGACAGAGCTGGGAAAGCATGTTTTTATCTGAGCGCATGAATCAACAGATAAGATCGCCCTCGTCGGCTACACTTTGGATCTGTCGTGGCTGCTCCCGGCAACAAATATATTTACCCTTCCATTAGGTTTTTCTACTTCCTAAGCTTTGCATTTGCTTTATCTATTTTCTCAGTTTCTTTCAATATTCAGGTTCCTGGTTTGTGATTTATTCTGTCAGAATTTGCATGCTTGTTTTCAAGAACTAATCGATGAGAATATAGGTCACAAAGTCGCCTCGCCCGCCACACACACTGCGGAAACGTGACAGTTTGAATCAGCGTTGCCTGGAACAGAGAGCCAGAGGGAAAGAAAGACAGACAGACAGACAGAATTTCTTTACCAGGTCTAGCGTCTTTTGATTATTAGTATTAGTAGTAGTAGTAGTAAATGTGTACGAAGAATTAGAAAAATATTTTGGCCAAACACCATAAGAAATAACATCTTGTTGGCAGAAATGCAGATGAAGCCACTGACAGCAATTATTGAGGAAAGACGCTGGCGATGGTTGGGACATGTGCTTTGAATGACTGACAGCTCACTGCCAAAAATAGCACCAAGATGGACACCACAGGGGAACAGAAGTAAGGGTAGACCAAAAGAGACATGAAGAAGAACAACAGAAAGGATGTTGAGCAATAGAGGGCTCACCTGGGCAAGAGCAGAAAAAAAAGGCGAAGGACAAGCATTTGTGGAAAACCCTTGCGGAAGCCCCATGTGCCCTGGACACTTAAGGTTCAAAGGGTAGTAGTAGTAGTAGTAGTAGTAGTAGTAGTCGTAGTAGTAGATTAGGATTTAAAACGAAGAAAATATCTTTAACAAGATATATGTTCCGCAAGGGACATGCAAATAAATGAATGAAGCATGAATGAATCTTTTTTTTTTATTTTTACATTTTTTGTTGCACTGAACTTACGGCGCACATATGAATTAAACTGCTGAAGCTCAGCTGAGAAATTACTGTTGAAGTCCTCTGAGTAAGCATCAATCAGCTTTTGACAGCACTGAGAATACCTCTCAATGTTAGTAAATGATGAAGTGACATTATGTGGCACATCACTTGAAAAAGAAAATCTCTCTGCTGTTTCTTTCTATATATCTCCTCTTCTTTCCATCTCAGTTTCAAGTTTGTCAACAATTGTGTAAAAGGTGGTGATACGAAATTTATCTCTGGCATTCAGATATACTTCTGGTGCATCTCCGTCATTGGGCTACTTTCTGATACATGTGCGAGTTGTAGGTGCCTTGTAATCAACATCTGGTAGCATTTCCCTTGTAGCTGCTTTATATCTTTCAAACTCATCTCGTGAAATGCGTAGTTGGTCAGCTAATGACACATACAGATATGCAAATGTTTTTAAGCTCACATCCTCGTTTTGTAGAATTTGGCTTACTCTGTGAAAATTCTGCAAAATCTCATTCCAAAAATTCAACATAAAAACGAATTCTAGCTCTTGCATCTTATCTGCAAATATTATTTGCTTCTCTTCTAGCGTCTCCATTTTGTGACTGGTCTTCGGCTATAGATTCTAATGTTTCTAATATTTTAAGGAAAGATTTCAAAGTTGCTGGTGTTGCCATAGCATGTGTCTCCCATCTGGTATCAGAGAGGGATTTTAAGAGACTTTCATTTCCAATACAGCCTTTAAGAGTTTTCCACCGGCTGCTTGAGGCTGAAAAAAAGGTATAGAATAACTGCGCTGTAGAGAAGAAATTAACTGCCTCTTGACAGCAGTCAACAGCACTTCGGTCTACCAGATTTGGTGAATGAGCCGCACGGGGCACATATATAGCACACTTGTTTGTTTCTAAAATTGTGTGCTGCATCGCCTTATAACGCCCAGACATGTTAGTAGCTTTGTCATAAGACTGACCCCTACATTTTGAAAAGTTTAGCCTACAAGCTTCAGGTAAGTACTGCAACACCTGATTTGCCATTTCCTCACCGGTATGGCTTTTCATTTCCAGAAAAGTTAAAAAAAACGTTCACCAGGCTGTCTATCTTTTAAGTACCTAAGTACAACACTTAACTGATCGATATGTGATAGATCTAGTGTTGAGTCAACTGACAAACTAAAATAACCAGAAGAGTCTATTTCGTCAACAATGAGCACATGGACCTTCTGTGCCATTAGCTGAATGAGCTCCTCACAGGTGGTTTTGGACAGGTAAGAAGGATTTCTTTTGCCAGAATTTCCAGATTTGGAAATGTGGCCTGATAAAAAATAGATCGAACTGGCTTACGAGTTCAAGTAGTCCCTAAGAAATTACCATTTTTCAATGATCCAAAACTTTCTTCTGTTCCTCGAAGAGCCAAGCCACGTTCAGCTAACGTAGGAATAACAGCTATGACACGCCTCAAGACATGTTCCCTATGACACGCCTCAAGACATGTTCCCTATGGCACGCCTCAAGACATGTTCCCTATGACACGCCTCAAGACATGTTCCCAGTGATCACACTCTTCCTGAATTTGTTTCTCCAACTGTTGCCCCAACCCCGCATCTTGTCTGCGAGTTAAGTATGTTAGCATAGAGTCTCGGTGAGTTAAGTATGTTAACATAGAGCCTCGGTGAGTTAAGTATGTTAGCATAGAGTCTCGGTGAGTTAAGTATGTTAACATAGAGCCTCGGTGAGTTAAGTATGTTAACATAGAGCCTCGGTGAGTTAAGTATGTTAGCATAGAATCTCGGTGAGTTAAGTATGTTAACATAGAGCCTCGGTGAGTTAAGTATGTTAGCATAGAATCTCGGTGAGTTAAGTATGTTAACATAGAGCCTCGGTGAGTTAAGTATGTTAGCATAGAGCCTCGGTGAGTTAAATATGTTAGCATAGAGTCTCGGTGAGTTACGTATGTTAGCATAGAGTCTTGGTGAGTAGTGCTTTTTTCATGATCATCAATTACAATAGTATTTCTCCAGTCACTGAACCCTTGTCTTATAAAAAAAAATTCGAGAAATGTTTAGGAGCAGTTTACAAACAAAACAATAAAATACAGTAACCACTCTCTCTTGTATTTCTCACCACTGGGTTTTGTCCCAACAAAAAGTTTCTGCCAACAGTACCTCACTGGTTTGCCACTACTGAAATGCCGGTAAGACTTTGGGTCAGATGGCCCATTGTGGTGTTGACAGTCGCTGGGTCCACAAGCAATCCAATAATTCACATCATCAGCAGAGAAATCAAGCCACAACCTTGGATCCTTTGCTACATTGTGATTCACTTCATCTTTTGCAGACAGAATAATTTCACCACCATCACCATAGTCCATTAAACTTTCATTATCAGCAATTATTTCAAGCCCAGAGTGTATTGAAAAGTAACTTGAATCAACATTTGCAGTAGAGGTATCACGAGAATTTACAGGCAAAGTTTGTGACAGCTCGTTGATTCCTCGGTGATTCCTCTGTGATTCTAGCGTCATCGTATTTCGATTCTGAAGTGATGAAAGTGGTATTTCCGTATTTGTTCCCACTTCTGACGAGGGAGGTTGATTTTGACCCGGAATTGGTATATCATGTCGTGGAACTTGTGGGAAGAAAACAGTCTTCTTCTGTTTCTAATTTGATAGTTTTTCCTTTTGTGCACCACTTAACTGAGCGCGTTTCATCTTGGTTCTTGGGGTCTGTAAAATACAGAAATAAAAAGAATATTTTGTTTGGATTATTATGCGGCGATATAACAATGTCCTGGTCACAGCACCATTATAACAATGTTTAGTTGTCAATTATATTTTAAGTGCTGATAGCAAAAGTGTTACTTGATCAATACATCACGAACTCCTGTGGTCTAGATTAGGTTTCACAAACATTAGCTAGACCAAGTCCCATGAAAAGTTCACTGACTTCATTTAATTCTGACAAATAAGGTCTCAAATTTATTACTGACAACATCGCTTGGAATAAGATTCAATAGAACATAAAATCCTTTGAAGCACGTGATCATTGTTCACACAATCAAACTCTACCGTTATTTTAGATGCGGGTATTTCTCAATGTTATCATCTTCAGAATACTCTCTACATGTGATACGAGAACAATTCCAAACTCTGTTCTATATCCAGATCTGCAACACGTGGTCAACTAATTTATCGACTAAATCTCTCTACGCCAGGTTTCAAATGCATCCGATCTTCTGCATTCGCTGCGCAGTAATAAAATAAACACTTTTCGAACATAGGAAATTTATGTCTGTCATAAAACTAACTCTGGTTCTAAACTGATCTCCTGAATATCTATTGCTCTAATTGTCCATCTGTTCTGTCTGTCGTTACCTTCGTCTTCTTTCTGTCGCTCCTGTTCTTCTACTTCTGTGTCTCCTCGATCGCTCTTCCCCTCCGCGTCTCCCTCGTGGTTTCTCTCTGGTGTTACATGTCTTCCTGGTCTTTTCCTAAAACTGCCCACGTGACTTATGTTGTAAGTCAATTGTCCAATAGGCCACGCCTCTAAATATTTTTGATAGGTCAGGTGTTCGATTCGGTCTACTCTTTTATTTCAAAACCGTGTGCAATAGCGTCCTAAGGTTAGCAAACATGCGTGCCACTGGCGGCAACTCCGTCCATACAACTGTCATTTATCTAAGTCATTTATCCTGCTCTTTCATGTCGGAGGTTTTATTTTGCCCTCGCTTCTCATTGTGTCTGTCTCCTCTGTACTATTGTTATTTGGGCAAATCCTCTTTGTCAGTATTCATTGTCAGCGTCTAGTATTTCTAAGTATCTACTCTTCTGATTACTCTTCCGAGCGTATACAAATTTCACAGACTGTACACAAAGTTTCCCTGCTTTTATTTATGTGGGGGGAGGGGGGATTTTTTTACCCTTCGGTTTCATGACCCTTGGCGGAGGTCTGCACTCTCTGGGTGCTCTTGTTATTATTGCACATATCTGTATGTCGTTTTTTTTTTCATTTCATGTGGATCCTGGTTCAGTTGCACCATATGGGCCGCGGTAAATTCGGCTATGGAACATTTCTCTGGTACCCCCCCCCCCCTTTTCCCCTTTTCCCTTGATGCCCTAAGCACGTGCTTATGGTGTTTAATTGTCAATTCAGCCGTGGATACCGAGTGCTGCCAGCGTGGAGCTGTTCTAGAAAACAGAAAGCAAACCCGTCCCAGATACAAGCAGAACCGTGTTATATGGGAAAGTAAGATAACAAATTTTGTGGGATTAGACATCGAAAAAATCGTAGACAAAGCACTTTTAGTGAGACGTGAGAGAAAGAAAAATCACATGAGAATTACCTGGGATTCGAACACGGACTCCGGTAGGACGAGCAGCCGTCTAGCCACGAGAGAACAGCGTACTATCGACTTAGCCAACTAGCACCCCAAAAAAGGTGTTTTGTTGACATAGTCTTTAGTAACTGCTCAGCAGACATGAGAGATCGTGACACCCGGAAAGAAACGAGGTCGTGACACACAGAAATTCCGCAGCTTAGATTCATTCTCTCTAGCAGGTACTAACTAGACAAACATAAACACGGTCTCCTGCCATGTCTGGTGCAAACTTGAACAACAATAACAAACGAACGAATACTTATTACATGAAGTTAGTTTCAGGTATAGTTTTTAAGGAACAATTTTTTATAAATAGGAAACTACGAGGTTTTGGTACGGTAAAGTAAGAGAACACATATTGTAGGATTAAACCTCGAAAAAATCGTAGACAAAGCACTTTTAGTGAGACGTCTTATACGGGAGGCGATAGTGTAGACGGAATAACGTCTGAGGAGATTTTGTTTGAAAGTCGAAGTAACGAAAACAATACCGTCCCCGCGCCGTGTCATTCCGTAGCTCCCCCCCCCCCCACGCTCTCTCCATACCTTCACAATAAATAATATAACCTTTTTTTTTTCATCCACGGAAAAGCTTGGGGAAACTGTTATTTACGCACATCATCACTCACACGGGTACCCGAAAGATTCGGTTTAAAAAAAACAAAATGCCCAGCTCTGGTAGCAGGGTTCTACTTCTAACCGAGACCTTCATGTATTTCAACGATCCCAGTAACAGGCAATTACCGGTCGTCGGTTACCGTAGCCGGTTTATATCTTTTTAAAAAACCGGAAACACCTTATAAACGACAAATGAAAAGTCTTTTCCAAAACAAAACCAAAAAAAAAAAAATCTGCTGACGTTACAGAAATGTTGAAGCGGGCGGGTTTAACTAGAAATGCTCTAGCGGCTGTAAATTTCCTGTTGTAGTCCACGGTCGCGCCATCCGTTTCATGTGGTTCTCGGAGAGTCTTAATAGCTCAGCAAATGTCTTTCCTGTGTAATTTGATCTCTCGATTACAATTTGTGGGTATCAGCTAAAGACAACGACGAGTGGTGGCGCTAGTTTTGAAGTTCATTAGAAGGTCTGTCTGCACCTGGGATCTATCTTTTGAGCGTTGGTTTCGCAGATGAAAGTGCATGCTGCGTCTTCACTAGCCAGGAATTACAGGAGGACAAATGATTTTGATGAAGAAAATGATGATGAAGATGATGATGGCTATAAGTATGAAAAAAAAATGACAAGAAGGATAATAATAGCGACGACAAAGATGACAATGAAGTTGCTGATAATGACGATCGCAGTATGTGATAATGAAAGCGAGCTTCGATGCCGAACGAAGATGGTAGATGAACAAAACAGAACGAAAGAACGAACGAACATACTTTATTTTCAAAGGGTTAAGAATTGGACACGCAGTATAACATTCTGCCCAGAAATAAAAGTAGCATTTTTTTTTTTTTTTGGGTTGGTTTTTTTACTTTATGAAGAAAGATGAAACGCTGGGAAAAAAAAATATGGTTATAACTGTTTTTTCTAACTTTTACAATGATGGCGATGATTTTGACTACGATGAAGATGAAATCGATAACGATGACCACAACGATATAATTAGTTATAAAAACAATAATTATGATAATAATGACAACGACGATAATGATAATGAAAACGATGCTGATAACAATCATAATGGCGAGTGGACACAAAGTGACACAAACAGTGAAATGAAATTAATGTTTCACAAGACAACGAAACAGCAGAAGCAACAGCTGCCTGCAGTTTTATTTATGGCGCAGAGAAATATTGCACCAAGTAATTTTGAAGCTCTAATCAACCGTAAGGTAGAAAATAAGTGCCTCTCATTATGTAGTAACACACGAATAATTAGTGCATAATAATATAAGTGCCCCTCATTATGTAGTAACACAGGAATAATTAATGCATAAAAATATAAAACTAACTATATAACTACACAAATGTAAGAAGTTTATACAGACAAGGGGCAGCTAAAGAATTAGCAGATGAACTAAGTAGGTATGACATGGATGTTACAGCATTACAGGAAATCAGGTGGCCTGGAGAAAATATAAGTCATAGGAGAAAATGGTACTAGTATACGGAAGTATTACCAATGGAAGACATGAACATAGGACAGGTTTTGCTGTCAAGAGAAAAGTGTGGGACTTAGTGAGTGATGGACTTCGATGCTACCAATGAAAGAATCAGCAGCCTCCGCATCAAGGGAACAAAGAAAAAAATATAACGATGATTAATGTGCATGCGCCAACAGAAGATACAGAGAATGAAGTCAAAGACGAATTTTACAACACGTTAGAGAGAGTAATAGAGAAGATCCAGAATCATGATATACTGATAATACTAGGAGATTTCAATGCAAAGGTATGAAAGGAGGAGTCACACAGACGCATCACAGGAAAGAAAGTCTGCATGAAACATCTAACGATAATGGATGGAGACCAATAAATATGGCAGGAGCTTATGGAATAAGTAGCACACGTTCTCAGGAACATCCATAAACAAACATGGAAAACCCCCGACAATCTAACGTGTAACCAGATAGACCAAGTTTTAACTGACACTAAGAACACTACAAACAGAAGTCACAGAGGGACTGAATGCAGCACCGACCATTATCTTGTTGGAGCTAAATTAAAATTCAGACCGAAGAAAAATTTGCTATAGTAAATTAAATAAAAGCTCAGTAATAAGCAGAGATGCTTTGAAAAGAGAAGACACTAAAGAAAAATTCAGAAATGAGATAAAACATAAGAGAAACACAAGAGGGAATGAAGAAAATAAAAGCATTAATGATAGATGGGAAGATATAAAAATCATTATAAGGAACACAGCGGAAATGTGCCTGTGAGTAAGGCCATAACTAAAAAAAGAATTAGTTCGATGAAGTCTGCAGAGACGCAGTCATAAAGAAAATAACTCTCTCTCTCTCTCTCTCTCTGAACTTTAAGTGCCCAGGGCACATGGGGCTTCCGCAAGGGTTTTCCACAAATGCCTGTCCTTCGCCTTCCTCTCTGCCCTTGCCCAGGCGAGCCCTCCACCGCCCAACATCCCGTCTGCTGCTCCTCTCCATGTCCCCCCTGGTCCACCCCCACCTCCGCGCCCCCCCCCCCCCCCGCGGTGTCCATCCCAGTGCCATCTCCGGTAGTGAGCCGCCAGTCATCCGGAGCACATGTCCCAACCACCGCCAGCGCCCTTCCTCAACAATTGCTGTCAGTGGCCTCATCCGCATCTCCGCCAACAAGATGCCATTTCCTACGGCGCCTGGCCAAAATACTCCCCCAATTCTTCGTAAACATTCAGTCTGGAAAGAATTCAACCTGCCCTCTATGGCCCTGGTGATTTTCCAGCACTCACCCCCACAGAGCAGCACACCTAGAACACCACTCTTAAATATCCAGATTTCCACACCCATGCCCAGCTCCTTTGATTTCCATATATTCTGCAGCACCGCAAAAGCCTGGCCTGCTCTAGCAAGTCTGCCGCCGATGTCCTCCGCGCTGTCTCCATCCTCCACCACTCCGCTGCCAAGGTACACAAATTCGTTGACCTCCTCCACCAACCTGCCATCCACTCTGAGCACACCTCTGTTGCTCACACTTTGCTTCATCAATCCTGTCCCGTCCCCCCACGTTGATCTTTAGTCCTATGTTGAAAGAAAATAACAGCGAATCAGATATAGTTGAATGACATGAACAAAACATATGAGGAGAAGTACCACACACAATGTAAAGAAACTCAAAAAAGTTATTCGTCAACAAAAAACGACAATATATGAAAGACATTGTAAGCGAGATGCAAACATGCCATCAGAATAAGAAAAGCAGGGAATTCTATCAAGAATTGGGAACAGTAAAGCAAGGGTATAAACAACATCTGCAGAGCTTGAAGGATAGTAATGGAAACATGATAAATAATGAAGAGAAAATCTGTACCAGAGATGGAAAGAATATTTTGAAAAACTACTAAACTATGAAGAGCCTATAAGCACATTACCATGCGAAGAAATACAGACTTGTGAACCTGAAATAGAGAAACCAGACTTAGAAGAAGTCATAAGCAGTATCATGTTTCTACGAAACAACAAAGCAACGGGTTCAGATGGAATTACTGCAGAACTGATTAAGGGAGGAGGTCTAAATCTACATGAACAGATATGTGCACTAATACAACAAATATGGAGAGAAGAAAAACTCCCTAGTGAATGGAGAGAATCATTACTGATCCCAGTATTCGAAAAAAGGTGATAATAGCAAGTGTGAAAACTACAGAGGAATATCATTACTACAAACAAGCTACAAAATACTATATATTATACTTTTAAATAGATTAAAACCATACAGAGAGAACATACTGAGACTATCAAACAGGTTTTAGGAAGAATAGATCAGCCATAGACCAAATATTTTATTTACGTCAAAGAGCAGAAAAGTACTGGGAATATGAAAAAGAAGTACATAATATCTTCATTGACTTCAAGAAGGCCTATGACAGCATAGATAGGAGCAGCTTATGGAAAATATATAGTAATATATAAAGGAAGAAAATCAGAACCTTTCTCTATAAGAACTGGTTTAAAACAAGGTGATACATTATCTCAATTACTATTCAACCTAATACTAGAAAAGAAGTCATCAATACCTGCATACATTTGAGAGATGTAGCACTAAAGGTGGGCTTAACCATTAACGAAACGTGGAGTACAACAAAGAAAGATGAACAACAGTTGCAGATCTTTGAGAACAAGATCGTAAGAAGAATCTTTGGGCCAATAAAGGATACCAACAGTGGAGAATGGACAGCTAGAAAGAACATTGAGCTTATTTAAATCTCAACGAATTATGTCTTGAAACTGAACAGCCTACGCTGGCTGGGGCATGTAGAAAGAATGGAAGAGAACAGACAAACGAAAATGATGTATGCACAAGAGATGAGGTAAACAAGACCAAGGGGTAGTCCAAGAAAGAGATGGAAAGGCAACACAGAAAATGATATAAAAAAAACCTGGTGTCACCAGCTGGAGAGAGAAGATTCGGATTAGAGAGGAATGGAGGCGAACTTTATCTGCAGCAATGAGCCTTAATGGTTGGGAAAGCTGAAGAAGAGAAACACACGAAGCCCACTGCAGTAAAGCTGTGATAAAAATAAACTACTTAATATAAACTAATAATTAATAATACTGTTCCTACTTTTTTTCTCCTAGTTTATACATTTCATTATGTAGCAGTGCATAACGAGGGCCAGAGTTAGAGGTAAGAGTTAACGAAGAGTCTGTGAGCCAAATGATTGAAATGTCGTCGGAAAAAAAATCTGACAGCACAAGGACAATGAATATGTAACAGTTTGTTATTGACGAAGCGCTCAAACGTACATCTGACAGCTCATTGTGTACACTAATGCTGAGAAACAGGGAAATGTGCACACACTTTTTTTTTTGTTGTCTTGGAAATTTCGCATTAGACCATGGAACTGATGAATGTGTTTTCCATCATTTGGTGCAAGTAATGGAAGAATGGGAAATAAAAAACGGACAGGTAGGTGAATAGGGTCAGACGAAGCAGGTATTAGAATCGATAAACATACAGGTGTCACAATTCGCATGCCTGCACTTCAGCCTACTTAGTGTAGTGCAGTAGTGCGCTGTGAAACTTCCGAAATAGACTCGGTGGTTGATTATGCTTGCAATAAATATTTAAGCTTCACTGATCTTCTGGAGATAGAACCCCACCAATTAAAAGACGTATGCGATAGCCTCAGTGACGTCGACTCTGTTTCACTTAAAATCCAATTACTGTTCGATGGCTAAGTTTTGGCTGCGCTGTTAGCGCCATATAAAATGTTCAAGGTATGTCCGGTAAGTAATGAGAAATCTTATACAGCCAATCAGCAGGGCTGGGGGGGGGGGGGGTGCGGATTCTCTGGGTCTGAATGTTAGTGGGGGGGGGGGGGGGTTGTTAGGTTAAAAACTCGATGTCTCGTCATTTGGCTATGAACTTTTACAGAGTGCGGATCGCTTGCAAAATGGACAGCTGTTTAAGCGTTGCGTAACGACGATCAAAATGAAGAGGAGTGTCGAGCAGCGATACGCGATAAAGTTTTATGTTAAACTTGGAAAATCAGCGACCAAGACGCTTGTTATGATCCAGAAAGCCTACAGAAAGGATGCTTTATCGAAAGCACAAGTGTTTCGGTAGCACAAGACGTTCAACAAAGGAAGAGAGAGGGCGTCGAAGATGAACATTATGCAAATCAAAGATGAAATCGATGCTCATTGCCTTTTTTTTTTTTTACTCTAAAGGTACAGTCCATACGGAGTTCGTACCATCCGGACAAATGGTCAACGCAGCATTTTACGCGGAAGTGCTTTAAAAGACTGAAGAACAGAGTTGCGGGCGTCCGCCCGGAGATCGCCAACACCTGGGTTCTTCACCAAGTCAATGCGCCGGGCCATGCGCCGCTGTTAGTGAGAGAGTTTCTGGCGAAACAAACCGTGGCAACGCTGTGTCAACCTCCCTACAGCCCTGACTTGGCCCTGGCTGACTTCTTTTTGCTTCCCTGGCTCAAATCATGCGTGAAAAACTTGGGACTGTTAATAATGTGCAAGCTGCCGCGACGAATGCTTTGAAGGAGATCCCTGTTCAAGACTTCCAGGCGAGCTACGACGCGTGGCAGCACCGCTGGCAACGGTGTACTGATGTTCAAGGATGTTATTTCGAGGAAAATTAAGTATATGTAAGTATATCTTGATCTAATCGAATTTTATGGAGTCTATCTCATTACTTACCGTACACACCTTTTTTTTTTTTAAGGGACTAGTGGTCGCACTTGAAAAAGATCCAGCGAAATAATCAAGAAGTTGCAGGGTTACTGTTTAAATGAAAAATGTATTCATTCGCTGCTACGCCACACATGAAGTCATTCCCGTGGAAGAGAATCTGAACTTAGACATTTCAGAAAATCTCTGTGAACCTCCCAACAGCGGAGCCGATGATAAACAGTACCAAAAGTGCATTCTTTGTTTTACTGACAACTCCAGGTTAAAAAGAGGAGTTGGCTGAAAAACTGGATAATGAAGTTACTGTTTTTGATGATGTCACGTTGACAAGACTCGATAGATATTTTAAAGAGTGAGGCAAACATTTCATTCCAGAACTGACTGACTCCTTAAGTGCAAGGCTTCCTGCTGACCAAAATTACTGTCGTTTCTTCTCTGGCAAAACTGATTCTCAGCGGTACCCATCCGTCGGATATGAACGTCATCGGTCAGCGAAAGACGAGTTCAGCGAACCGAGACGTTATTTTGATACAGTCGTCAGTAGACCCCAGAGCAATACAAGACTTCCAACATTTTAAACATACGTTGGCGGGATACTGTTTCATACTGTTTGCAGTTATAATAATAATAATTATAGTTTCCAGAATTTTTGCAATATTAGCTCAGGTAGACTTGGTTATTCCTGTGTCTAGTTCTCCTGCTGCGAGAGGCTTATACAACCTAGTTTTTTTAAAAAAGCAACCAGTGAATTCGGTTGGAGAATAAAAGAGTCAGTTGACTGAAGAATCGACCAGTTTTTATCATCTTTTGGCATGTGAGAATTTTATAAAGATCAAATCCTGCAGCAAATAAGCTAAGGATTAAAAAAAAAAAACTTCACATGTATTTAATTTTCGCTGATGCGTGTAAACTTGGTTTAATTTTACATTTTAAACAACTTATAAGACACCAAATGTTGTTTTGGCAGAAATGGTATTTCTGAAGATATGTTGTGCAAGAGCTGAATCGGTTTTTTTTTTTTTAATCCTAGCGCGTTTACAGCGTATTTCAAGACCTTATCTCCAACAGAGGCAAGGTTCTACTTGTCACTGTGACCTTTAAGTATTTCAAGATTTCATCTTCAATAATGATCCATTTGATATATATTCAAACGATTCATGTCTGTCCTACGGTTTACTCTTATTATTTTGAATTCGCCGAAAATATATACATATATTTCTCCCTCTATTATATCGCTTCCATCTGTGGCTTTCAGTGGATTGTGAAGTTTAACCTTGTCGTAAGTACATTTTTACATATCTTTTCATTAATATATTTCACAGTGGATGCATCAGCAGCAGGCCATCTTGCTCACAGCCAAGAGCCCTACAGGAGTGCTGTTAAGGAGGCAAAGTTCCGCAAAGGGACATGCAAATGAATGACAGAATGATATTTCACCAGCGTTTGGAGGAATGTGAGGGTGAATTTTGATTGATTTTCTAGAACTTGTGTATATACTATCTGGATGAATACAGTTTTTTTTTTTAATGCGACACAGCGCCCTTCTATCATCACAAGGTCTGGTTGCAGAGATTAGAGAAAAACGAAATGCACCGACAGTTGTCCAGACTTGGCCACACCAAACGTTATTTGTGAAAGAAAGAAACGCAGTCGGAACATCTTCCAAAAAGAAAAATCTGAACAGTTAGTGTAACTTACCACTAGGTTTCCCGCCAGTCAGTCAGGAAGTATGTGGGCGACAAAGAGTGTGTGTGTATGAGAGAGAGAGAGAGAGAGAGAGGAGGGAGGATGATGTACATTAAGTGAGTTTTATAGAATCAGAAGTCAGCTAGAAAAGTGCAACTTTTCTTTGGGCTGTCCCCAACTTGGTCTGGAGAAATGATGAGGCCAAATTTGAGTAACTGAAGAAAGTGTCTGATATGTTTCGTAAATTTACTTGGATCTCTCTCTCTCCCCCCCCCCCAAATAAACACCTCTTGTCTTTAACATTACATACCCCAGTATGAAGCACACAGAGACAGATAAACCTCCCCCCCCCCCCACTTCACGTGTCGTCTTCCTGTTGGGTCCCAGAACTTTTCCCTGTCTTTCTGACATGAATCAGACGTTGAGGCACAGCGTGGAGTGGGTCCGGGAGTGAGTTATGGTGTCTTCTTTTGTTTCCCCAGACCCCACGTGGAACTAAAAAGCAAGGAGTGTGCAATACTTCTTTAGCAGACTCCACCGCCATGAGGACTGCATCGATCTCTAACCCATTAGTCAGACTACAGCTGCTAGTCGGCAGTACCAACTGAGAGGTGGAATAGGGTCTTGATCAATATAGTTCGCCAAACTAAAGGCTAGCATATCAGCTAAAGGTATCTCTCTCTCTCTCTGAACCTTAAGTGCCCAGGGCACATGGGGCTTCCGCAAGGGTTTTCCACAAAATGGCCCGCACCAACCAGACAGCCGAAAAATCCGCCGATAAGGCTGAAGTGCGCACAGAGGAGATCATAGACCTGAAATTGGAAGACCTGGACATCGAAGCGTACCATCAACAAAGAACCTTGTTGATAACACTAACAGGCCCAGAGGCATCCAAGGTGTCCTAGACCTATTTAATGAGCGTAATCGCCGGTCCTTTAGGAGTGGGGGGGGGGGGGAAGTGGAATAACTGGCCTGTACCACTTCCAAGACCAAACTCGGTGCTACGCTAAACTAACAACGGCTGCACGTATGATTCACTATGAGCAGCTCCACGGGAAAACTTTCGAATCCAGCCAGCCCAGGACCACGATAACTGTGGAACACCTGGAGAAAGAACGACAGAAAGGCACCATACACTGGGTGCCCCCGACGATGAAAGTAGAAGGGATCCGGAAGATCGTGGAGCAGGTGACGGGAGACCCCGAGCGGAAGTGGCTCTAGACAAATGGAACTTTTTATGTCGACCGAGGAAACAAATTCCTCACTACGTGACTCAAAGGCCCTTGATGGAGAGCCTGAAGCCCCACAAACCGTAGGTCTCCCTCCCGGGGAGGAAAACCCCTTGCCCGAGGTGTGACAAGGACGACCACTGGGCAAGCCAGTGCCCGGAGAAAAAGATAAACACGCAGGGAGCTCCGGCAGTCAGTACAACACGAAAACACGCCACACAAGACAGACGGGGGTTGGAGAAAGCCCAGCCAAAAGAGAAAGGGGAAAGATGGCTCACCGCAGACGGGTTCACCCTATACGGGAAAGGTAAAAAGGTAAAGGTAATCCTGTCATGCCTTAGAGGCACATAGGGATATGGTGTTAGTGCCCATATTTTCCTTGACCTGTCAGCACACTAGAGGGTGATATGGTCAGTGTCACGCCTGACCGCCTTTCCTTTCCCAACACCAGAAGAAGTCGGGTACCCATTTCTACAGCTGGGTGACTGGTGTGCCTCCGGCCGGAAACGAACCCCCGACCTTCGCCATGAGAGACCAGTGCACTAACCACTTCGCCACTCAGACACCCCCTATACGGGAAAAGAACCCGGAAAAACAGCACAAGTCCAAAACCGCCCACACCAGCACAGCCAGCACCGGAGACGCCACCGCGGTACACAGCTGAACAAGAACCACCACCTACGCCGGAACCTCGGTCGCTGAACATGGATGAGAGGTCTGACCAGGAGGAGAGCGACACAGACACCACCACAGACTAGGAGGAGAGCGACACAGACACCACCACAGACTAGGAGGAGAGCGACACAGACACCACCACAGACTAGGAGGAGAGCGACACAGACACCACCACAGACTAGGAGGAGAGCGACACAGACACCACCACAGACTAGGAGGAGAGCGACACCGACACCACCACAGACTAGGAAGAGAGCGACACAGACACCACCACAGACTAGGAGGAGAGCGACACCGACACCACCACAGGCGCGCACGGGGACCTGTCCTATGTGAAAATAACCCAGGAAGGATACAAGACAGCGGAACCAGGAACCAGAACACCAACCGAGACAAAGACAGCGACAACTAGCAGGACACCACATCTAGGTATGTTAGTACGCTTTTACTCACAACACACACCAAATGTTAGATAGCTTTTCTTAACCTAGCTTTTGAAATGGATACAGAAATTAGAGTTTTGAGCATTAACATTAGAGGCTTGCGCACAAAACTACAGCACATAGTCTCTTTAACACATTCATACAGCACATATTCTCTTTAACACATTCATACAGCACATAGTCTCTTTAACACATTCATACAGCACATAGTCTCTTTAACACATTCATACAGCACACAGTCTCTTTAACACATTCATACAGCACATATTCTCTTTAACACATTCATACAGCACATAGTCTCTTTAACACATTCATACAGCACATAGTCTCTTTAACACATTCATACAGCACACAGTCTCTTTAACACATTCATACAAACCAGATTTCATCCTAATCCAAGAAACAAATATACATACAGACATACACGCAACACAAATCACAACACAGCTAGGCTTCAGACATTTGTATTTTAGCTTAGCCATTCACGCAGCAGGATCAGGGGTAGCAATAATACAGACATCAGGGAGGTATTTAGGACAAACAGAGAGAGCAGAGGGAGAGTAGCGATATGTGAGGTTAGAAACAACTCACACGCATACACTATAGTTAACATACATGCACCACCCAACCGCAGTCACCAGCCCAACTTCTACGAAGACTTAGAATCTCAGTCACAGGGACATTATATTAGGAGGAGATTTCAATGGTGTAACATCAGAGTTAGACATTATAGGAAGTTTTACTGGAACCAACACATACGAGAAGCACCAACTAAATTTTTTGCAAGACATAATAGACACACATGATTTGGTAGATACATACAGACACACACACCCTCAGGGCAGAGAGATCACTCATCAAAGGGACAGACACAGCAGAGGATTTAGGTTGGACAGAATTTACACACCAAGTACATGCCACATAGCACAAGTCAGACATATCCCTAGTGCACTGGCCTTCACAGACCACAAAGCAGTCGTAGCAACAGTTAACACAATACCTACAGTCACACCTTTAAAACGATCACCACACTGGAAATTTAACAACACACTCCTCCAAAACAAACAATTTGTTGAAAACATGACGCAGCTGATACACACCTTCACGAACAACGCACCCACACACAACATCCAACAGCACTTGGAAACTTTAAAACATGCAATAAGAGACAAAGCACAAAAGCTCTCAACACAGATACACAGAGAAAGGCTGAGACAGGAAAAAATACTAGAAGAAGCAATCAAACTAACAAAACAGATGGTCAAGAACTCACCACATTTACTCACGCTACAAGAAGAACTGGATAAACACAGACAACACAGATTTCAAGGCGCACTTCTAAGAACAAGACTCAATACCATCACACAAGAAATACCTACCAAGCAGTATTTAAGCATAGAGCAAAACATACAACGAAGCAGTCAGATAAGAGAAGTAATAGACGCCACAGGGAACAGACAAACGGATAGTACCAACATAGTACAGGCCATTAGAGAGTACTACAAAAAACTGTACACAGAGGAAGAAACACAAGCACACATACAGGATAAATACATGCAGTACACTAAACAACTCACGGATTCAGACAAGCAAGCACTAGACACACCACTAACACTAGACAACCTGACGCAGGCAAGCACTAGACACACCACTAACACTAGACAACATGACGCAGGCACTACAAGCAATGCAAGAAAACAAGTCACCAGGGCCAGACGGCCTCACAGCAGAATTCTACAAACATTTCTTTGCACTCTTAGGTCCTCTTCTCTTACAAGTCTTCACAGAGGCCTTCCAAAACAAGCAACTCCCACCTAGTCTAAACCTATTATGTATCACCCTCATACGCAAGGACAGCGCAGACAAAACACAACTCAAAAACTACAGACCCATATCTCTGCTAAACGTAGACTACAAAAGCGCTCACAAACAAGCTCAAACCACTGATGCACAAACTCATACACGAAGACCAACAATGTAGTGTAGAGAACAGAAACATACACCAGCATACACACTTCATACGAGACGTCATATACTACACACACCAGAAGAACTGCCAGTCGTCAGTTCTTTCCTTAGATCAGGAGAAAGCCTTCGATAGAGTGTCACACAAATACCTACACAAGACACTACTCCATTGTAACATAGGGGACTACTTCAGAGACTGGATTCACATCCTCTATTCCAAACCTGAGAGCAAAGTCTTAGTAAACCACACGCTTACAGAGACTTTCAGGCTAACCAGATCAGTGAGACAGGGCTGCCCCCTCTCTTCTTTACTGTACATACTCACTCTAGAACCACTTCTAGAGAAAATCAGACAAGACACAACAATCCAGGGAACTTTTGTACCTGGCAGAGGAGAGAGAAAGTTGCTCGCGTATGCGGACGACACGATCTTCCTCTCAACAACAGACAGATCAATAACTCACATTCTAGACACCTTCACAGAGTTCGGTAAAGGTAACGGAGCGAAACTCAACATACAGAAATCAGTCATCATGAGAATAGGCAAATGGCAAGATAAAAGGGACTTCCCTTTTCGTCTCAAACGCACAGACAACATCCGCCTATACGGCATTACTTTCCCATCACACCCCGACACAATACACAAACCCACATGGGACAACCTCATAACAAACATTACAAACATATTACAACGATACAAATACAAAACAGCAACAATTTTTAGAAGAAGCGTCATAGTAAACACATACATAATACCAAAAATAATATACACCGCCACAGTACTAGACCCTCCGCAGCAGACAATCAAAGAAATAAACAAGCAAATCAGAAACTTTATCTTCACAAACACCGTACACAGCATACAACGTAAAACCCTCATGCAGGACAAAATACATGGAGGGATTGCCTTGCAAGACATACACACAAAAATACAAGCACTCAGAATCAGCCATGTAGGCCGCATCATCAAACACCCAAACCAACACCCGCTAGCTCACTACTACATAGGACTGAGACTATCAAACTTAGTCCTACCACACCAAAACCCGCTAGCTCACTACTACATAGGACTGAGACTATCAAACTTAGTCCCACCAAACCAGCACTCACTAGCTCACTACTACATAGGACTTAGACTATCAAACTTAGTCCCACCAAACCAGCACTCACTAGCTCACTACTACATAGGACTGAGACTATCAAACTTAGTCCCACCAAACCAGCACTCACTAGCTCACTACTACATAGGACTGAGACTATCAAACTTAGTCCCACCAAACCAGCACTCACTAGCTCACTACTACATAGGACTAGACTATCAAACTTAGTCCACCAAACCAACACCGCTAGCTCACTACTACATAGGACTGAGACTATCAAACTTAGTCCCACCAAACCAGCACTCACTAGCTCACTACTACATAGGACTGAGACTATCAAACTTAGTCCCACCAAACCAGCACTCACTAGCTCACTACTACATAGGACTGAGACTATCAAACTTAGTCCCACCAAACCAGCACTCACTAGCTCACTACTACATAGGACTTAGACTATCAAACTTAGTCCCACCAAACCAGCACTCACTAGCTCACTACTACATAGGACTTAGACTATCAAACTTAGTCCCACCAAACCAGCACTCACTAGCTCACTACTACATAGGACTGAGACTATCAAACTTAGTCCCACCAAACCAGCACTCACTAGCTCACTACTACATAGGACTTAGACTATCAAACTTAGTCCCACCAAACCAGCACTCACTAGCTCACTACATAGGACTGAGACTATCAAACTTAGTCCCACCAAACCAGCACACGCTAGCTCACTACTACATAGGACTTAGACTATCAAACTTAGTCCCACCAAACCAGCACTCACTAGCTCACTACTACATAGGACTGAAACTATCAAACTTAGTCCCACCAAACCAGCACTCACTAGCTCACTACTACATAGGACTGAGACTATCAAACTTAGTCCCACCAAACCAACACCCGCTAGCTCACTACTACATAGGACTGAGACTATCACATTTAGTCCCACCAAACCAACACCCGCTAGCTCACTACTACATAGGACTTAGACTATCAAACTTAGTCCCACCAAACCAGCACCCGCTAGCTCACTACTACATAGGACTGAGACTATCAAACTTAGTCCCACCAAACCAACACCCGCTAGCTCACTACTACATAGGACTGAGACTATCAAACTTAGTCCCACCAAACCAACACCCGCTAGCTCACTACTACATAGGACTGAGACTATCAAATTTAGTCCCACCAAACCAACACCCGCTAGCTCACTACTACATAGGACTTAGACTATCAAACTTAGTCCCACCAAACCAGCACACGCTAGCTCACTACTACATAGGACTTAGACTATCAAACTTAGTCCCACCAAACCAACACCCGCTAGCTCACTACTACATAGGACTTAGACTATCAAACTTAGTCCCACCAAACCAACACCCGCTAGCTCACTACTACATAGGACTTAGACTATCAAACTTAGTCCCACCAAACCAACACCCGCTAGCTCACTACTACATAGGACTAGACTATCAAACTTAGTCCCACCAAACCAACACCCGCTAGCTCACTACTACATAGGACTGAGACTATCAAACTTAGTCCTACCAAACCAGCACACGCTAGCTCACTACTACATAGGACTGAGACTATCAAATTTAGTCCTACCAAACCAGCACACGCTAGCTCACTACTACATAGGACTGAGACTATCAAATTTAGTCCTACCAAACCAGCACACGCTAGCTCACTACTACATAGGACTTAGACTATCAAACTTAGTCCTACCAAACCAGCACACGCTAGCTCACTACTACATAGGACTTAGACTATCAAACTTAGTCCTACCACACCAAAACCCGCTAGCTCACTACTACATAGGACTGAGACTATCAAACTTAGTCCCACCAAACCAGCACTCACTAGCTCACTACTACATAGGACTTAGACTATCAAACTTAGTCCCACCAAACCAGCACTCACTAGCTCACTACTACATAGGACTGAGACTATCAAACTTAGTCCCACCAAACCAGCACTCACTAGCTCACTACTACATAGGACTGAGACTATCAAACTTAGTCCCCCAAACCAGCACTCACTAGCTCACTACTACATAGGACTGAGACTATCAAACTTAGTCCCACCAAACCAGCACTCACTAGCTCACTACTACATAGGACTGAGACTATCAAACTTAGTCCCACCAAACCAGCACTCACTAGCTCACTACTACATAGGACTGAGACTATCAAACTTAGTCCCCCAAACCAGCACTCACTAGCTCACTACTACATAGGACTTAGACTATCAAACTTAGTCCCACCAAACCAGCACTCACTAGCTCACTACTACATAGGACTTAGACTATCAAACTTAGTCCCACCAAACCAGCACTCACTAGCTCACTACTACATAGGACTGAGACTATCAAACTTAGTCCCACCAAACCAGCACTCACTAGCTCACTACTACATAGGACTTAGACTATCAAACTTAGTCCCACCAAACCAGCACTCACTAGCTCACTACTACATAGGACTGAGACTATCAAACTTAGTCCCACCACTAACACTAGACAACCTGGCACAAGCAGGCACTAGACACACCACTAACACTAGACAACCTGGCACAAGCAGGCACTAGACACACCACTAACACTAGACAACCTGGCACAAGCAGGCACTAGACACACCACTAACACTAGACAACCTGGCACAAGCAGGCACTAGACACACCACTAACACTAGACAACCTGGCACAAGCAGGCACTAGACACACCACTAACACTAGACAACCTGGCACAAGCAGGCACTAGACACACCACTAACACTAGACAACCTGGCACAAGCAGGCACTAGACACACCACTAACACTAGACAACCTGGCACAAGCAGGCACTAGACACACCACTAACACTAGACAACCTGGCACAAGCAGGCACTAGACACACCACTAACACTAGACAACCTGGCACAAGCAGGCACTAGACACACCACTAACACTAGACAACCTGGCACAAGCAGGCACTAGACACACCACTAACACTAGACAACCTGGCACAAGCAGGCACTAGACACACCACTAACACTAGACAACCTGGCACAAGCAGGCACTAGACACACCACTAACACTAGACAACCTGGCACAAGCAGGCACTAGACACACCACTAACACTAGACAACCTGGCACAAGCAGGCACTAGACACACCACTAACACTAGACAACCTGGCACAAGCAGGCACTAGACACACCACTAACACTAGACAACCTGGCACAAGCAGGCACTAGACACACCACTAACACTAGACAACCTGGCACAAGCAGGCACTAGACACACCACTAACACTAGACAACCTGGCACAAGCAGGCACTAGACACACCACTAACACTAGACAACCTGGCACAAGCAGGCACTAGACACACCACTAACACTAGACAACCTGGCACAAGCAGGCACTAGACACACCACTAACACTAGACAACCTGGCACAAGCAGGCACTAGACACACCACTAACACTAGACAACCTGGCACAAGCAGGCACTAGACACACCACTAACACTAGACAACCTGGCACAAGCAGGCACTAGACACACCACTAACACTAGACAACCTGGCACAAGCAGGCACTAGACACACCACTAACACTAGACAACCTGGCACAAGCAGGCACTAGACACACCACTAACACTAGACAACCTGGCACAAGCAGGCACTAGACACACCACTAACACTAGACAACCTGGCACAAGCAGGCACTAGACACACCACTAACACTAGACAACCTGGCACAAGCAGGCACTAGACACACCACTAACACTAGACAACCTGGCACAAGCAGGCACTAGACACACCACTAACACTAGACAACCTGGCACAAGCAGGCACTAGACACACCACTAACACTAGACAACCTGGCACAAGCAGGCACTAGACACACCACTAACACTAGACAACCTGGCACAAGCAGGCACTAGACACACCACTAACACTAGACAACCTGGCACAAGCAGGCACTAGACACACCACTAACACTAGACAACCTGGCACAAGCAGGCACTAGACACACCACTAACACTAGACAACCTGGCACAAGCAGGCACTAGACACACCACTAACACTAGACAACCTGGCACAAGCAGGCACTAGCTCACTACTACATAGGACTTAGACTATCAAACTTAGTCCCACCAAACCAACACCCGCTAGCTCACTACTACATAGGACTGAGACTATCAAATTTAGTCCCACCAAACCAACACCCGCTAGCTCACTACTACATAGGACTGAGACTATCAAATTTAGTCCCACCAAACCAACACCCGCTAGCTCACTACTACATAGGACTGAGACTATCAAATTTAGTCCCACCAAACCAACACCCGCTAGCTCACTACTACATAGGACTGAGACTATCAAACTTAGTCCCACCAAACCAACACCCGCTAGCTCACTACTACATAGGACTGAGACTATCAAATTTAGTCCCACCAAACCAACACCCGCTAGCTCACTACTACATAGGACTTAGACTATCAAACTTAGTCCCACCAAACCAACACCCGCTAGCTCACTACTACATAGGACTTAGACTATCAAACTTAGTCCCACCAAACCAACACCCGCTAGCTCACTACTACATAGGACTTAGACTATCAAACTTAGTCCCACCAAACCAACACCCGCTAGCTCACTACTACATAGGACTGAGACTATCAAATTTAGTCCCACCAAACCAGCACACTACTACATAGGACTGAGACTATCAAACTTAGTCCCACCAAACCAGCACCCGCTAGCTCACTACTACATAGGACTGAGACTATCAAACTTAGTCCCACCAAACCAGCACACTACTACATAGGACTGAGACTATCAAACTTAGTCCCACCAAACCAGCACACTACTACATAGGACTGAGACTATCAAACTTAGTCCCACCAAACCAGCACACTACTACATAGGACTTAAGACTATCAAACTTAGTCCCACCAAACCAGCACACTACTACATAGGACTTAGACTATCAAACTTAGTCCCACCAAACCAGCACACTACTACATAGGACTTAGACTATCAAACTTAGTCCCACCAAACAACTCGCAGGCACACCACTTTTGCACACTACCACCCTTCTACAAGAACTGCATACAGGCAATTCAAGGACACGAAACACTCACCCAATGCGAAACAAACTATATATACAAACATTTGGTCAGAAATCAAGCACCACCATTACACCTTAGGATCAAGAGGGGACGCAGATATCCCATACTAGACTATAGTGACACGTTCCAAACCTCCATCTAAAAAATATCAGACCAAAAGCAGGAGAAATCACGTTCAGACTCATATACAACATGACGCCCACGACACGCAGAAAAACACAAAGGAACATGAGACGATGTCATCTATGCAGGAGCAACGAAGCAGAAACAAAAGAACACATTTTCTACAAATGCAAAACAGTGGCAACCACCGTGAGAACAATACAGAACACAATAGAAACACACACGGCACAACAAGCAGATATCTACAAAGCCATAATGTTGAATACAATCCCTACAACTCAGGCGGACACACACACCAAGTTACTTCCCCTGCTGGCAGAGTTCAGGTTCTTGGTGTGGACGTGCAGAAACAGGGCTCGTTTTCATTTCTGCACGTTTAGTCCTGCTACATTCCTGGGACTGTTTCAGCAAAGATCAGGCAAAATAATCGACTGAAAGAGAGAAGCAAGAGAGGAAAATTTAAATTAAAAACCCATGTACATCCCATGAGTGAAAGAGAAGGCCTTTGCCAAACACAGATCATGTACATCACCAGAGAGGAAGATAACGATGAGAGAGAGAGAGAGAGAGAGAGAGTACCAAAAAATCTCCAAAATTAGGAAAATTTATATATATATTATAATATAAAAAAAATTTTAAAAAAAGAGTTTCAAGGAAAAATCAAAAGAAAACAAAGAAGAAAAAACACAAAGGGTTAAAAAGCACACAGATAAAAACAAAGTACCACATGATGACAGCAACAACGATCACTCGCAAGAGTTTTTCCAAGTTGCACAGTGCAAGGTCTTGACAGATCAATCACTGAGTCTGAAAAAAAAAAAAAGGTAGTCGAGGACATTTTCCTGTGATCGCGATAACCAATAATTATCTGTAAATTACCAACAGAAAAGAAGAAAAACCGACATTTTAGGAGGTCATAGGTTACCGGAACCGGTTTGTGTTATCAAATACCTAGCGAAAGGCAACCAACGAAATCAGCTGAAGGAAAATCGGGCCTGTAGAATGGCGATGCTCAGTTTACTTGGAAGAGAATCAGCCAGTTCTGACTTTGTTTCAGCGTAATTTTAAAAAAAATTAAATCTCGCCGCAAATGAGGAAACTTACTGGAACACTGTGAACATCACACATTTATGCTGGCATTGTGCTTCAAGCCGAGAACAAGGGGAGGGAAGTGCGCTACAACTTCGAACTTTTTTGGATTATCTTATTCTTCGTATCATTCGCTTATTCGTCGTCTTCTTTTTTTCATTTACCACTGAGATTGCCAGTCTCTGTCTTTTATACCTCATGATCTTCATTATCACATTACTGTACCACATTAAACTGTCGCGGTGTGTCTAGAACTATCATGTCATTTCAGTTCAACTTGTAATTACTTTTCCTGTAGGTTTTATAGTTAATATGGGTTCTCTCCTAACTTAGTCCCACCAAACCAGCACACTACTACATAGGACTTAGACTATCAAACTTAGTCCCACCAAACCAGCACACTACTACATAGGACTTAGACTATCAAACTTAGTCCCACCAAACAACTCGCAGGCACACCACTTTTGCACACTACCACCCTTCTACAAGAACTGCATACAGGCAATTCAAGGACACGAAACACTCACCCAATGCGAAACAAACTATATATACAAACATTTGGTCAGAAATCAAGCACCACCATTACACCTTAGGATCAAGAGGGGACGCAGATATCCCATACTAGACTATAGTGACACGTTCCAAACCTCCATCTAAAAAATATCAGACCAAAAGCAGGAGAAATCACGTTCAGACTCATATACAACATGACGCCCACGACACGCAGAAAAACACAAAGGAACATGAGACGATGTCATCTATGCAGGAGCAACGAAGCAGAAACAAAAGAACACATTTTCTACAAATGCAAAACAGTGGCAACCACCGTGAGAACAATACAGAACACAATAGAAACACACACGGCACAACAAGCAGATATCTACAAAGCCATAATGTTGAATACAATCCCTACAACTCAGGCGGACACACACACCAAGTTACTTCCCCTGCTGGCAGAGTTCAGGTTCTTGGTGTGGACGTGCAGAAACAGGGCTCGTTTTCATTTCTGCACGTTTAGTCCTGCTACATTCCTGGGACTGTTTCAGCAAAGATCAGGCAAAATAATCGACTGAAAGAGAGAAGCAAGAGAGGAAAATTTAAATTAAAAACCCATGTACATCCCATGAGTGAAAGAGAAGGCCTTTGCCAAACACAGATCATGTACATCACCAGAGAGGAAGATAACGATGAGAGAGAGAGAGAGAGAGAGAGAGAGTACCAAAAAATCTCCAAAATTAGGAAAATTTATATATATATTATAATATAAAAAAAATTTTAAAAAAAGAGTTTCAAGGAAAAATCAAAAGAAAACAAAGAAGAAAAAACACAAAGGGTTAAAAAGCACACAGATAAAAACAAAGTACCACATGATGACAGCAACAACGATCACTCGCAAGAGTTTTTCCAAGTTGCACAGTGCAAGGTCTTGACAGATCAATCACTGAGTCTGAAAAAAAAAAAAGGTAGTCGAGGACATTTTCCTGTGATCGCGATAACCAATAATTATCTGTAAATTACCAACAGAAAAGAAGAAAAACCGACATTTTAGGAGGTCATAGGTTACCGGAACCGGTTTGTGTTATCAAATACCTAGCGAAAGGCAACCAACGAAATCAGCTGAAGGAAAATCGGCCTGTAGAATGGCGATGCTCAGTTTACTTGGAAGAGAATCAGCCAGTTCTGACTTTGTTTCAGCGTAATTTTAAAAAAAAATTAAATCTCGCCGCAAATGAGGAAACTTACTGGAACACTGTGAACATCACACATTTATGCTGGCATTGTGCTTCAAGCCGAGAACAAGGGGAGGGAAGTGCGCTACAACTTCGAACTTTTTTGGATTATCTTATTCTTCGTATCATTCGCTTATTCGTCGTCTTCTTTTTTTCATTTACCACTGAGATTGCCAGTCTCTGTCTTTTATACCTCATGATCTTCATTATCACATTACTGTACCACATTAAACTGTCGCGGTGTGTCTAGAACTATCATGTCATTTCAGTTCAACTTGTAATTACTTTTCCTGTAGGTTTTATAGTTAATATGGGTTCTCTCCTAAAGGATTTACTGCATTGCTTCCACTTTACCTGTGCCTAGTTTCCGGATTTACCTTTGATGTTTGTCTGTCTTTAAATATTTATATCTCGGATGATCTCAAACAAGGATTCCTGGTTTTCCTCCGTTTTATGTGCGTCTAGCACAGATTGTCGTGTTCTTTATCTTGGTGTCGCAGTGACGTAGTGGTTAGCGCACTCATCTGGTTTGATTGCTCACTGCTGGGACCGACGGCGATCAATACACGATGAGTTGTGTCCACGTAATATTGATGATACACAAACGTGTGCTTGCTTTTGTTGGGATGTTTCGTTTCCCTGTGGCTTACGGACGAACAGTATGGGGGAAGGAGGGGGGATGTGAAGTGTCCACCTGGACGGAGAGACAAAGCACCACATTCACTTCAAACAGATCTACGTGATATGAAGCAGGAAAAATAGCAGATGAACAAAACTCCTTGTTTTATGAATAATAATAAACGGTTGTAGACATGTCGCATATCGAGGCGTGAAGCCGATCGTCCGAACATAGGGTAGTGGGAAAGAAACTGCTCGAGTTGAACTGATGCAAGAAGCTACAACCACCAACCGTCCCGTATTATACGGAACAACCCGTATTTTAAAGATCTGCCCCCGAAATCAAATTATTCCGGTAGGGACACCTAAATATCATAAATTTTAAAACATCTGCCCGTATTGTTCTGTATTCTCACTTCTGACTGCAGCCTGTTGGGAAATGCTATTTTGAAAAAAAAATCCGTTGTGTAGTAGAAGTACAAGTATGGCGGATTGGTGAGTAGACTTTTAAAGCTGGCAGAACAATTTTTTCACCTCTGAGACGTATGTTTGTATGACAAACACAGATCATGTACATCACCAGAGAGGAAGATAACGATGAGAGAGAGAGAGAGAGAGAGAGAGTACCAAAAAATCTCCAAAATTAGGAAAATTTATATATATATTATAATATAAAAAAAATTTTAAAAAAAGAGTTTCAAGGAAAAATCAAAAGAAAACAAAGAAGAAAAAACACAAAGGGTTAAAAAGCACACAGATAAAAACAAAGTACCACATGATGACAGCAACAACGATCACTCGCAAGAGTTTTTCCAAGTTGCACAGTGCAAGGTCTTGACAGATCAATCACTGAGTCTGAAAAAAAAAAAAAGGTAGTCGAGGACATTTTCCTGTGATCGCGATAACCAATAATTATCTGTAAATTACCAACAGAAAAGAAGAAAAACCGACATTTTAGGAGGTCATAGGTTACCGGAACCGGTTTGTGTTATCAAATACCTAGCGAAAGGCAACCAACGAAATCAGCTGAAGGAAAATCGGGCCTGTAGAATGGCGATGCTCAGTTTACTTGGAAGAGAATCAGTCAGTTCTGACTTTGTTTCAGCGTAATTTAAAAAAAAATTAAATCTCGCCGCAAATGAGGAAACTTACTGGAACACTGTGAACATCACAAATTTATGCTGGCATTGTGCTTCAAGCCGAGAACAAGGGGAGGGAAGTGCGCTACAACTTCGAACTTTTTTGGATTATCTTATTCTTCGTATCATTCGCTTATTCGTCGTCTTCTTTTTTTCATTTACCACTGAGATTGCCAGTCTCTGTCTTTTATACCTCATGATCTTCATTATCACATTACTGTACCACATTAAACTGTCGCGGTGTGTCTAGAACTATCATGTCATTTCAGTTCAACTTGTAATTACTTTTCCTGTAGGTTTTATAGTTAATATGGGTTCTCTCCTAAAGGATTTACTGCATTGCTTCCACTTTACCTGTGCCTAGTTTCCGGATTTACCTTTGATGTTTGTCTCTGTCTTTAAATATTTATATCTCGGATGATCTCAAACAAGGATTCCTGGTTTTCCTCCGTTTTATGTGCGTCTAGCACAGATTGTCGTGTTCTTTATCTTGGTGTCGCAGTGACGTAGTGGTTAGCGCACTCATCTGGTTTGATTGCTCACTGCTGGGACCGACGGCGATCAATACACGATGAGTTGTGTCCACGTAATATTGATGATACACAAACGTGTGCTTGTTTTTGTTGGGATGTTTCGTTTCCCTGTGGCTTACGGACGAACAGTATGGGGGAAGGAGGGGGGATGTGAAGTGTCCACCTGGACGGAGAGACAAAGCACCACATTGACTTCAAACAGATCTACGTGATATGAAGCAGGAAAAATAGCAGATGAACAAAACTCCTTGTTTTATGAATAATAATAAACGGTTGTAGACATGTCGCATATCGAGGCGTGAAGCCGATCGTCCGAACATAGGGTAGTGGGAAAGAAACTGCTCGAGTTGAACTGATGCAAGAAGCTACAACCACCAACCGTCCCGTATTATACGGAACAACCCGTATTTTAAAGATCTGCCCCCGAAATCAAATTATTCCGGTAGGGACACCTAAATATCATAAATTTTAAAACATCTGCCCGTATTGTTCTGTATTCTCACTTCTGACTGCAGCCTGTTGGGAAATGCTATTTTGAAAAAAAAAATCCGTTGTGTAGTAGAAGTACAAGTATGGCGGACTGGTGAGTAGACTTTTAAAGCTGGCAGAACAATTTTTTCACCTCTGAGACGTATGTTTGTATGACTGGCTGACTAGCCCTATTATCTCTGAGACGTATATTTGTATGACTGGCTGACTAGCCCTATTATCTCTGAGACGTATGTTTGTATGACTGGCTGACTAGCCCTATTATCTCTGAGACGTATGTTTGTATGACTGGCTGACTAGGCCTATTATCTCTGAGAACTATGTATGTAAGACTGGCTGACTAGCCCTATTATCTTTGAGAACTATGTTTGTATGACTGGCTAACTAGCCCTATTATCTCCGAGAAGTATGTATGTATGACAGACTAGCAATAGTTAGTGATAACAAGCATCTCTTATGCAGAAAACGAAACTTTTTATTTTAAAAGTCCAGAACACATGTAAGAGAAAGAGCCTTCAAGATAACAAGGATGTGATATTTTACATACATGGCCAAGCTATAACATTACGACTGATGATAGTTTAAGAATTCAATGAATAAATTTACTAACAACTTAGATACACCTTCAGAACTGCCTCATTTTATCTCGTGTTCTATCCAACCAAACCATACAACATATAACGGCACGTGACGTGCTCGTACAGTCCAACTGACACAAACAAATATAATGATCACACTTTTCCAGAAAATAACCTGTATTAAATCCAAACGAATCTAGCTGTTGGGGGGTAGAATACGTGGCCACATCAACACACAGAATCTGACAATAAATTTCCCAGCAACAAGCAAGAACAGAATAGACTCTTTGCAAGATCTCAACATCCAAGAAATGAGGAGAGTCGGTATGTGAATGTTGATGTCTTGAATTAACCCCCTTGTTCTGCAGCTTTCTGAATCAAATGGTAACATCATCCTCAAATTTGCTGTTGTCTGAATCTTCTTCAGCTTTCCGTGCCATTAAAGTTCATTGCTGCAGATAGAGTTTGCTTCCATTCTTCTCTATTCCTAATCTCTCTCTAGTTGGTGACACCAGTTTCTTTTATATCCTCTTCTATATTGTCTTTCTATCTCTGTTTTGGTTTTGTTTCCCTTATCTCTTGTGCATGCATAATTTTCATTTGCATGTTCCCTTCCATTCTTTCTACATGGCCCAACCAGCGTAATCTGTTCAGTTGCAAGACATTTATAATTCATTGGGTTTAAATAGGCTGTTCAGTTCAGTTTTCTTTCTAGCTCTCCATTCTCAACTGTTGGTAACCTTTAAGGGTCCAAAGATTCTTTTCAAAGATCTGCAATTGTTGTTCATCTTTCTTTGCTGTACTCCATGTTTCTGATCCATACACGATGGCTGGTCTCATCTTATGGTTTTGTAGTTTGTTATTTTAGTGTTTTGGGACAGGATTTTGGATTTTAACAAGTGTTGCGAAGTATATTTATTTTGTATTTTTCTTGACCACAATTATAGCACAGGGTAACATCTTGAAACTGGAAAATAAAGGTAGACCCGTACTCTGCTTGTAATATCCTCGCTTATCATGTTGTTTCTGTTGAATCTGAATCATACAAGCATTAAATAAATAGATTTGGTATTTAAGCTGTCATAAATCTACCCTTCAAATGAAGCATTTCAAAGGGTGTCCATTTCAACACTAAATATTCTAATAAATTTTTATGTTCACAAATGAGTGCTGCAAGATAATATATGCAAAAATTCTGAATCTATGTAAAGTGGTCACCTGTTTTAGACTGTAAACAATCCCATTTGATGATGTCACTTTATGATATTCTGTCACTTGAGGATCTTTTATATCAGGTCATTATCTTATCATCTGCCACCTGATGATCACCTACCTCAGGTCACTTTATGATCTTCTGTTACTTGATTATCTTCTATCTCAGGTCACTTTATGATCTTCTGTTACTCGACGATCTTTTATCTCAGGTCACTTTATGATCTTCTGTTACTCGATAACTGCCTATTTCAGATTACTTTATGATCTTACATCTCAGTTGACCCATAACCATAAATGCATCACATAAATGTATTATGGGGCGCATAAATCAACAATGGAAACATGGAAGACTTTTCTAAAGGAAATGGATGACAAAATATTGTGCAACTACACTAGCAAATATCTGAAATTCTCAACATCTACAAATAACACACAGAAACACTGACTACAAATAACACAGCAAAACAGTGATGCTAACCTTCTATATCTGGAACAATGGATTTAAACAGAAACTTTTTACATGTTCTCAAAACTGGACTACCAAGACCAAAGAGGCATCCATCTACTGACAGTTTCACTACCATCATTTGTCTAAACCAGTATCTCATTTTATATATATTATATCAGACAATTTAATCTTGATCTTGGTGACTATCTTCTTTTAAAATTAGAATTTATGGTCCAGTCGCTTATTATTTAAAATTACAATTAACAATCAGTCACTTATTTAAAATAAAAATTAACAGCCAGTCACTTATTTAAAATCTGAATTAACAGTCACTTATTTAAAATCAGAATTAACAATCAGTCACATTTAAAATCAGAATTAACAGTCAGTCACTTATTTAAAATCAATATTAACAGTCAAATCAAATTAATTCTGAAACAAAACTAGATAATGCAGAGCTTGGCACCTCACACTGTGTCTGGTACGCATATCACTCAGCCACACACACAAAAAAAAAACCACAAAAAAACATTAACTTACTAACCAACTACAAGAACAGCATTTTTAAAAATTTGTGAATATTAACATTAAGATTTAACAATTTATATCTGAGTTAAAGTTCAGCTGTCACCACCAAATACACAAAAAAAGATGAACACACTTAAAAATGACAGTGCATCATTCCAGATCAAAACACTGCCTGTCAATTTGTTACCTGACAAATTTAACAGAACAGACCAAGAAAAGCACAGTCTTAGTTATAAGATGTTATTATCTATACAAATGATATGGACAAGAAATGCCTCCTTCCTTCACATCTGTTACTGGTTTCCAGCAAAGCTCAAATGGCTGAATTTGTTAAGACAACATGGCCAAAGTAATTCCTAGGTCCCTCACTGATAAAACTATTATCAAACTGGGGAAATTATGATAAATATTTGACCAAAAATTGCAAGAATTTCTTTATCATTCTGTGAGTATTTTCTGACAAATTTCACACAAATACTTTTTAAAATTTCTGTCAGTTCGTTGCTAATGTAATAAATTCCTAGCAAAAGAGTTTTTAAAAAATATAATCACTGTATAGAAATGATAGATATCAGACATATTATTAAAAATATTCATAGCTTTTGATTACAACTAATTTTCTGTTTCAAGAGACGTTCATCCACCAAATCCAGAATATTTTCAACCAAAAAAAATTGTGAAAAATCATGAAATCACAGCTCACAGGATAAACATATGGTCACATAAACTGAAAAAAAAATGTATGCCAAGAGAACCAAAACTAAACAAATGTTTCAAGTTTTTTAACTGGACATAAATTCATGTTCACATTATTTTAAAAAATATGCAGCCAAAACAGGCAATTCACTGCAGAAATTCCTGCTTTCACAAAATTATTGCTGTCCAGAAAAATACAGTTTCACATAAGGACCATTAGTTTCTTGTCTATATAAGTTTCTTGTCTATATAAGAGTTAATGTGAGTCTAGGTGACACAACCACTGTGCTCCTCACGATACTTTAGTCTGTCTTCAATATACAAAAGAAATGTGAAGAAATATGTAGACAAAAATATATACCACAATCATAAATACAAAAAAAAAGAGGTACAGAAAATACTATGATACTGTACATTGGGAATATAAAAGCATCATGATTTTAAGAAAGCACCAATATTTTAAACAGTTTCATTGCAAGCACACGCACACAATGTATAAAACTTTCATGTATATGTAAGATATAAACCAAAGAAAACAGAAAGAAGAATCTATACACAAGTAAGTACTGAACTCTCAGGTAAAAAGTGTATTTAAAAACTGCCATCATATAAAAAGCTTAATGAAAACCAATACTTCTGAACCAAAAGTCATACAACTCTTCGAGATTATCTACTTAGTAAATATATCTGTGTGAACAGCTCCAATGCATCAAAATATTCAGGATAAGAAATGTTGTTCATGATGCTATAAGATACAAATTTTTACAAATAGGAAACAAGAAGACATTCATACAGCGTAGTAACAGCACGTTACTGCATGGTCAGACCTTGACAAAAAAAAATCATAAACAAAGGACTTTGGGGGGAGGGGGGGGGTTTGTGCACTAGATGGCTAAGTTAATTAATGTGCTGTTTTCTCATGGCTAGACAGTAGCTCGTCCTACTGTAGTTCCAGGCAATTCTCCTTCTAATTTTTCTTTCTCACATCTAAAAGTGCTTTATTCTCTCCAAGGTCTACCCATACAATATTGTGCTCTGTTACTTCGTGACTGCTCAGTGATGGTGATGATGCTGGCTGACTGTCATGGCTCTCCTCACATTCTACGATGTGCACAATAAGACATGACAATGCCCTGGACTGGAATAGTAAATCCCATCAAAACCTGAAGCACTTTTATTTCTGTTCTTACAACCTGCTGTGCTACAGTCTGTTGTGGCACAGAGTACTTCCATGAAGCACCTCAGAAAAGTGAGGTTTGGTACACACCAGTAAAGCTCAGTCATCCATGTTTGTTTCTTGAAAAGTGAGATGTGTGTTAGCAGATACTAGCCTTGAAAAGTGGGATGTGTGTTAGCAGATACTAGCCTTGAAAAGTGAGATATGTGTTAGCAGATACTAGACTTGAAAAGTGGGATGTGTGTTAGCAGATACTAGACTTGAAAAGTGAGATATGTGTTAGCAGATACTAGACTTGAAAAGTGGGATGTGTGTTAGCAGATACTAGCCTTGAAAAGTGAGATGTGTGTTAGCAGATACTAGCCTTGAAAAGTGGGATGTGTGTTAGCAGATACTAGCCTTGAAAACTGAGATGTGTGTTAGCAGATACTAGCCTTGAAAAGTGGGATGTGTTAGCAGATACTAGCCTTGAAAAGTTGGATGTGCGTTAGCAGATACTATCTTTGAAAAGTGGGTTGTGTGTTAGCAAATATTATCCCTGAAAACTGGGATGTGTGTTAAAAGATGCTATCCTTGAATACATTAAGAATATGTTATAAGACCTATGTTGTTTAGAAAACATGTGTGGTCCAGATTTCACAAGCCTGGTATTATTTTTTTCTCAATTTATCCACTAAACTTCTCTTATATAATACCTCTGAAAACATTTAAGTTTCTAATATACAGCAGGTCTGTAGATTCAAAACAACAATTTAAACGCTACATTTTTTCAAATGCTGAAGCTGATAAATACCATTTCCCTGAAACTAACACTTAGGAATATTAGTATACAAAGCCGCACACTTTCTTGGATTTGGAAATTAAAATATACCACACTTGTGACTTAGAACAGCAGGGAAAAAAACAAAAAAACACAAGGACAGTACAAGCACATACATCAGTATATATTTATACACAAATGTTAATGATTTCATACAATAATGGAACCATTTAAAAACTGTGATTTAAAAAACCAAAAAATGCTTCTCAAACTTTAAAAAAAACATGCAAGAGATAATGTTATCTCTGAAGCTCTGTTAAACTTACAGATTTAAAAAAGAAAAAAAAAACCCATCATTAAATCTATCTTGGCATTGCACTGAGCAATAATTCTGATTTTTCTGGTTTAGACTACAATTTCACTAATAAATTTACAATCTGGCAAATGATGAAAATAAAATATGCCCTACTGGCAAAGAGAGAGAGATGTTTTAAGATGCAGAAGTCTCAGTGTAGGCTAGATAGCACACACCATTCAAGTTGGTACTTTGACTCAGTATTAAACATCCCTAATAATGAGATCTATACATACGTTGGCATTATTCACCGAGGACTATTAATTTTGTGACTAATGGAAGCACTAAAAGCTAGTACCGATCATGTTAAAAGAATTTTTTTTTAAAAAAAAGAAAAAAAAGCACATCCTTCAAAATGTGCAAAGAAGTGGAGAAACACGGGGCACGGGGTGGAAAAATAACATCCGAATCAGCAACACAAGGGAAATAACAAATCTAACAGAAGAAGGAAAACTTTCATCACATCCAGCAGATGTGAAATGTAGTAAATGTCACAGGATCTATGAGTCATACACCTTCACAAGTAAAAGATAAGATTAAGAAACTAGGCCACTGATTCAAACAAAAAAATGTCATGCTCTGTGTACTGAAAATAATGTCTCACTGAACGGACAAAGATTAAAAAAAAAAATCCGGACAACCGCCATGTTACTATGCATTTCCTGGACTGGGTTCCCTCCAACTGTCCCAACCCCCCAGGTTTTATATGAGGATCATCTCTAAAATGATAGCTCATATCTGATGATATTAACAGTCATCTCTAAAATGATAGCTCATATCTGATGATATTAACAGTCATCTCTAAAATGATAGCTCATATCTGATGATATTGACAGTCATCTCTAAAATGATAGCTCATATCTGATGATACTGACAGTCATCTCTAAAATGATAGCTCATATCTGATGATATTGATAGTCATCTCTAAAATGATAGCTCATATCCGATGATATTAACAGTCATCTCTAAAATGATAGCTCATATCTGATGATATTAACAGTCATCTCTAAAATGATAGCTCATATCTGATGATATTGACAGTCATCTCTAAAATGATACCTCATATCATATCTGATGATATTGACAGTCATCTCTAAAATGATACCTCATATCTGATGATATTGACAGTCATCTCTAAAATGATAGCTCATATCTGATGATATTAACAGTCATCTCTAAAATGATAGCTCATATCTGATGATATTGACAGTCATCTCAAAAATGATGCCTCATATCATATCATATCTGATGATATTGACAGTCATCTCTAAAATGATACCTCATATCTGATGATATTAAGTCATCTCTAAAATGATATCTCATATCTGGTGATATTAGCAGTCATCTCTAAAAGATAACTGTCTTCAGTGACCATGGGGTTCTGGAGATGAACGAAGGAACCTCTGCCTACTCTTCATATTTACTTTCCAGACAGAAGAATACTCATTTCTCTTATGAGTTTCTCATCTTGGACTGTTCGCAGTATATCTGGTAAGGTTATCTTCATAATTATAAATCTGTCAAGTGTCACTTCATACATTACTACAGCTTTCCTAAATTAATCTGTGTGTGTGTGTGTGCACATGCTGTGGGGGAGGAGAAAGAGAGCGAGAACACAGAACTGGGTTAGCCAGACAAAAGTACAGTGTGTTACCTGATGCCACTAGTTCTATCAGTGTGTGCTCCATTATAGTTCTTGCAAGTTCTACATACACATTCATTTACCATGTGCCCAGCACTCATCTTGTGTGGTCCTTGCAATTTCCAGTCAATTCAAATGCTGCTCTTTTTCTATTCCATTTGGCCCGCCTGTTGAAATATTTTTCTCTTGGTATACATTTCCTTTTCATTTTGAATTTTCACTGACTACCAGGCACTGTTTTCTCTTCAGATGTAAAAAAAAAAAAATTCTCTTTTTCTTATGCTTTTAATGAGTTTTTTTGTTGTTGCTGTTCTGCAATTTCTATAGAGGCTATCTTCAAGTTGTTTTTCTTTTGTGCCTGACATTTGTTGCATACTTTTCCTAAACATATCTGTTGCTTCCAATTCCTCTCCCCCCCCCCACCTTATCTGTTTCTTAACTGTTCAAACTTCACAAACATATAACAATATTTGTTCCATATATCACTGCTAATATCTTCCTCATGTCATAAAAGGCTGCATTCACCTTTCCTATTTATGAATCAGTCATCAATTGAAATCAGCTATTACCATTGCTCTGAGGTAACTGCCTTGATGCTATTTAGTCTAATCCTCTTTTACTGCACTCTTTGGTAACCTTGTCTGTTTGTTTCTGCAAACTGCCTTCACTTTTTGGTATCAGAATGGTGTTATCCACATCTCAGGTTACTGGTATCATGGCTTCCTATCTTCATTATTTACAAATATTTAATGCCTCTGATGTTTTCACTGTGTGGTAAGAGAAGGCACTGTCTTACTCTTTAATTTTTAACTCCTGACATCTTGTCTTAGTCATTAATTTTTGTTTCTTGTGTCACTGCTTCCTCTTTCTGCTGCTCACATATTCCATTACTTCCTACATGTACAGCTGCCTTGATATCCTATAGGAGATACTAGATACATCATAAGCTGTAACTTCTTGGCTGTCATTGTTCTGCTAATGAATATGTTGCCACCGACATCAGCTAGTGACAGTGAAAATTAATTATTTCATTGCCCTATTTTAAACAAATATGAAATGCCAGTTAATGTTGGCTGTTGTGGAAGATAAAAAAAAACGAATGATCTGCATTTTACATTGGGTATCCTCAGATAAAACTATGTAAGATGCAAACTATAAGATGGACAATAAATCATCAAGCAATGCAAAGAATGAAGAAAAACTATAAAGCAATGGAAAGAATGAAGAAAAACTATAAAGCAATGCAAAAAATGAAGAAAAACTATCAAGCAATGAAAAAAATGAAGAAAAACTATAAAGCAATGCAAAGAATGAAGAAAAACTATAAAGCAATGCAAGAACGAAGAAAAACTATAAAGCAATGCAAAGAATGAAGAAAAACTATAAAGCAATGCAAAAAATGAAGAAAACTATAAAGCAATGCAAAAAATGAAGAAAAATGATAAAGCAATGCAAAAAATGAAGAAAAACTATAAAGCAATGCAAAGAATGAAGAAAAACTATCAAGCAATGCAAGAATGGAGAAAAACTATCAAGCAATGCAAAGAATGAAGAAAAACTATCAAGCAATGCAAAGAATGAAGAAAAACTATCTTGGAATGCAAAAAGAGAGGGAGGGAAAAAAAAGGACAATTTTTTTTTTCACAATGGAATCCCAACAAAAAAAAATCCCTAGATCTTGCCAACTCCCCATCCAACACATCCAGGTATCAGTCTGAAATTAATGATCAACACAAACATGAAAATGAAAAAAGCAGGTAATTGGCAGCACATAACAGCACCAGGAAGTTACTGTTACAAATAAAAATTCCTGTATCACTCAAATAACATCTGCAGTTTTTGTCTGCATTTCAAACATCTTTACTGCACCCTTATAACTTGTGATGAATTGTCTTGGACGGTTAAAAATCTCACAAAATGTAGATTAAAATCTAAGAAAGAAAAACAAAAACTGTGGACAGAGTTTATCAGTAAAAATGGCAGCTGAAGTATGTACAGGAAGAGCATATGTAACAGTGAGTATCACACAGATATATATATATATATAATGAACACACACACTACACCCTTACCCAAAACAATACAGTAAAAGAAGCCTAACTTACTATCTAATTTACTACTTACACTAAGCCACAATTTAAGGTACAACTTACCCAATCATGACACAGGTAACAGACGTGCTTAATGCCAAAATAACTCAGTCTTTGTAAACTAGCTTTTGTGACATGAATGTAAACAGCAAGCATGCAAAATTCTGGGCATTTGGAATAAGATAAATGGGAACTTGTGTTCATAGCACTGTTGACAGTAACATTGCCACAAATACATTAAATTATATACATTTATATGTTCACCTGTAAGTGATGATCATTCTTCTGGCTCTTCAAGTAATAGTGTGAAATGATTACTTTAAAGGAACTGGTGAAATCAGTAACCTGCCTCTTCCTTCACTCACAGATCAGCTCAGCTGAACTTCCAACTTTCATCTGGATTTTTCCTCAGCAGTAAACACATTCTTGCTCTGGTCAAACCCATTTATAACGGATAATTTTGCCAGCCCCCTGAATGGCCATAAGTATGGGTTTCAACAGATAACAATGTAATAACACTGCTCAAACATTCGGAGTATAAATGTGGTAAACACATGGCATGAACAATTTGAATCAAGCAACTCTAGCACATACATCTGCTGTACAATCCTTTGAATAAAATTTAACAAAAAGAATGAATAACAAAGAAAATCATAGTTTCTGGGATACAGTCCAGGCTGTGGGCATTTTTTCCTGACTCAATCTCACCCCTTTTATTCCCATTCTCAAACCTTCGATGCAAACATTGTGTTAAACATATGTAAAAAGTGTGGAAAAAAAATCTTTTAACATGATTTGGATTCAACAGTCATTTTTTTTTTGTCCTCCTGTGGTACAGATACAGTTTACACCACCTGCAGATCAGGCACAGATCTAGTCTACACCAGTCACAAGATATATTCTGCTATGATATTCTTACTAGCTCTTAACTGATTCACACCAGTTCTGGGTCTGCCCTGACAATTATTTTATACTCGTAAACCTAATAATAATTACTGTCTCAGTCTTAACTTACTCAGACTGTCACATTTATTAAAACTGTCTCAATCTTAACTCACTAAATTCATAACGTTTATTAAAACTTTGTCTAAATCTTAACTTAATCAAACCGTTATGTTTATTAAAACTAAACAAAACACATTTTAACACTCTCAAACTATAACGACCGTGTTCCATCATCTCTGAGCTCATTCATCAGCATCCAGACCACAAGGACGCTTGAATTCCTGGCCTCGCTCATGCACCCACTTGTTAGCCACCCACTTCGTCCCAACCAGAACTGGACAAGCTGCATGCCTTGTGTTGTATATCCCATCTCCACTTTTAAACAAATTGTACCAGAAAGCTGCATTTCCCTGTGGTAAAAGAAGGAAGGGCAAACATTCAACACAGATATTCTTTATAAGATTCCACACTCCAGCAACTGAACAAATTGACTGAATAATGAACCGAGGAAATTTAACTGCATTAAATGTATTCTAACCACAAAGATACAATGAAGCAATTTACTATGACTCTAAGCATATAATATAAATGTGATAATCTTATCAATATAACATAATAAATTCCAACAAGCATTACATTTCAGTACTGTTCTTTTTTTTCTCCCTGCACTCTCAAACTTCTGTTCAGCCCAGCAAAGAATGAAAAATCTTTCTGATAAAAACAATCACAGAATAATGAAAAACTTATATTGAGAATAATCACTAACAATCACATCTTTAAAAAAAAAACTTTTATGGTAAATACAACTGCTGATTAATTTTGTTTCTGACTGAAAACAGACATTAATGTGATGAATGAAAAACTTCTGATAAAAACACACATTCAATGTGATGAATGAAAAACTTCTGATAAAAACACACATTCAATGTGATGAATGAAAAACTTCTGATAAAAACACACATTCAATGTGATGAATGAAAAACTTCTGATAAAACACACATTCAATGTGATGACTGAAAAACTTCTAGCAAAACCAATCATATTAACGAAAAAAGTAAAACCATCTGGCAGAAAACCATCACGGATTAATCAACAATCTCAAAGGCAAAGTTTATAGAAGAAAAATGAAAGAAAAAAAAGTCTATTTATAACACCTTTAATAAGTAAAATCAATTTTTACTGAAGACGCAGTCATTGCTCTTCTACAATGAAGATTAAACTGATAGCACTCAGTGCCTTAGCTTTGTCTTTTGAACAATACAAATCATTTATTGTATATGAAGATTAGCTTTTCAAATCTGTTATGTTCTCTCACCTGGATTCAGATCAGAAAACTTATATCCTGTATTTTCTATAATTACACATTGGAAATGATGCCTTATTATTTTTTTTTTCCTCTACATTAAAGTTACTTGTGAGAATTCTTTTCTCCGCCCTACTTTAAACAACTCAGTTAACAAAAGTCAAAATTATGCTAACAGTAATCCCACCATCTGCAGTCTGGAGGCGTGTGAATGGAAAGGTTTAAAATGAGAAAAAAACACCTATATATATATACAATTCTAAAGTATAACTGATCTTCAGAAAAGTCCACCAATGCTTTACTTCTAACAGTAATGAAGGAACTAAAGGGGGGTTAACAATACTTGTAAATATTTAGTACACAAGATTAATACACAATATCAAGTAAGCACAGATAACAACATACATACAGTAAATTGTAAGCCATTTTGACAAAGAGGAAACCATCACTTAGAGCTGACCACATGAAATCACCAGCTAGATTTCCATCAGATAAACAATCAGCAGATTTAGACTTCAATCATCATCAACCAACTGCACTTATCTGCACAACCAATAAGACGGACTATCATGGAAGCTTCTCTTGCACCCTTTCCATAGCTTGTGGCCTTGTTCAGAGTTTGGTCACCTCCTGAGTAATGAAATTCACTAGTCTCTCATGACAGTGATGTCATGGTCAACCCAGCAGTTAAAAAAAAAAAAAAAGGCCACATGGCCACACTTGGAGCTAAGAAAGGAAAAGCAACACTCACATCTTCTAATGTGACAAAAGGCCTAGGAAAACATGGGCACTAACACCATCGCTCTATATTCCTCGATGGCTTGCAAACAAGTTTCTTCCCACATTAACTACAATTTTTTTCAAATCTCTTCTCACCTTTTTTGGGGCGAGCCTCAAGCCAAGATATGGAAAAACTGTAGCCCCTCCTGCCTCAACATCAGACATCTAAGAAAGGTAAACGTAAAAAAACCACAGTAAAATTCTTTTTCATGTGCAGACAAAAGGATACGAATATAATTATCTGCAGTGGGAATCTAAACTAAAACAAATGAGATTCACCAGAAACTGAAAAACAGAATATAACACTCAGAAACTTCAGAAAGAATAGCTCTCAATATTTCTGTTGAGGTCCTATAACCTTTCATCTCTAAATCTATTTTTGGAACTTGTTGAATTTTTTTTGTCGTCTGCTAAAGATGCAGATAAATTTGTTGATATATGCTGCTTCTGTTTCATCATCACCACTTGGTACACATTTTTTTTTTTCTGTTGGTTGCATTTGAAGCAAATATTGGCTTACATCCCACCAGAAGCATTAAAAGATGCAGATTCTGATAAAAATATCATCTAACATCTTGTGAGAAAAAAAAAGTTGTAACAAAAGCCAAGACTAACTTACTCTAACCAGACATAAAAATGTAAGCCTCAAGAAGAGTGAAATAAAAAAAACAACATTAAATTCATTTACTATTTACATCTCTGACAAAAACAACTTACATAATTAAGAAAAGTTGCTATTCTGTTCCCTGTCCCAAGAGACTTGAAAGCATCTTTTTCTTCTCTCTGTTGGTTTTTGGAAGAAAAAAGAAAGCAGAGTTCACAGAAACTTGACTTATACAAGCACAAGCAAGATGTACTGTGACCAAGCACATATAGTGCTTACTCTTCTGTGACTGGACACATTATATCAATACTGATACCAAAACAAAAACATACAACATTAAATCATTGACATTACATTATCTGCTCTTCTATCCTCTAAATTACATTTAGTTTATAAAAGTGGGAGGTGCCAAATATGTAAATTTATTTTTCTAAACAAGCTACTAAACATTTATCAGGCAAGCCCAACATATCTTATATTTTACATCCTTCCCCTGCTGTTAGAAGTCACATGGGGCTCATGCTGTAGTTTATCACGTTTTTCTGCTTTCAGTGAGTTTTTCAATCTCATTAAGAGATCTTACGCCCACTAATTTAGCCTCTCTCAACAATATTCCCTTTAGTGTCTCATGGTCGACTTCTTTTTCTTTGTTCTGTTGCGTCCCATTTGACAGCTTGTTTGGGATTCTCTGATTGTTTCTTCACATCATGACATATGTCTATCTCCTTTTTTTTTTGTCATTGATGAGATAGGTTGTTGTGCGCTCGTCTTTCTTATTTCTCTGCGTTTGTCTTGAATTCATTTAAATGTATACAAAGCATTTTCCTTAGATACTTGAGCTCAGTACATCTTACATCCTCCCCATGCCATTAAATGTCACATAGGGCACGCATAGCTGTTTGTCAAATTTTCCTGTTTTCTGCAAGTTTTTCAACTTCATCAAGGGATATTATGCCCACTAAACTGGCTTCTCTTAACAATGTCCTCCTAGAGTTTCATGTGGTTGACCATTTTTTCTTCGGCCTGTTGTGCTCTACTTGATAGCTTGTTTTGGTATTCTCCGATTGTTTCTTCTCATCGCATGGCCTACATATGTCTGTCTTCTTTTTATGATCACCCATGAGACAAGTTGTTGTTTGCTCATCTGTCTTATCTCTGCATTGTTCTTAAATTCATTCCACTTTATATCAAGTATTTTCCTTAGGCATTTGTTTTCAAGAGTCTAATTTCTTGTTTATTTCTTTAGTTGATTTCCAGCTTTTTGCATGCATAAATGAGGGTGGATATCACATTTGAACTGAATAATCTTAACTTGGTTTTTGTGCTTATAACTTTTGAATTCCATATCTTCTCAAGATTTTTGAAGGACAATGCTGCTTTTGCAATTCTAATTCTAACTTCCTTCCTGGTGTCACCATCCTGGTCCATGCAGCTGCCAAGGTATGCAAATTGGTTAACTTCATAAACAGCTGTTCCTTCTATATATATTTTTCCTTCTTGATTAATGAGAAGTTTCATTTTTTTTTTTGTCTTTGTTAATTTCAAAACCTATTTTGGTAGCCAAGGAAGATAGGCAATCTGTTTTTTTCTGCACAGAATTCACATTGTCACTGATAAGAGTTATGTCCGCAAAATCAATTAACCAGTTTTACTGCAGTTGCCATCCCCTTTGTCTGCAAAATCAAGATCTTCTATTTGGGTCCCATGTTAGCCCTGGGAACAACTGTGTTAAGAGCACACTTATCTTAACATAGTGTTTGTGAGACAGGGAACATAGATCTGCTTGCTTAAAAACTCTGACCTACTTCTGTAGCCCAGAAACTTGTAGCAATCAACACTAATTGTAATTATTATTTTGTAAAATGTAATGTCAGGCTGGTGGACGGATGGGGACATGGAGATCTCTGGCGGGGATGAGGGAAGCCTGGTGTGAAATCAGTTAATCCAGGACGTGACAAGCCTATAGGTCTTTACAACAATGGCTATCAGAATGATGTAAACAAAACAGAGCCAGCAGACTATAGGTGGTGGGGAATGGATATCGCTGAAGCACTCATCAGATTCGTCATCTCAAAGTCAGAGTGTCTTTGTGGAACTGTCTCCAAACCATCTGACATGGAGAAGGGACTTACATACAGCCACCAGAGGCTGGAAAACAAAGTTTTGGCCAGGCCAGCCACACTGTCTTCATGGCAGTTTGAGCAAGACCACAGTCTGCCCTAGCAAGGAAAGGTGCTGAAGTCGGAGTTACCCAGCCAAAAGGTGCATCGCAAAAATCAGGGTAACACGCATTATCGCTAATGAAATGTCTCTATCTACAGTATTCAAACATGGTGCTCGCCCTGTGAAGACTAACCAGGCAGGTGCAGTGCCAGGCCCCCTGCCTCGAAAGGGTTCACCCAATGCTACTGGAGGTCCTCTCAGTTTGTCTTGTGGAGTCAGGAGACATGAGAGTAGAGCTACTGGCCAAAAAATACAACGGAAGAAAACAGCCAAAAAGCAAGAGCTTAAAATAATGCAGTGGAATGCTGAGGGTGTCAGCAGTGTTAGATATGGCTATAGCAAAAAGGTGGAACTAGAGAACATACTTTTTGCAGAGCAGGTAAGTATATGCTGCATACAGGAGACACACCTAACCAAATATGCCGCCTTTAAAATCAGAGGCTACCAGTGTTTTAGATCAGACCGACAGGACAGAAGAAAAGGAGGAGTACTCACACTTGTTAAGAATAACATCAGCGCATGTCAGGTGGGAGTGTTCATGGAAGGAGCCGAATATCAGATGATCCATCTAAAAAGTAGTAATATAGATTTCCACCTCCTTAACTATTACTGTCCTAATGACCGCCCACTTGCTTTAGAAACAATCCTACACAAAGAGAGATTGATGGTCTGTGGAGATTTTAACAGCCATTCCCAGAGCTGGGGCTATGACCACATAGACAAGAGAGGAGAGGAAGCTGAGAGCTGGCAGGATGATAATGGACTTATCAACCAGCCAATGAATCCCCCAACATTTTACTCAAGGCTTGGCATACACAATCAACACCAGATCTGGCATTCCACTCTTCAGATCTGAAGTGGAACATTACACGTGAAGTTGGAAAACAACTTGGAGGTAGTGACCATCGACCAGTCTTCCTGACAATAGAAAATGAACTCCTCTCCCCAGATGGAACTATAAAAAACCAAACTGGACAATGTACAGACATTGTACAGGTATCCTGGTGGGACAGCTGTCCATAGAAGGTAAGGATATTAACAGCATAGTGAAGGAATTCAATGCTTGTATCCTTCAAGCCGCTCGTGAAACCATTCCCAGAGGAGCTCGCAGGGACTATAAACCATACTGGTCTAGTGAGCTGGGAAAACTCTACAATGATGTGGAAACAGCTCGAAAGCAAGCAGAAAATAGACCATGCCAAGAACACCACAATAATTACCAACATTCTAAGGCCAAATTTCAGAGAGCCAAGCTGCAAGCCAGACGGGAAAGTTGGAGAGAGAAAACAGAGTCCCTAAACTTTGAAAAGGATGGAAGGAAACTGTGGAAACTAATCAAACAGTTAAATGATGAGAGTACTGGAAGAAGTACAAAGATTACGCTAATAGAGGGTGGGAAAACTCTTACAGGTAAGCAGGTAGCAGATCACTTTGCTCGCATGTTTGCACAGGACTGCAACATTGATATCCATCCAGAGAAAGAGCATGCAGTGCACACTGACCCACAGAAAGAAGAGGAACAAGTCAGAAAAGTGGAGGTCATGGATGCACCAATCACATGCAGCGAGTTAGACCTAGCAGTCAGTAAACTGAAACCAAGGAAATCACCAGGACCAGATGGAGTGTCCAATGAAATGATCAAGAACCTGGGAATGGCAGCAATGGGAAAGCTGTTGGATATTTTCAATATGTGCTGGAGCACAGGTAAGTTACTTCAAATCTGGAAGGAAGCAAGCATGGTACCACTGCTAAAGCCAGGGAAAAACAGTGATACTGCCTCCAGCTACAGGCCAATCAGTCTCACTAGCTGCCTATGCAAAATGATGGAACGCATCATTGACCTGAGGCTAAAATGGTACCTAGAAAGTGAAAACCTTCTCGTTCCACAACAAGCAGGATTTAGGCAGTACTACAGTACGGAAGATCAAGTGACCTATCTCTCTCAAGAGATTGAGGATGCATTCCAAGAGAAAAACCTTGTACTAGCAGTGTGGATAGACCTAAAGAAAGCCTTTGATAAAGTATGGAAAAAAGGTCTGCTGTGGAAACTAAGAAACTGCAATGTGAATGGAAGACTGTACAACTGGATAAAGTCCTATTTACACAATAGAAGAGCTAGAGTAGTAATGGATGGTCACAAAAGCCAGAAAGTACTTCTGTGACACGGTGTACCACAAGGAGGAGTCCTTTCGCCTACACTATTCCTTGTATTCATTAATGACCTGGTCAAGGAACTTCCCTATGGAATCAAAGCGGCACTGTATGCAGATGATCTGGTCATGTGGTGTACAGATGAATATGCGACAGTTGCTACACAGAGACTCTAAAGACCAGCAGACATCTTGACATCATGGACAAACAAATGGTGTGTAAGTATCAACACAGAGAAATCAAGTACCACTCTGTTCACTCTCTCATCTAAACAGAAAGCAGGTAAGATCTTTGTAAATGAAATATCCTTAAGGATGGACAACCAACCCACTTACTTAGGAGCGACTCTTGACTCAAAACTGACTTGGAAGCAACACATCAACAGTGCAGAAGCAAAAGCCAGAAGAAAACTAGCCATATTAAGAAAATTAAGTGGAACCACATGGGGAGCTAGTGAAAGAATCCTCAAGAATGTATATCAGCAAAGTATTCTACCACATTTAGAATATGGCTCAACATCTTGGTGCACAGCATCAAACACTACGCTGCATAATCTAGACAAGGTTCAAAATCAGTCACTACGGATTATTACAGGTGCCATGAGGTCCACACCAATAGTAGAAATGCAGAAAATAGTTGGTGTTCAAGCGCTAAAGGAACGTAGAGACACAAAGGTCATGACCATGGGAGAGAAATTCCTTAGCTCTGTAAGCCATCCCCTGAAGGAGAGATTCAATAACTTGGCATTAAGTCGGCTTAAAAGAAGCAGCTTCATTCACCAGGCCAAGCGTATGCGTAAGCTGATACCTGACCTTCCAACTGTAGTCGCTCCATTATCATCTGTACCAGAGCATACACCATGGAAAGAAGCAGATTAACTATTCAGACTGAAGTGAAAGGTGTGCAGAATGGTGAGATGCAAAGCAGCCTTGTAAGGTCAACAGCCACACTTAGTGTGCTAGATGACAAATATCCATGTGACACCTGGATACGTGTGTATACAGACGGATCTGCACACAATGCCATAAAGAATGGAGGGGCAGGAGCACATATTGAATATCCAAACAACACCACTGACAAGATTTCCATACCCACTGGAAAATACTGTAACAACTTTGATGCAGAAGTTAGGGCAATTATTGCTGCAGTTGAAAAACTATCAGACTCCAGAATTGATACATGTCCTGTAGTAATTCTCACAGATGCAAGATCAGTACTGGAAGCTCTTCAGTGCAACAAACTACCAGACCTTAAGGATGCCTTGTCAAAAATTGGCTTACAACATAAAGTCACTTTGCAATGGATTCCCTCCCACTGTGGGATACCAGGCAATGAGAAAGCTGACCATCTGGCCAAAGAGGGCACTGAAATGGAGCAACCAGACATACCAATCACCTATAATCAGAAGAAAAGCATGATAAAAACCTACAGGAAGCCACAAACACCACCACATGATGACTATCACATGCTAAACAGAAAGGAACAAGTCACCATCTTCCGTCTCCGAACAGGACACACCCGACTCCGAAGTCATATGTATACAAAGTTTAAGGTTGGTACTACTAATCTATGTACATGTGCCCAGGTGCCCCAAACTGTGGAACATATCCTCCAGAACTGCTCCGACTATGAAACACTGAGAAATAATTACTGGCCCAGTGAAACCACTAAAGAAGATAAGCTATATGGTTCCATACATGAATTACAAAAAACAGTGAAATTTATCCAAGAGACAGGACTGCAGGTATAGACAGACAATGCGAACGAAGAAGAAGAAGAAGAAGGGTCCCATGTACCCAATCAATGCCGGTTTTACCTGTACAGCATCTTTTCATTATAAAGTCTATGGCAATTCCAAAAAGCAATGGAGATAATATACATCCTTGTTTCAGGTCTGTTTCAGTCTGAAACCTTTCGCTCATTCCTTCTTCTGTCTTGACTGCACAAACATATCCGTTGTAGAGATCTCTAATGATACTGACAATTTTAGATGGTACTCTATATAGTCTTAAAATTCTCCACAATGAATTTCTGTGCATGCTATCAAATGCCTTTTTAAAATCTATGAAGTTCAGTATTAATAGTTTCTGCTTTTCAATATGTTCTTCAAGTTTATTCTTAGAGTAAAGATCTGGTTGAGACAGCCTCTTCCTTTTTGAAATCCTGCCTGTTCTTCTCTCATTGCAGTATCCACTACATCCTTAATTCTACTCAGAATCACTTTACAAAACATCTTTGACACAACTGATAGTACTTATTGCAGTCACTGAGGTTGCCTTTTTTTGGGTATTTTAACAATGATTTCTTTTTTCCATTTAGAAGGGACCATTTCTTCTTTCCAAATTTTATTAAATATTCTATGTAGTTGGCACATGTTGTCACTGTTAAATAGCTTTTAACATTTTGAATCTTATTTCATCTTCACATGCAGCTTTGTTGTTAGCCATTAGATTTACTGCTGTTTCAATTTCATTCAGTTTAACTTCATCTAAGTTGACATTTAGTTGTGGGACTGATAAATCAGTTTCAAGATTTATTAATTCATTTGGGTGTGGTCGATTAAGTATTTCTTGGAAGTGTTCGGCCCATCTTTGCTTTTGGTCTTTACCTGATGTTAATAGGTTGCCTGTTTTGCTCAGATATTCTTCTTCATTATCAGATATAATCAAGCCAAAAGAAAAAAAAAAAAGTAAGACATATTGGCCTGATTAGTCAGCTCACACTAACCATAAACACTGAATAAGGTGATCATCTCTCACTGTAAACCAAACTAACAATCTGCTGAACAAGCTTACATATAACTGACCTGAGACTATAGTCACAATATTACAACATCAAGCCACATAAGTTCTGTATATCTAAATTACTCTGACATAATACACATATATACTCACTCTAGCAAAGTCAAAGTGGGGCTCGTAATGACCTCCAACACCATAGTTTGCAATCTAAACATATGTGAACAAAAAGGTCAAACATGCACCGATTTATTTAGTTAAAACAAACATATTATATAAAGATCATTAGCAAACTACTCTTCGGAAAAGTTATTTTCAATAATTTGTTACATTTAAGCAGACGGCTTTTTGTTTGCTTGTTTTTTTTTTTGTTCCTGAAAGCACACGATTAACCACAGAAACTAAATAACTGTGGCAAAAGTGGGGGCAATTTTTGTAACAACAAAAAAAAAAAAAAATTAAATTAAGGCATGTTTAAAAAAACCAAAAAAGAAAAAAAAAATCCAAGTTTTCAGACAAGAGTTTGGTTTTACTGCCATTCCAGCATGCATTCCTTTTATTCAATTTTTCTCATAAATATCTGCCACTAATAAAATGTATTTGTTGTGCCTCTCTCCCTCTCTCTCTTTCTCTCAACCTTTAAGTGCCCAAGGCACATGGGGCTTTTGAAAGGGTTTTCCACAAATGCCTGTCTTTTATTTTCCCCCCTCCCTGCTCGAGCCCAGGTGAGCCCTCTATTACTCAACATCCTCTCTGTAGTTCTTCTCCATGTCTCATTTTGTCTACCTTTACTCGTTTCCCTAGGATGTCCATTTCAGTATCATTTTTGGTAATGAGTCACCAGTCACCTGGAGCACATGCCCCAACCATCACCAATGTCTCTCCTCAGTAATCAAAAGTCAATGGCTTCACCTGCATTTCTGCCAGCAATGTGTTATTTTTTTAAACTACATTTTATACAGCATGATTGAGGTCATCAGTCACCTGCGTTTCTACAGCTACAGCAATAAATGAAGACACTACAGAATTTAAATTTAAAAAAAACAAACCTGCAGCTCTTCTGCTGTACTCATCTCCAGACCAGAAATGGCAGCCATTCTGTCATTCAGCCTCTGTACTACAGGATGTTCTTCACCTTTAAGCCATGCACTGAGAAAATAACAAGTCAAAACTTTTCAACATTTCTATGCATCACAACCCAAACTTCCATACACGACTTAGAACTGAATGGACGGTCTATACATGAAACAAAACAGCATGAAAGAATTTCTATAGATCAGGGGGGAACAACAAAAAATAGAAATAAACAGAAGTGAGATAAATGAGAGCAATGCAAAGACTTCACTTGATTTGAAACATGTAGGAAAAGAAAGAGAATAAGCAGAAACAGAAGAGCCAGAACTGTTATTATAAACATTATTAAAAGAGAAGGTAAAATTCCTGTTTCCATGCCATTAAGGCATACTGGGGATATGGTGTTGCCAGCATCTGAAAGTGTGATGTAGTCAGTATCACAGTGCCTGAAAGTGTGATGTAGTCAGTATCACAGTGCCTGAAAGTGTGATGTAGTCAGTATCACAGTGCCTGAAAGTGTGATGTAGTCAGCATCACAGTGCCTGAAAGTGTGATGTAGTCAGTATCACAGTGCCTGAAAGTGTGATGTAGTCAGTATCACAGTGCCTGAAAGTGTGATGTAGTCAGTATCACAGTGCCTGAAAGTCTGATGCAGTCAGTACCACAGTGCCTGAAAGTATGATGTAGTCAGTATCACAGTGCCTGAAAGTGTGATGTAGTCAGTATCACAGTGCCTGAAAGTGTGATGTAGTCAGTATCATGCCTGGCCACATTTACCTTCCTGGATTTCTCTGGTACCCATTTTCAGAGGCTGGGTGGACCCGGGGCCTTTTTTGGTGTGGTTGCATCAGAAAAAATCCCTTCTGCTGGGACTTGAACTAAGCACCACCGGATTGGTACACTGAGCGCCTAACTACTCAGCCAACCAGGCAGCCACTATAAACACTATGTGCCAAAAAAATGATGACTGATTGATCTTTATTTCAAAAGGGTTAAGAATTGGGCACACAGGCCTATCTGACATTCTGCCCTTTATCATACATCTTTCACTCTACTCCAGACATTCTACAAATATGCTGTTCATATAACAAACATAACTAACACTGAAGCTGAGAGACATCAAATAAAATATAACATTTACCTCCTGCTCTTAAACATTCACTCAGTACAGAAGTAACTACATACATTATAAATGACTATCTACTAAACAAAATTTTCGGGACTATTCAGAAAACAATTAATTGTATTCGGTGTCTGTAAGAGCAGTTTAAGATAACTTTTCAGTTTTATAATTCATGGAGGCATGTAGTTATGTAGTTGACATCAAACAGATACTGGGAAGGGGGGGGGGAATGAATAAAAATCTTACTGCTATTCAAATTTGTTACTTTTTCCAATGAAATTCCTTTCTCTCATCTCCAAGTTCAGTCTATAATCTGATACAACAACAAAAAAATGTGTAGGTCTGAAATCTCCTGAAGCACCAGCACACACACACACACACACACACACTGTTCTTTCTCTTGCTGTGTGACATAATTCATGGCTTAAAAAAAAACAACAAAACAGTCACTTCCTCACTTTATCTATATTCCTAAACTAATCAAGACCTTCTCTTCAAAGCTATTTTCATATGTTACCACAGCACAATAAACTTTTCTGCACTCTTAAACACATTTTAAAAGATGTGCCTCATCTCACCCCCCCCCCCCCCCCCACTCTCATGTACAGATGCAAGTTTTACAGATGGCATTAGAAGTATGGATTTTACAGCCACACCATCTAAGTGCAGATCTGAACATTTTAATCTCTATCTTCCATCATATGCTGTTTTTGGATTATGTTAAACTGGCAGAAAAAAAGGCCTTGTACAAGTTCTTATTCAACTTAACGCATGTATGCACGACCATGGCATATTTCCAGCTTCCAAATGACTTTACTTCAATCCTACCAATGCCACAACATGATTTAATATTTCATTATAAAAGCAGATATGCTACATAAAACGTCACATGAAATTACCCTTAGAATTCTAGTCAGTGAGGTGTTTTCACCAAATAAGCCAATGTCAGGAGTGCATTCTTAATTCTCCGAACTTTACTGGCTGATTAACTTGTATTGGACACGTGCAATGATAAACAAATGTTTGCATATACTGTGTAAAGATGGTGTATAAACTACATCAGCTTCACTGAGTTACCTCTTACTGATTCTGTAACTGGCTGTTTCAAGCTCTCCTGTCTTAGCATTCTGTACTGTAGCCCTGTTCAGCTGTTGTAGGAACCAATAAATCACAAGTTATTGCTGGACCCAACTATATATAGATATATGCAATTCAATCAATCAATCAATCAGTCAATCAAGTGCCGTGCCATGTGATGCAGGCAATCACTTCTCTCCACAATTCCCTGTCTTTAGACTTGATTATGAGATCCACCGGTGACTTTCTTCCTAGCCATACTGACAGTCCATCCAGTAACTTCTCTCTCTGTCTTCCTCTGTTTTTTTCTTCCCTCAATTTTTCCAGTTGCCACAATGTGTTCCAATTTTCCTCTTCTCAGAAAATGTCCTACAAATCTTGGTCATCTGCCTCTGATCTTTGCTGTAATTTGCCTTTTAACTCCAGCCTCTCTTAAGACTTCTTCGTTGGTTTTCTTAGCTGTCTATGGTACCTTCAACATCCTTTTTATGAACCACATTTCCAATGGCCTCCATTTCTCGCTGTACTCTCTTATTCATGGACCATGCTTCAACCCATAAAACAAAATTGGCTCGATGTAACATTTAAGTACTCAGAATCTTGTTTCCATTGATATGGATCTGTTGCACATGATGCCAAAATTACATTTTTTAATATGCAACATGGCCAGAAATATCTTAATAACAACAGCTAAAGACATGGTTCCAGTAAAGAAAACACAAAAGAATGGATGGATTACAGCAGGCACACTAGAACTGATAAAACAACGTAGAGAAATGAAGACGCAATGGAAAGTGACAAACAATAACAAAGAGGAATATAAATCTTTAACAAAAGAAGTACGAAGAAACATAAAAAAAGACAAAAAACAATACATACACGATTGTTGTGAAAGAATAAAATGACATCAGAAGTGTGGAAAAGATAGTGAAATGTTTAAAGAAATGAAGATATTGATGAAAAATGTCATTCCTAAGCTAAATGTAATTTGTGATGAGATGGGGAATACCTGACAGAGACAGGAAATTCCAGAAAGATGGAAAGAATATTGCAGAGGATTGTATGAAACAACTGACTGTGAAAGCAGAAATCAACAGTGTGAATTATTATTGGAGGAGAAAAAACCTGAACCGACAATGAAGTTTTATGGGGAATAAATAATCTGAAAAATGGTAAATCACCAGGATGTGATGAGATAACAGCTGAACTTATTAAAGCAGGAGGAAAGGAATGTGTAACAATCTATCATGCACTATGTAAAAAGATATAGCATTCAGGTATTTGGCCAAAAGAATGGAAAAGAACTGTATTCATACCACTACCAAAAAAGGGTAACCTGAAATTATACACAAACTACAGAACTGATGCCCTATTAGTTATGCCAGTAAAATTCTGTTGAAAATAATAATGGGTAGACTTCGTAAGAAAACAGAAGAAGTCAATATGGTCCAAGCTGGTTTCAGGCAAGGAAGAGGATCAAGAGATCATATATTCAATATAAGATTAATAATAGAGAAATGCAGAGAGTTTAATGTGAATCTATATTTATCCTTTTTAGACTACTCAAAGGCATTTGATTGTGTACAACACCAGAAACTTTGGGAAATAATGGAAAAAATGGGATTTCCAACACATCTGATACAATTAACATCACTGCTGTATCTAGACCAACAAGCAGCAGTAAGAATAAATGGTGAAACAACAACTTGGTTTGACATAAAACAAGGGGTCTGTCAGGGATGCATATTGTCACCTTATTTATTTAACTTGTATACTGAAAATATAATGAGGAATGTTAGAGAAGATGTAGACAAAGAATATTACAATGCCATAACAATTGGAGGTTATGAAATACCAGAGATTAGATATGGTGATGACACAGTATTACTGTCCACAACACAAAAAGGAATGGAAAAACGAATTATGTCAGTCTGTAAGAACAGTGAAGAACAAAACCTCTATCTTAATGCGAAGAAAACTAAATTGATGACAACTGACAAAACAAACAAGGCACCTGATATATGTATCAATGAGGAAAAACTGGAAGAAGTGGAGAGTTTTTAATATCTTGGATCGCTGCTAACTAATAATGGAGATACAATGAGGGAAATTAAAAGGAGGACATCTATTGCTCTTCAGAAAGTAAAACAACTAAAGAATCTGTGGAGAGGAACAGACAGAACTACAAAAATAAGATTTTTAAGGGCATGCATCTTTCCTATCGCAACATATGCCTGTGGGACCTGGACACTTAACAAAACAGCTGAGAAACACATAAATGCCTTTGAATGTAAATGCTACAGAAGAGTTCTTCAAATATCATGGACACAAAAAAGAATAAATATATCTATACTACAAGAACTTAATATTGAAGATGGCTGGTTAGTAAAGAGGAATAAGAGAGAAAACTTAAAATATTTTGGGCACATTAAACGTCATGATAATCTAGAGAAAACCGTCTTTAATGGGAAAATGAAAGAGAGGAAGACCAAGGTGAAGATGGCTGCAAGACATCGTTGATGATCTGCAAATGGATGCATCAACAGCAGGCCATCTTTCTCACAACCGAAAGGCCTACTGGAGTGCTGTTAGGGAGGCAAAGTTCCGCAAATGAATGAATGAATGAATATGCAACACTGGTAGGTGCTGGTGATCATGCTCCTCAATTCTGTGCAATCCTTGGTAATTCCAGTCAAACTGGCTTTCCTGCTTTTTCTGTGCCACTAGATCAGCCCATAGCACTCCACTCTCTTTTATTTCTATTTAATTTTCCAGTGATTATCTGGTATGCTAATATCTGTCTCAAGCGTACATAAAATACACAGATCATCAAACTTGACTTCATGTTCTACTTCACATCAACAACTGAATGACTGGCCTTCTGGGATTGTAATCTATTTGACTTATTGGTCTATCTTAATACTTAAGCTCCAAGCAGATAAGATGTTATGCCTATATTTAAAACTTTGTAATTTTGATGAATATTTTAACCCCCTCCAATCCTCTGCCAAATACTAAGACTTTTTTTCTTTCACCGACGTCACTGTGTCAACTTTTTCATATAAAAGTGTTCAGGAAACGAACTAAAAAGTTTTTAAAATCAAACTAGAAGAACAATCTATTCAAATGAATTTTATTAATTCTTTTATAAATTTCATAATACAAGGAAAGCAAATAAAAGCTAAGTGAAGTAGCTAAAGGAATTATACACGAACTGTAAAGAAGACTGTTTTTATTTCCATAATGAGCCAACTCCTCCAATGAATTTCAGGTTTCACTTCCGCTGTCAAAAAGAAAACAAAAACCTCACCTCATTTTGTTTTGTTCTACAGTGGTACTTATTCCACAGCGGAGACGCCTGTTTATCTGACCTTTACTTCGACCAGACTAATGCCAGAGCGCTGTTCTGTGTGTGTATTGCATCAGCTTCTATCCGTTGCAGATACACCGATTTTAAAATTGCCTTTACTTTCTTATTCTCCCTATTACAATGTATTTCAGTGTGCTTCGTCTCTACGCTTTCAACTGTTATATGCTGCCATCATTATCTACATGAACAAGAGGTAACAAGAGATTAAAGCACTTACTCTAGGAGTTGCCAGGTGCTTGATTTGCCTGATTTCATCATCACTGATCACATCATGGTAAACTGCCACAAAGGGATCTAAATGAACGATTTCTTCCTTGGCTGGCTGCAGCAGCAGGAGTGGATGATTGTTGGTCTTATACTGGCACACCAGTTTGTTCTTGTTCATCACAGACTGAGAGAGAGAGAGAGAGAGAAAATGTACTATCTGACCAGATGTCACTAACAAAAAGACTTGAAAACAGAAGTTCTTGCTCTAGGTTCTCTTGTGTGCCAAGGCTAGAAGAACAATACTACTATTTATATCTATCTCATTGAAGAATCATGCTCCCATTTATATCTGTCACATATAAGAATCATGCTCCCACTTATATCTGTCACATAGAAGAATCATGCTCCCATTTATATCTGTCAAATAGAAGAATCATGGTCCCATTTATATCTGTCACATAGAAGAATCATGCTCCCATCACATAGAAGAATCACGCTGTCATTTATAGCTTTCACATTGAAAAATCATGCTCCCATGTATATCTGTCACAAAGAAGAATCACGCTGTCATTTATATCTTTCACATTGAAAAATCATGCTCCTATTTATATCTGTCACAAAGAAGAATCATGCTCCCATTTATATATGTCACATAAAAGAATCACACTGTCATTTATATCCATCAAACAGAAGAACCAAGCTCTTATTTATATGTCAGATATAACAACCATACTCCTTTTATAAGTCACACAGGAGAACATAACTCTTATTTATATCTGTCGCACAGAAGAACATAACTCCTATTCATATCCGTCACACAGAAGAACATAATTTCTACTTATATATATGTCAGATGAAACTCTTATTTATATCTTTCAGATGGAAGAGCCTAACTCCTATTTATATCTGTCAGACAGACCAACTTAACTACTATACTGTTAAAAAAAAAAGAAACACAACAAATACGATGTTGTAATTTAAACTGAAGTTTGCTGATCAGACAAGGGCAAACTGCCTGAAACATTCACTTGGACATCAACTTCACGTGCTGACCTGAATTGTACTCAGCAGATGATTCATGAGCACAGAAAAACGACACTAGTCAAAACAGCATTTTTGACAATAACTCATGACAGGTTCATAAGAATCCTGTGAAACTTACTGAACACAAAACTCACTGACTATGTTGTTGAAGGCCTATAAAAGATTGATGCTCCTCGAATCAATTCATTTGAAAATTCAATGTACAAGTATGGCTCATCTCACTACAGAATAACGACTCATCACCACTGGACGCTTACAGACTGGACAGTCACAAAGTGTAATGACCAGACAATTTAATGTGGTTTGAAGCACCATTAGTCGCCTTTGAAGATGATTTCAAGAAACTGGCTCAGTTGCAGACTGGCCACATAGCAGAAGACCCAAAGTCACAACTACTGCCAAAGACCGCTTCATACGGCTGCGTCACCTCAGGAATTGATTTGCATCTGCGTCCTCAACAGTCCCGTCAATGACAGCAGCTCATTGAATTTCAGATCAAAAGGTCAGGAACCAGCTGCATGATGCTGGTCTTTGTGCTTGAAGACCTACAGAGGTCCTGTTCTTATGGACCAGCATCGGCTGAACCGACTGCAGTGGGCGAACCAACACTGTCAATGTACCATTGCGAATGATTGGAGGTGGGTTTGATTTAGTGATGAGTCATTCTTTCTGCTACAGCGACACCATAGACGGAGAAGAGTTTATTGCAGAGTCCATGAGCGCTATGTCTAGAACTGCGTGGATAAGGCTCCTCCACATGGTGGTGGAGGTGTACTGATGTGGGGGACGATCAACTTCATAAGAAGGAGTGACCTGAATGCCCAACGATATGTCACTGAAATTCTTCGTCCTCATGACCTTCCACTTCTGGCTGCACCAGGGTCACTTTTTCAACCATTTCGTGGCCATCCATGTTATCAAACATGAACCCAATAGAACACTCAACAGACAAGTCTGCCAGCGAGACATGGCGCCAACCAATCTCCGACAGATGTCTCTTGCAATCCCACAACAACAGATCCAATGGTTAATTGGATCCATGTCAAAGAGATGTCATTCTCTGATACAGGACAGAAGAGACCATACACCTTACTGAAATGGAGGCCTCAGTCGCAAAGAATAAAAGTCCAAACCAAATTTAATGAACATCATTTCATTATTAAAGTCTTAAAGTTTCTGCAAGACAAGACTGAAACATTAATTTCGTAAAATAAAATTTTAATACAAATTTGAAATTTGGTATCCATTACACAGTAGTGTTGTATTTCTTTTTTTCTGAACAGTATATTTATATCTGTCAGACAAAAGAACTTAATTACTATTTGTATCTGTCAGATGGAGGAACCTAACTATATCTGTCAGACAGAAAAAACCTAACCCATATTTATATCTGTCAGACAGAAAAACCTAACTCCTATTTATATCTGTCAGACAGAATAACCTAACCTTTATTTATATGTCAGACAGAAGAACTCCTATTTATATCCATCAGAACTTAACTCTTATTTATATCCGCCAAACAGAAGAACTTAACTCCTATCTATACCCATCAAACAACAACATAGGACTAAAAATCAATGTAGGAAAGACAAAGTTAATGATGTAAAATGTGAACAACAGAAATGTACTCAGAGTAGATAGCAAGTTAGTGGAGGAGGTCAATGAATTTGTATACCTTGGCAGTAGAGTAGTAGAAAATGGAGACAGCACAGAGGACATCAACAGCAGACTTACTAGAGCAAACCAGGCTTTTGCAGTGCTGCAGACTATATGGAAATCTAAAAAACCAAGCATAAATACAAAAATCAGGATATTTAAGAGTAATGTTCTAAGTGTGCTACTCTATGGAAGTGAATGCTGGAAAATCACCAAAACAATAGAAAACAGGTTGAATTCTTTCCTGACAATGTTTATGAAGAATTAAAAAAATATTTTGGCCAAACACCATAAGAAATAACATCTTGTTGGCACAGATGCAGATGAACCCACTGACACCAATTATTGAGGAAAGACGCTGGCAATGTTGGGACATGTGCTTCGAATGACTGACAACTCACTACCAAAAATAGCACTAAGATGGACACCACAGGGGAACAGAAGTAAAGGTAGACCAAAAGAGACATGGAGAAGAACAACAGAAAGGATGCTGAGCAATAGAGGGCTCACCTGGCCAAGAGCAGAAAAAAAAGGGCAAAGGACAGGCATTTGTGGAAAACCCTTGCAGAAGCCCCATGTGCCCTGGGCACTTAAGGTTCAGAGAGAGAGAGAGATACCCATCAGACAGGAGAACTTAACTCTTATTTATATCTGTCAGACAGAAGAACTTAACTCTTATCTATATCTGTCAGATAGAAGAACTTAACTCTTATCTATATCTGTCAGATAGAAGAACTTAACTCTTATCTATATCTGTCAGACAGAAGAACTTAACTCTTATTTATATCTGTCAGACAGAAGAACTTAACTCTTATTTGTATCTGTCAGACAGAAGAACTTAACTCTTATTTGTATCTGTCAGACAGAAGAACTTAACTCTTATTCATATCTGTCAGGCACAGGAATGAAACTCCTATTTATATCTGTGACACAGAGAAATCTAATTCCCAGTAAAATCTGTCAAATTATGTTTATTCTGCTGCACGTAGCACTAAACATCGCACATTTTCTACCATAATTAAACAATAAAACAAACGTGTTTATCTCAAATGCAGTTTACAATATAAAAAAATAATGATGAAACTGCCAAGTAGAAACTGCCACAAGATCAATTTTCAAATGAAGCTTCACTGTGCTCTTTATGATATACACTCACATGCTGCAGGAAACATCACAGAATACTTCATAAAGGTCAGATTATCCTATCTTCTAACACAGCAATTTCTGGTCCTAATTTTTGAATTCTTGAGTGATTCAGTTATAACTAGTCATGCAAGAAACTGTTATTCATTGCATTATAAATTATAAAATACCTTGCTAGAAGAGATTTTTAAAAAAAACACATATACGAGGAAGAAACAAACTGTGAAGGCACACTTTAATACTGGTGCCTTTGAGCAAATGAACATAATGGTTGTATCACTTTTCACATAGTCCCCCTGCAGGTTGATGCACTTCTTGCAGTGCTCCACTACCTTCTTTAATCCTTAGGGGAAGAAGCTTTTCAGCTGCCCCCAAATCTAAGTCATTGCTTCCTTAGCCTCATCATCAAAGGTGAACCTATGATCACACAGAGCTTCTTTATGTGGACCAAAGATGAGATAATCGCATGGCACCAGATCAGAGCTGCAAAAAGGATGAGGAGGATGTTCAAATCACAGCTGTCACACTGCTCTAAGAACTGCAACCACAGCATGAGGATATGCATTATCATGGTGCAGCAAGACTGTTTTTTTTACATTTTTAAAAAATTTTATTTTGCTGCGAAGTGCTGGTTTCAGTTTCTCCCTATGCACAGCAGAGTATGCTGCATTGGCCACCATTTGTCCATGTGTCTGAAAAAGTGCCAGAACAGGATCTTCACATTCCAAAAGAAAGAACATAAAATCTTGGCGGAGGGCAGTTGTTTGAACTTATTCTTTACTAGAGAAGACAGCTGTTTCCACTGCAAGCTCTGTCTCTTGCTTTTTAGATTACAGTGACAGACCAACATCTCATCACTGGTGATAATCCACTCCAAAACACTTGGACCTTTTTCATAAAATTTCAGGTACTGGGTCGCAACCTCCATGCATGGTGCTTGTACAGATTAGTAAGCTGTCTTGGTGCACATTTTGCACAAACTTTATGGTACCCCAAGCCATTATGCACTAGGATATGCAGATCCATAGCCAATATTCAAATGAGTAGCAACAGTTGACAGCATGACTTGTTGGTCTTCTTTGATCACAGCTTGTGTTCTGTTGATGTGGACTTGTGAGCATGATGTTGATAGCTGACCAGATTGAACTTTGATTACACTCCCACTTTAAACCTTTCTACCCATTCGTACTTTTTATTGACTTACACCATTTTCACTTCTGTGCTGAGCCAAAATTCAGCAGTCTTCACTCTCTCTGCCCAAAGAAATCTTACTATGATGCACTGTTCAACAATGGTGCAATTCCACAGGAGTGTCTATGTTTATCTGACCCTGACAATCAACTAGGCTATGGGCACTGTGCTGTGCATTTTCGAACTACCCATCAGCCATTGCAAATGTCTGGTAATGCATCAGCTTCTATCCACTATGGTTACCATATAATTTTCAAACTGTCTTTAGTTTTTTATTCCTCCTTACAGTTACATTCCTTCGCTTCTTTCTACAGACCACCAAAGGTTTTTAAATTCTTCTACTCCCATTACATACAACACCAGAAGTTTTAGAAATGTTTTACTCTCATTACATACAACACAAAAAGCTTCTTTCACCCTTATTCAAGGTTGTGTGTTTTACATTAAAAAAAATAATATTTAACTCATATCTCTGAAGGAAGGAGCTTTTCCAAGAAGGGTTACTTCATGATGAGAAAACAAACTAATGTGTCTGTGCTCCAGACAACTGGAAAAAATATAAATATCACACAAATCAGTATGACACCCATACCACATCTAGCTCTCCTCGGCATAAAGCTTCATATGTAAGGAATTCTTCTGAGTTTCTGTACTCATCTCTGTTGAGCTGGTAGCCAGGTTTCTTCTGATCTTCAGGTGTTTGTCCCTTCTGCCCATCATCCTGTAGCATGGCCTCAAAATACCTCTTGTTGTTCACTGCTCTCTCATGGCTAGGATCTGTACAGTGTTAACACATTGCCAAGGTGAATTTAAAAGTGAATCTTACAACACTACCACTATCAAATAATTTAGACAAAGGTTGTGTTTTGAGAAAATCTCTCAGAAATTAAAGTACATGTATGTAGCAATAAAGTTACACTCAGTGGCATTTAAATCTCCCAAATGTGAATAAAATGAACATTATTTCAAACACCTGGAATATTGCTTTTACTAAAACAATTCAACCCTCATCAAGACAGTGCAAGTCTAAAAATAAAGTGTAGTCATTTTGTAAACAGATGAAATCTTCCTGAATGTAACAAGCAGCATGGAAAACCTGGCCCCTAAAAACATATCAACAGGTCTGTGTATTAAACTGAGATGTGAAAGTACAATATTTCTGTTTATAATCACACACAACACTGGTAAAATAATCTGCTGATTTGTATGATTTTGGTGGCAGAGGTGAGGGGCGCAGGTGCAGAAACTGCTCCACGTGACAAGAGGTTTTAAAAGAAATCTCTTCAGAAAAGAAGTGGGGAAGGCAGCCAAACACTTGAAAAGATATGCATTATGGGTCTGTATGAAGCTACAATGACATAAAGTTGTCTGGAAGAAGTTTAACACAAAAAAAAAGAAGAAGAAAACCCCTGGCTCAGAATAACTCATGGTGACAAAACTGTCAATAACTTTATTTTCTGACAGTTTGTGAAAAGAAAAACTGACAATTATATCACACAGATATCATAACGAGAAGGCACAAGTAAAAAATGAATATATGTGCCCAGTGTAAACAGCGTCCATGTTTCTCCGAATTTTTCTGGCACAAATACTCAGCACTGTTAGTTCCTGGTGAAGAATTGGTCTGCTGGTTGTAAGTACAAGACTCACATGCCTGCAGGAGGCAGAGCGTGACAGAGAGAGAGAGAACTAATGGCAAGCTAAGCTCAGAATTCTGTTTCACAACAAACTGTAGGGTTACTGCCTCCTCACCTAACTTCAACAGCTCATTCGTCAACTCCAAAGCTTGGTTCACATCTCCTAACTTGGGAACAAAAATAAAAATTACACATTTATAAACAAGTTCTTTATCTGGAATTTTCAACAACAGCATTAATTTGCAACTAAACCAAAATAAACTCGCTATATGGTTCCTTACAGTACACATAAATATGCGGAAAAAATATATGGAACAACTGCTAGAAAGCTTTGAAAAAGAGATACAAATGTAAACAACTCTTAACCACAGGATGGCAATTTGATATTATATTTTCATTTTAATTAGACAACAATAAAAGATAAGAAGAAAAAAATGTACGCATACAGATATTAATGTCTTACATCCTTCCTTTAATGTTAAACGTAACATAGGGCCCACATTGTAGTTCATCATGTTTTCCAGTTTTCTGGGAGTTTTTCAGTCTTGTCAAAGGATCTTATGCCTACTAGTTTAGCTTCTCTCAACAATGTTCTCTTAAGAGTTTCACATGTTTCACCTCCTTTTCTTTGTCCCATTGTATCCCATTTGTAACCTCGTTCTGGGATTCTCTGATTGTTTCTTCTATCACATGGCCAATATATGTCCATCTCTTTTTTTTTTTAATCACTGATAAGACAGGCTGTTATGTTCTTGTCTTCCTTATCTCTGTATTGGTCTTGAATTCATTCCACTGTATGCAGAGTATTTTCCTTAGACATGTTTTCAAATGTGTCTAATTTGTTTTTCTATTTCTTTACTTCTTTTCCAGCTTTATCACACATAAACAAGGCTGGCTATCACAAGATTATATTTTAACTACAACAATTTATCTGAAAGTGAGGAATCTTTGTGATAGCACTGCTTGGACTCACTGGAGGCACTGTTCATGCATTATTTGTGGATTTAAAATCCTCAGTGCCATCAAGACAATTTTATAAACAGACCACTTTATCATTTGCCTAAATTTGGTCCTGTATCTGGCATCTTGTATATGACTGTTCGAAAAATCTCAGCCAACTATTAATTAGTTCTAATTGCCAGATTGAACAATATACAAGCAGAATAGACAAATATGTTTTACAGCCGTAGTACCCTTTTGTTCTTCTGTGTTTGTTCTCAAGAGGTTACATTCTGCTATATTAACGGTTTGAAGTTAGAGTGACATCTGTGTTTTTCAGCCTGACATATCCATCTTAGGGATGGCATATTTTAGAACCAGGTTTGCCTTCATCATCAACCAGACTGGTTTTTGTTACCAGGGGCATCACATTGAGGAAGAAGGTGGTTCTGGCCATCTATGGTTTGCTAACCCTGGCACAACAGACTCACTGATCACTATCTCATTCACAGTACAAGTTATCATGTTCTGTGTTATTCTTATTGTGAGTAAATAAATGAAAATAGATCAACAGCTGTATTGAAAATTACCATACCCTATATTACTCTCACTGTTTTCTGTCCTAGACTAAATCAGTTTAAAAAAAAAAATTCACAGAAAAAAAAAACTCCATTGGCATTCAACCAAACTCCAACACTGTTGAACCAAAGTTCCATGCAAATGGGAACTCACCACTGCTTTTGTGTAAGAAAGGTAGTCAAGAGTTTCAGTTCTGCTGATTGTACTCTGCTGTTCCTGACTATCTTTGTCCAAAGCTACCTGCATCCACAGGCTGCTGTGATAGAAGTCACTGTCTGTGTAGCTAAGTCTGCCCAGTAAGAAGCAATCAGCAGCTGGGAGTGAGTGTGAGAAAGTCCAGATATGATCACACTTGAACTGAGTCACTGCCTACACAGCACTAGCTGTGAGGCTCTGTTCACTTACTACATGATGCCACAGGACATACAAGAACATCTCATGCCGCTGAGTCTTGGAAGAAGGCAGTCCAAGCAAGTTTTAAGTGTGTTATAATCTTTGTTAGTGGAAATTAATTTATATCTGGGAGATCAAGCTGAGGTTCCTTACATTAAAAAGCCATGTAAAACATGCATGCTACAGGTGATTTGGTTCCAACTAGCTCTGAGCAACGAATATGTCCTTCACACTCGTTTATTTGAGAACACATTCATCTGCTTGTAATCCAATCGCAAAAATAAACCTGGATCATATTAAGACACTGAAAGTACACATACAGGCATCATTCCACTGATGATACAAATTATGGACTGCCACAACAAGATGCAGTAATACAGAAGAAAACACAAACTTCAGCCAAACTGAAACAATTATTTTATCTACAAAACAAAATAACATTTGAAAATGTAATTAGTTTTTGCCCAATCATTATAAATTTAAGTCTGTCTGCTCGAAAAGTCATGCTGAGCTTTATCCACAAGGTGACAATAAAGGTAAAGTTCCCATTTCCATGCTATTATGGCATATTGGAGATATGGTGTTAGGCCTGTATTTTCAAGACCTTCGGCACATGAAAATGTGATGTGGTCAGTATCACACCTGGCAGCATTTATCTTCCCAGATTTCTCCGGTACCCATTTTTAGAGGCTGAGTTGACCCTAGGGTTTTTTGTGTGTACCAGAAAAAAAAATCCCACTGCTAGGACTGAACCTGGTACCACCATATTAGTAACTTGAGCACCTAACCACTCAGCTAACCAGGCATCCACAAGGGACCTCATATTTTTACCAGCTATGGTGTATCGAGCTGTCTGAATTAGAAAAGAATATCTCTCTCCATACTCTCTCTCTCTCTGAACCTTAAGTGCCTAGGGCACATGGAGTTCCGCTTCTCTCCATACTCAGACATTCTATAAATCAGCAGGAAGTCTAAAACACTGGTTGCCACATTCTCTAGCCTCCAAAAATGACCACAGATTCTTTATTTTATACAAAGCCATCAACAGATCCAAGGCCTCTCAGACTGGTCCTGCCACTCAGTCTAACACTAAAAAGCTTCTTACTTTACAAAATAACTGTTCTTAGTTTATAAAATAACTATCACACAATGCCACAGATCAAATTAATCAAATTATTATTCATTTCTTTACAACGTTTCTCACGGATCTCTGTTATATTAGGAACAATTTTTGCTCGTCTCAAAATAATGTGCATTAAGTCTACAATTTTCTGCTCAATTAATGACAAGGGAAAAAAAGGGAGGTATGAATGGAAATATGAGTTCAAATAATATTACACCCTTGAAGAAAACAAAAGCATTACCTGTCCTTTTTTTAACAAGGAAATGTATAATTAATACTTTGTAAAAATTAAACAATTTACTTTGAAATAAAAGGTCTTGGCATCTTAAAAAAAAACAAAACCATTTAGCATTTTAAAAAGCATATAGTTTAGCAATATAAAAATTACCACCTCTGTTTTTGTAAAAAAAAAACTTGCAAAAAGTGATGTCTATATGTAAATTAGTGGTAGCCATCTCTAAAACACACATGACCAGACAGCTCCAAATAAAATCGGTTAGCCCTGTTTAGGATAATGAAACACAGAGTGCCACAAAGAAGTCAATTATTCATATCATCTACAGCACATCTGGAAGAAGCACCAACAATACAATACTTCAGTTTTTTTTTTTTAAAGAAAAAAATTTAATAACAGATAAAACTCTCACCTTATAATAGGAAAATGCAAGATAATCTAGGACTTCAGCACGAACCCTATCTAACTCGGACATGAGTTCTTCCTCAGACTCCATCTCATCTCTCTCTTGTTCACTTTCAGAAATCTTTCCCTCCATCCAGTCTCTCTCCTGCTCAAGGAGAGCCTGTTCCATCCAAACTTTTGTGTGGTAGAAGTCGCCCTCATTATAGGACAGACGGCCCAGCTCAAAGCATTCTTCAGCTGGTCAGCAGCAAACAACATCAAGCCAAAGGTTAGGGCTAGCTATTAGCTCAAGCAGTGTTAGCTACTTCATCATGAAATCTCTCTCATATTAATTCATGCTGGTTACTCACAACATGCTTAATCAATCATTCTCGTATGTTGCTTTGCTCACAACATGCTTAATCAATCATTCTCATTTGTTACTTTGCTCACAAGATGCTTAATCAATCATTCTTGTTTGTTACCTTACTTGAAACATGCTTAATCAATCATTCCCGTTTGTTACATTATTAACAAAATGCTTAATTAATTATTCTCATTTGTTACTTTACTCACAATATGGTTAATCAATTACTCTAATTTGTTACTTTACTCACAAACTGCTTAATCCATTACTCTCATTTGTTACTTTACTCACAAGATGATTAATCAATTACTCTCATTTGTTACTTTACTCACATGATGCTTGATCAATTATTATTATTTTTATTTGTTACTTTTTTAACTCTTAACCTACCATGAGATGATGAAATGGCTCTTAAAAAAAAACAAACTATAATCATATGGTTTTGTTATGTAGTTTGGACTTTCATCATTTTAAATGCCATAAATGGTAAAAACAGACCAGTGATCGTGTTAATTGGCAATTACTGGTAAACTACCAATTAAGTAAGAGAAAAACCAAAAACTTTTGAAGGTCGTTTATTACCGTAACTGGTTATAATACCAAAAATCTAGTGAAAAGGCAACTAGCGAAATCAGCTGGAGGATAACTGGGCCTGCAGGCTGATGATAGTCAATTTTCATGTAAGAGAATCTCAGTTTTAACTTTGGTTCAGCATGTGACCATTTTGTGAAGATTAAATCTTGCCACAAATAAAGTAAAAGAGGGGGGGGGGAGGAGAAAAAAGAGAGAGAGAGAGAAAGAGAGAGAGGGGGGGGGGGTGGAAATCACACAAACATTTACTTTCTTTTGTTTGCAAAGTTTTCAATTTTACATTTTAAAAAAAGTATAAAGTACTGAATGTTGTATTGAGAAAATGGTATTCTGAAAGAGTACTTCATGTATAGACAGATATAATTTTATCGGTTTTAAAAATTCTAGCGTGATCACTGATATAGACATTGAACCATTTCCTGGCAAAAGACTGCAGCCATGATGTTAAATTTTTTTAAAAGTGTTCATATATCATAAGTGCTCTTTGGTAGGCTAGGAGCTAAGTCTCTTTTTTTTTTCAGTGAGTACATCCAAAGTAGCAAAGGATCATATGAACAGTTCACAATGAAGAACTACATGCTCATGGCAGAGACAGACATAATATAAATAGACACGGATAATAATAAATACAAGAAAAAAAAGGTCAGGCTTTGAATAATGAAATATTTTTTTTTGAAGCAGCAAACAATAAAGCTAAGTTAGGAAGTTCTGTGTTAAATGATTGTGATTTCAGAAAAAGCCCATACATATTTCACTTACCATGGCAGTCATTAATTTTTAAAAAATGAAGATAGGTGAAGGTACTCCTATGATATAGTGTCAACGCCCATACTTTTCTCAACTTATCAGCACACTGGAGGGTAATCAGCATCGTGACTGGCAGTCTTTTCTTCCCTAGCTCAAGAAAGAGGCCTTGAGCCCATTTTTACAGCTGAGTGATTGGGCACCTCTGGTCAAACTAAAATGTCATGAGACACTAGTGTACTAACCTCTTTGTCACTCAGGTGCCCAATCATAAACTGCCTGAGGTCTCACTCTCTAAAATATGCTGCACATTTTCAAGACTGTAACTATTATGTACATGAACAAACATAAACTATTTCTTACTCCTATTGACAACAAAGCTATGTTGTTCTAACCATTCTTTTCACCATATTAGTCTACCATTTAGTCACATAATGCCACCAACAAACTCAGCCACACTGTATTTGAAAAAAAAAAAGGATTAAAACAAAAAAGCAATAAAAGATGTGCTCAATGTTGTAGACTGATGGTGCTATGATCCTTTTCTTTTTAATTTTAATATGTCTGTCATTAAAAGGATGATAAGTCAATCACAGTACTGTTTAAACTCTAGTGGATATGATTTCTTATGATTACACTATCATCAACTTATTCCCAAAACTTTAAGTCCTAACCCCTAACCTTCTTGTCATACAAGGTCCGACAATTAAGTAATGAGACTGATTTTATTATGGCCAAGACAAAAATGCCATCTATGAAGCCAAAGCATGGTATCCAAAGAGGCAACCTTCATCTATGATCTGGCAACTTTTCATCGCCGTCCAATAAGCAGATGACAAACAACCCGCCATTTTGTTGACCCAGTTAGAGGTGCATTGTCACATAATCAGCATTGGGCAAAAAGCTAATATTAAATTCTGTTTAAAACTCGGAAAAAGTGCCATTGAGACAGTTGAACTGATGCGAAAAGTTTATGGGATAATTGTTTATCTCATGCACAGATATTCAGGTGGTATTCACGATTCAAAAGTGGTATGGAAACAATTACAAATGCAACTACATACGGACGCCTAATTTCTGTTCGTAATGAGGAACTCATTGCAAAAGTCAGAGAACGGATACAAGAAGATCGTTGTTTGACTGTGAGGATGATGGCAGATGAATCTGGTGTTAACCGAGAGAACATTTGTAAAATTTTAGTGGAAGATTTGGGCAAGAAAAAAGTTGCTTGCCAATTTCTACCACATGTATTGTCTGATGACCAAAAACACCAGCGCGTTGGGTACACAAAAGACATCATCAAAACGTGTTGCAGAAATAAACATTTCTTAAATTTGATTGTTGCAGAGGATGAAACATGGATTTTCCATTATGATCCCACAACTAAACACCAAAGTGCTCAGTGGAAGTCATCATCATCACCAAAAGGCAAAAAATGTAATCTTAAAAAGTCAAAAGTGAAGACAATGCTAGTGTACTTCTATGACAGCAAAGGAGTTATTTACAAAGAATTTATTTCAGACGGACAGGCTGTCACTGCCAAAGTTTAATTAAGTATTTTGAAACACTTACTGTAAAAGATCCTAAGAGTCTGACCCAAGTATTCAACACCTGGTAGTTTTTTCCTTCTTCATGATAATGCACTGGCTCACCAGGCAGTAGTTGTACAGGAATTTTTGGCCCAAAAAACAAATGTGTGTTCTCAACCATTCACCCTATTCCCCAGATTTTCTCCCTGAGATTATTTTCTATTCCCTAAATTAAAGTTACCACTGAAAGGATGCTTCTATGATGATAATGATGACATCCAAAGGGCCATAACAACATTGAGTTTAAGGGCCATACCAAAAAGAAGAACTGCAGAGGCCGTTCCAGTGTTTGTTAAATCGTGCCAGTAGCTGTTATCAATGCACAAGGGGCTTACTTTGAATAAAATACAGGTTGTATCTTCAAATGTTGTTTATTTTATTTTTTTTATGGAATTAGTCTCATTTCTTAATTGTCAGACCTTGCATGTTCCATAAAACAATGTATTGATAATAGTCTCAAGATTTATATTTATCTTACCTGACAGGGCAGGAGACTTAACCCCACCCAAATCACCCTGGGCAACCAAAGAAGCATCCAACTGGTAAGTGTCTTGCAAGCGCATGAGGGCAGAGGCTGTCCCCTTCAGGTCTTCATATGAAGGCAGGTCAATTCTCACTTGATCTATCTGCCGATTCATGGCTGCACAAAGAACAGGAAATAAGAACCAAGTTTGCTCCCACATAATGATGCAGAACTAAGACCTCACATATGCATATGCATCTGCATCAAAACAAACCTTGCCAATTTTTTTTTATGCCTAAAAGGAAGTAGCTGTTTAAACAAAGCCTATACAAATAACTTTCAGGAACTTAGCTTTTGTCTTTACACACTCCACTACATACTCCCCGTGGCAGGCCATACACTTCTATCCACATTCCACTATTTCTGTGAAACCATTATGATAAAACTGATGATTTCACTGAAATTGCATCTTTGCCCACCTCAGCCTTCACAGAACTGCCCAAACTGATGTGATGTCCTCTCAGGTGCTTCTTGAGTTTAAGCAATAGATAGAAGTTGGATGGAGTCAAGGCAGTGTTATATGACAGATGCTCCAGCACACTGGAGCAAAGCATCTGCACCTCAAGTTTTCTCTTGTAGTGGTTTATGGATGAGTGTTGTCAGTTAGTTTGTATGGACTGCTCCATAAAAGGTCAAACTCTTTGAAACAATGGTTTTAATCTGCTCAGTGTTTCAAAACAGCCTTTCGAAATCCTTCTTACATCTTAAACCTTCCCATGCTGTTAAAAGTCACATAGGCTCACATTGTAATTTGCCTGTTCTTTGGTGAGTTTTTCAACCTCATCAAATGATTTTATGCCTAATTCGGCCTCTCTTAACAATGTCCTCTTTACAGTTTCACGTGGTCAGCCTTTTTCTTTGGCCTGTTGTGTTCCATTTGACAGCTTATTTTTTCTCATCATGTGACTGATATATGTCCATCTCCTTTTCCTGATCACCAATGAGACAGGTTGTTGTTCACTCATCTGCCTTATCTGTATGTTGTTCCTGAACTCATTCCACTTTATACCAAGTATTTTCCTTAGGCATTTGTTTTCAACTGAGTATAATTTGTTGTCTATTTCTTTAGTTGTTTTCCAGCTTTAACATGCATAATTGAGAGCGGATATTATATTTGAATTGAATAGTCTTTGTTTGGTTTTTGTGCTTATAACTTCAGAGTGTTCTAATGATTCTTGAAGGTCAATGCTGCTTTTGCAATTCTAATCATTCAGAAATCCTTCCTTAATCTTCATTTATGATCTCTGAATATACCATACTTTTAACATCCCAGAAAACATGCATCCTATTTACACTACAGTCTCGCAATTTTTTTTATCCTAGCATTTCCCTGTTTTGAAAAATCCACTGACATTTTTCACTTTCTGGTAGTCAAAATAATCCAGTTCTTCTGTCACAAAACTGATCAGGAATGCATAACCTTCAAGTTCAGAGCACAAGAGCAACTGCTGCCTGATATCAGATCTCCAATCTGATCACAAAACTGAGCTATCTCAAAAGCACACCATCCAATGCTCAAAATGTCTACAGCCTACACTCACATGAAATGCCTCATTTGTCTGTACATTCCTGCAGAGAACTCGGCAAATTTCAAATAGTAAGCTCCTTAACGTGAGTTTCACGAATCTCAGCAGAGGTATTATGAGGCCTCCTGTGGCCTGTCACACCAGTTCAGGTTGGTGCCTCCATCTAAAGTTTACACTGCCCAACAAAATGGTTCAAATGTCTAACAATCTTTCTTTACAAACAAAATTCACTCATTAATGAATGTCAGTGTAAATTACATTTGCTATGGGCAATAATCTATCTTCACATGCTATTTTAGGCACACTCTAACATATAAAAACTGCCCAATTCCATTTTCTTCTTCATTTTTTTTTTTTTGGTTCTAATTCAGGGCTCCTGGACAATAAACATATACATGTGCAATGCCTTAAAAAGAATGGAGTTATTACTTTTCAGAATACTGTACCACAATGTTGTCTGAAAAGTGGCCCAAAAAAAATCCTGACATAGATAGCAAATGTGAAAGCGTACACCAATATGACAAACTCTTAATATATAGGTAGAGGTGCGTGTGAGGGATATGTCACCCAGAGTCTTTAGCTATACTGTCTCATGGTAAGAGGACTGAATGCGTTAAGTTCCAAGTTTCCAAGAGGTTCCTGTTGCCTAGCTTTAAAAAACTGAGGTGGACCCAGGCTGAACCCTTCTGTTCCCCCATTCACCCCCACCTAACCCTATTTCAAGCTGTGAATGAACCTGCTTACAACCCCACCCCTTTTTTTTTTTTTTAATAATGGTGACAGGGAACAAGATGAACCAAAACTCACCAAACACACAAAGGAAACAAACTAAACCTACTTTCCCAGGTACTGTTTGAAAGGACTGGGATGACATCTCTGTCCCAGTCAAGTGTGAACCTCTTGATCAGCAAAAAGGCATTGACAGGGTTTCCTAAGTAACTGTCTACATTCTCCAAGGCCATGTCGCTGTGTCTCTTGTAATCTTCAACAAGTCTAAAGAAAGAGTGAAGTCAATTTAAAGCCGCTGCAGTATTATTAAAGAGTGAGGCAGCACTCAGTAAAATAAAACTACTGAATCTATTCACTGTGGTTAAATCTGACATTCTCGTGGAGACACATTTTACTTGTCAGGTCACTGTGGCTGCAGATGAAAACAATATGTAGTTGAATATTTGCCTTCAACATGTAGTAAACATGATGTAAAAGCTATAAAACAAAAGCTGACCAACATGTAGTAAACATGATATCTTATCTTATATCTTATATCCTTCCCGTGCCGTTAAACGTCACATAGGGCTCGTAAAGTAGTTTGCCAATTTTTCCTGTCTTCTGCGAGTCTTTCAACCTCATCAAAGGATTTTATAAACATGATATGGATGCTATAAAACAAAAGCTGACCAACATGTAGTAAACATGATGTAAAAGCTAGAAAACAAAATGCTGACCAACATGCAGTAAACATGATGTGAAAGCTAGAAAACAAAAATTGACTTTCTTGCTGTGCATTTCCAATAAATGCAGCTTTTTTTCATCCTGATGGTCTATACTAATAACTAAGTTTCATGCAGGTCAAGACACCGTATTTGTGTTTGTAAATGTAGCAGTACTACGGCATTCTGTGTTTGAGGAGTGAAACAAGCCAGCCTATCAGCTTACACTTTGAACCTTATGCTATGTTTGTTGTTTTTTTTTTTGTTCATGTTTATAACATATAGATAAGTGTCCCTAATTTCAGTTATTTTACCATCACAATTTTTATATTTTATTTTAAAGAGAAAAATTATCACAGAATACCTACAAGTTTTTGACAGTATTAGATGCTAAGCATATCAGGAAATCTGTACTTATACAAGGGTTGCAGATTTGTTTAAAGAGGACTGTATAAACTGTGGAAAGTGCAAAAATCTTCAATCACACTCAATTCAAGCCAGGCTGTTAGAGATTATGAATCCGGTGATACTAACAACTGCCATCACTATAATCATGGGAGACATTTTAACAGATATTACCATAAACTAGTACCTTCTTTATTTATACTGTTGCCGTTAGCTGTTAATGAGATTTCATCATGGACATACTCTCCGAATGTTCTCGTACTGCCACACAAGTCTAGCCTGACTCTGTCTGCATGTTTATTTGTCAACAAAGACATGGATGTTGTGTTTATCATAGTATTTGCTTCAGTATTTCATTTGCTCAACCATCACCTCGGTTTTGTTCTGCTTTGTTTTTTACAAGTGAGTTTGCTCAGTTCTCACTATCTATAATATATGTATGTACCATCATAACTGATATTTATCAATCATACTGATGCACTGGTTCTACCACACAACTCTGATATCCTGCTGGGTATTTTAACCTTTCTCTGTCCTGGTTGATGACTCCAAAAACAAATTAATTTTAATCAAGCAAAGGCTCATAAGCCAAACTAACTTCAATCATTTTCAACTTAAACATAGTTCCATGGAAGTAATTTTTTCACATGAATATCTCTTGTTCTCATTAATTTACTGTCAGATGCATGTACAGAGCTCTCTAGCATGAGATATTCACAGCCTTTCCCCAACACAAGTATCTAGTACCTATTTTCACAGCTGGGCAAGCAAGTGAAGCAAGACAAGAGCATGTATTCGACTAACTTCCTCTGTATTCAAAAGTCAGTATTTTACCAACTGTTCTACCTCAGAGCTCTAAGAACTCATGGTGTCCTCACAAACAGAATGAGAAAGGTGTTCCATAAAAGTGTATTGCAGGTTGTTTTCTTTTTTTCTTTTCAGTATACCACAATGCAGAGATAAGACAGATGACTGAACAACAACCAGTCTCACGGGTGATCAGGAAAAGGAGATGGACATATGTTGGCCACTTGATGAGAAGAAATGAGCAGAGAATCCCAAAACAAGCTATCAAGTGGAACATAACAGGCCGAAGAAAAAGGGGCAGACCGCGTGAAACTCTGAAGAGAACATTATTAAGAGAGGCCAAGTTAACAGGCATAAAATCCTTTGTTGAGGTTGAAAGACTCGCCGAAGACAGGAAATATTGGTGAACTACTTTGCGAGCCCTATGTGACGTTTAACGGCACGGGAAGGATATAAGATAAGATATAAGATAAGTATACCACAAGCTGTTTTCTTTTCAGTATATCATAGGTCATTTTCTTTTTTTCTTTTCAATATATCACAGGTTGTTTTCTTTTCAGTATATCACAGATTGTTTTCTTTTCAGTATATCACAGGTTGTTTTTCATTTCAATAAAAAAAAAGAGGAATGCATTTCATCTTCTTCACAGATTTTTCCTTTGCTACATGGATTCCTTCAAGAGTATTTCACTCTCTTCAACACTGTAGAATTGTCCACAATTAGATAGGCAAATGAAGCAATAATTTTATCATACATATATAATCTTATTCTTCTAATTCTTTGTATGCACACTGGTGACGAAGTGTGGTACCCTGATTTTTGTGATGTGCCATTTGGAACCAAACAGATCTATGTTCCCTGTCTCACAAAGACTATATTAAGATTATATCAAGATAAGTATGTTCTTAACACAGTTGTTCTCACAGGCATAATATAATATTTGCCTTTATGCTTCCATATATCATATGTAACTGTGCATATAGCTGTCATTTAGGAATGTAACAAAGCTGAGATATTGCTCTTTTCACCAATGATGATGATGACGAAAGTTACGAGGAGGAAGATAATGACAATAATAGATGACTTTCATGACTTTCTTCACATCCCAGGACATTTAAAATATGTGACTATCTCCACCTGCGATGCTTCTTATCAAGCTCCACCGCGATGAGAAACATATGTCACCATCTATTACCACTGCTCTTGTAATCTAGATGGGGTCAGCCGTGTAGCCTAACTAAACAGCCATGACCTTACACTGCCAACACAAAACTGCTTTCAACATTTTAAAACTAGAAACATTCGACCACACGAACCCCGTGCTCACATTCAGGTATTACATTCACATAGTTCTTAAAATGATATGTTGACTTGGGACAGGAAGCTTTTTAAAAACTCGTTTTTGTGTTGTTTTTTTTTTTTTATTTGACTTACTCTATGGCCGGGTTATGTTTCCATTAATTCTGAAAAAACTACAGAGTCTGGGTTTACAATTCACTGTAAATGAACGGCCCAAAGGAAGCCGCTCAGACGAAAGCTCGATTTTCTCACATGATGAATTGAAGACCGCACGTAGGAGAACTCCGCCGGAGATCTTATCTGCCTTCCGCGTGATCGACAGGGCCTGCTTATTTTACACTTGTCATTTCCCGACCACGGCACTGGATGCCGCTTTCATCGGTAAGAGCTTAATTGATAGGGCTCCCGACCCTTCTCGATCATAGCCTTGGAGCGGAATCTGGCGTGAACAGCACTCATCTCCGTCGCCCTCGGGGGCGGGTCGCAGATAGCGTTTCTTGCCGGTCTCTGGACGCAGGCACTAAATCTAGACTAACAAGCATGCGTTCACTTACTCAATCATGCTTCCTGTAACCGGGGGGGGGGGGGGGGGGGGGGGGGGGAAGACCACAAAAATAAGTGCCATAAAATAAAGTTGTTTTTCTCGTTATTTCCCAATCTTTATTATTATTATTTGCAAGGCAACAATTTACAATTTGGTTCTGCATGGAAATACTGTACTAGAGCTGGTAGCCTCTCTCACGACCACAAACAACCACAATATACTTGATTAAAAATCTATGTCGGAGTAAGACAAGTACAAGAGCAAGGCGGGGGAGGGGAACGTGGAGTAACAGAGTAAGAGAAAGTCATGAAAGATGTCGAATCAGGGGTGGGAAGACAGACTGAGAAATAATATCTGCTTTAAAAGTTACCAATACTGACTTCTTCAAATTTAAAATCTTAAACATAGCAAATCTCTCTCTCTCTCTCTCTCTCTCTCTCTCTCTCTCTCTCTCTCTCTCTGTTCGTGAAAAGAAGTGGTGTGGTATTAAGAGATGAAGGGAGAGAGAGGAGGAAGGGAGAGAGAGGAAGAAGGGAAGGAGAGAAGGAGGGAGGGAGGGAGATTGACTGATTGATCTTTATTTCGAAAGGGTTAAGAATTGGGCACGCAGGCCCGTCTGACATTCTGCCCTTTATCATAAATCTTTCACTCTATTCCAGACATTCTACAAATATGTTGTTCATTTAACAAACATAATTAACACTGAAGCTGAGAGACATAAAATAAAACATTTACATTTCGCTCTTATCCATTCACTCAGTACAGAAGTAACCACATACACATATAAATGACTACCTACTAAACAAAAATGTAGGGACTATTCAGAATAAACAATTAACTGTACTCGATGTCTGTAAGAGCAGTCTAAGATAACTTTTAAAAGAGAGAAAAGGAGGAGGGAGAGAAACCAACAAATAAGCAGAGTAACTGGGGATTAGAAGTTTCAGACGCCGTTGTGGGGAAGCCACGGCTAAATAAGAGATAAAATATGTACAGATATTATGAAACATGGCGATGGTTGGGACATGTGCTCCGAATGACTGACAACTCACTACCAAAAATAGCACTAAGATGGACACCACAGGGGAGCAGAAGTAAGGGTAGACCAAAAGAGACATGGAGAAGAACAACAGAAAGGATGTTGAGCAATAGAGGGCTCACCTGGGCAAGAGCAGAAAAAAAGGCGAAAGACAGGCATTTGTGGAAAACCCTTGCGGAAGCCCCATGTGCCCTGGGCACTTAAGGTCCAGAGAGAGAGAGAGAGATTATGAAACACGAGATGGGCACCGAACTGGGAACATGCACACAGAATAAACAGCCACTATATCACATGGCTGAATTCTTTCCAGACTAAATGTTTACGAAGAATTAGAAAAAATAGTTTGGCCAAACACCATAAGAAATAACATCTTGTTAGCAGAAATGCAGATGAGGCCACTGACAGCAATTATTGAGGAAAGACGCTGGCGATGGTTGGGACATGTGCTCCGGACGACTGACAACTCACTACCAAAAATAGCACTAAGATGGACACCACAGGGGAACAGAAGTAAGGGTAGACCAAAAGAGACATGGAGAAGAACACAGAAAGGATGTTGAGCAATAGAGGGCTCACTAGGGCAAGAGCAGAAAAAAAGGGCAAAGGACAGGCATTTGTGGAAACCCCTTGCGGAAGAACCATGTGCCTTGGGCACTTAAGGTTCAGATACAGAGAGATATCATACTGCTACCAGTTTATCTTGGGGGAAAAGACGCAATCATAATTTGAAAAAGAATGAGATTTTATCGCTTCGTGTTCTATAGAATCAAGGGACTGGCTCTGATGTAGCGCTGATAAGACAAAAATGACAGTAGATTATTATGGTCTTCTTGTCTCGTGGCTTTCATAAGACACTGCGGCTCATACCAGCCTGAATGGATGTAAGCACAGACCGGGGTGGCACCTGCAATGTTCATTAGGCTGCTGTGACACGGACTGTTACCAGTCAGCGCTGCGAGGAAGTGAGGTAAGGTATTGTCTCACGAGAGGATGTTAAGGCTTTCTGAAATGGTGCTTAAAACCTTTCCAAGACAAAAGCCTTAGCCGATCATTACAGTGAGATAAAATAATAATTTAGCGTATAATAATATTGCAGTTGGAAATCATCAGTAATAACAATTCTCTCTCTCTCTCTCTGAACTTTAAGTGCCCAGAGCACATGGGACTTCGCAAGGATTTTCCACAAACGCCCGTCCTTTGCCTTTTTTCTCTCTCTTGCCCAGGTGAGCTATCTATTGCTCAACATCCTCTCTGTTATAATAACAAACATATATTCTTATTATTGTACAGCTGTTGGTCTAATGTATGAAATTTGTTGGTCTAATGTAGTATGAACTGCCTGTCGACGCCCAGAATAGAGTATGAATTTTGGACGGAGAGATGCAGTTCACGTGGTGCGGGGGTGGAAGACCTAAATAAAGGAAAAAGCATGCGCGAAATGACAACATATATATTCAAAGTCTCTGCTGGGTTATACTGCTACATATAAACAGCCAAAACAATGTTGTTGTTTCCGTTAACCAAAATATATATATGGCCTGAAACCCCATATCACCGAGGAGAAAGATACACTCTTTGTTCAGGTTAGCAAAGCATACAGACTGCAAACCACCGAGGTTAGGGAAGAGCGATTGTTTCCTGTCTGACCTATTAACCTCAAACACGGGACAAAAAAGAATTTAATAAATTCCTCTCATTCTTCTGTGGGAGATGACAAATGGAAGTTGTCTCGCAAATGACGCATTACATGTATTACTATTACTATCTCACGTATGCAAACATCATATGATTCTCACTGCCCTACTATGCACTTACCACGTTCCTTTCCCTCGCAGCTTCCATATACAGCGCCTACTTTGTGGGAAACATGTATATTTGTGGCACATTGTACGAAGAACTCCATAAGCAGTAACTGCATTACAAATTTTACTCAAAGGTAAATACAAAAACTTGCCAATTTCCAAGTGCCGCAGATTACTTTTATCACGACCTGTGGTGCTCACTAACATAGGCTGAGTAAATTATTAGCCCCGAGGAAATATGGACAAAACACAGACAGAAAAACAGTAAGTGAAAGACCACCACTCAAACCCGGAACTACGGTAGTACGAGCAAATGCTCATCCAGGAGAAAACAACGCGCCAACACCTCGACCACCTTGCTGTGCTACTGCGAACCGCCCAAAGCAGACGCTATCATCATTCTTTACACAGTGTTGGAACCTACCAGAAACTTCTTCTCTGAAGCCAGCCTGGATATCTCCAAAGAATGCAACAGTTTGTCTAAGGTAATGAACATTGCCATAAAGCAGGGGCTCACAATTACTAGTGAATTCCTCACCCAACAACGGGAGATTTATTGGGACCAGAGACTGACAGTTCTGACTTTCTACAAAGTAGATCAATATTCCAATAGTTTGAGAGTGTTAGTCTGAGGTCCCAATTTCCTTAACTCCTTTCGAAACTCTACCCCCCCCCCCAGCTTTTTCCTTTGGGGGTGGGGGGTGGGGAGGCAACATTGTAGCCCTTTTTTTAAATCTACAGGATGGTCATAAAGTCTGGACACACAGGTACCAAAGCTGTACAATAATAAGAATATATGTTTGTTATTATAACAGAGAGGATGTTGAGCAATAGATAGCTCACCTGGGCAAGAGAGAGAAAAAAGGCAAAGGACGGGCGTTTGTGGAAAATCCTTGCGAAGTCCCATGTGCTCTGGGCACTTAAAGTTCAGAGAGAGAGAGAGAGAGAGAGAGAGAATTGTTATTACTGATGATTTCCAACTGCAATATTATTATACGCTAAATTATGATTTTATCTCACTGTAAGGATCGGCTAAGGCTTTTGTCTTGGAAAGGTTTCTGTGAGGCATATATTAAAGACGTCACTGACTACACGAGAACGTATGGAGGGAATGTTTTTTGAGTGGGCGGTGACGGCTGCTCACGTAGACAAGTAGCGGACCACTTCAGTACATGTATTAAACAGGTCCAGTGTAGTGGCAAGGCTTGTGAGAAAATTTTGGCCAAATTGGTAGTGTGAATGACAAACCTCGTTCTGGACTACCAACCATTTGGATAAAGTGAGGGAAGCGGTGATGGCAAAAGTAACAGCAACTCCAAAAAAAAAAAAAAAACCACTAAGACGCCCAAATGGTGTGGAATTTGGGTTTCCCTGGTTGTGGTCTACAAGATTTAGAAGATGGGAAAATTCTACCTCTAAAAGGCTACAAGTCATATATAAGCTGTCCGTCACATGGAAATGTGGGCGTGGTTTGCGTAGCGGCTGGATTCTAATTTAGCTTTATTCCCCCCCCCCCCCACCCCACCCGAGCGTGCTCTATTTCAGCAATTTTTGTGTGAACAGAGGCAAATAAACAAAATATTTCGAGAAGTAACAGAGGCGGCTGAATGTACAAATGATCACATGAGAACCTGGAAATGCTATTAGTAAAAGCCTCTCTCTTGGCCAGGTTCAGAGTTGGCCTTGGTCAACAGAACCGTTGTTTCAACTCTGGCCTGAGAAGCAAAGATAGCTGGCCACACATAAGGCTTCAGCACGTGACCATCTACATGACGACTAAGTCGAATAAAATATGGGCACGTCTCTCACTATTTGCCTCATCCGCGTGACCAAAAAAAAAAAGCTTGTTTTCTTTATAATGCTTTACTAGCTGTCCCAATGGCGATTTTCTGTAGACACGTAAATTTGTGACAATATTTTTATATGATTTTTTTTCTTGTAGGTTCTACTTTTCTACCTGATTTAAATGGAATAAAATTACTCATAGTTTTATTATTATTATTATCCTATGTGCTGGCCATTGTGACAGTATGGCCCACCACCCACGCACAAGCATTGTATATGGCCCGTGAGTAGGAAAAAAAGGCTGCGGATCCCTGATGCTGAGGACGAATTATCAATTATCACCAAATGATAATAACGATCTATAAAACAACACGTCATGCTTATTTATATCATCATTCTACCAATCCCGCCACCATTCATATACCAACGAAAAAACAAAGTTATCAAGAAAAACGTGATCCCCACAACTTTGGGTCAAATGCTGCTTAAAATAGAACACTTATTTTCCGAATGCATAACTACCATCGCTCAACACACAAGTCTGCAGTAAATGCTGTTTTTCTTCTATACAGCGGTACTGTACGTGCATTTTACTTTGTGAATGCTGCGACGAGAGAAATACATAAAATGCTGAAAGGATTCAACTTCTCCGCGGATTAAAGATGTACACGGGTTCATCCAGGCGAAAAGTGTTATTTTTGTTACAAGTAGTTTAGTTCATACATATGGCATAGATGCAAGCGAGGGAAAGATACACCCCCAAGACACTCAACACTTTACGCATAACAATAACGGTCGATCTATGTGTCAGCACACATAGCATCTTCAAACTGCAAGAAGCTGAGGTCGCCAAAAAGCATCCATTTTATTTCTTCTGAGCGGGAACCACGCTATACACTTTTATACAGCCATCATCCATCATCATCATTATTATATTACTATCAAGCTTATATTACCATCAATCAAATACCTTGTTGTTTTATAACAATTAAGAAGAAATGCTATGGAAATGAGGATTTTCTCCAAGAAAAGGCTTGAAATATTTACTCAAGTTACTGCAGACCACTGTCTAGCCCATGTGGTCTAGCTAAATGTTCAGTTCTACCAAGTCCAAACGAACAGCCAGTGTTAACGCAGTCAGATAAATTGCTAAAGGCCAGCACGCACGTGGGCATCTGAATGGCGAAGTGGTTAGTGTACTTGTTTCTCATGGAGACGGTCGGGGGTTCGGATCTGACCGGACGCACCCCAGTCACCCAGTTATAGCAATGGGCACTCAGTTTCTTCTGGAGGAAAGGCGGCCAGGCATGATGCTAACCAAATCACCCTTTAGTGTGCCGACATATCAAGGAATTTCATCACTATCAAGATATTGTATACCCTGTGCAAAAAAAAAAAAAAATCGCCGTTTTATTTTTCAGTTTCCTATCACTGATATGTTAGTGCTACGTAAGTTTGCTTTTTTTTTATTTCTTTCCATTTTTATAAAATTTTTTTACCCAATTTCTTTTCATTTTAGCACTTTTTCTATGAAAACTTTATGTTTATACTTAGTAACATGATGTTATGACATATCCCAACACAACATTTTTTTTTCCTCAGAATGTATCTGCACAAGAGTTGAAAATTATGTACATGAACCGCATAATCTTAGGAATTCACATCTAAGAAAAAAAGAAAATATCAAATATCTCTCTATAGTGCAGCCTTCACGTTCTGCCACAGTATATTTGTTTTCTTTAAACATACTCCAAAGCCTTCACAGTCTTTATATGTCTCAGAAGAGCAATGCAGCAGGTTCTGGAATTTTCTCTGACAATACATGACAGTTCTTCACACAATGATCAGCTTAGTAAACGCCTTCCAAACTTCAGCCTCACAAAACTGAACAAGCGACCTGGGTGATAAGATATGGTTGTTCTGCTGTATCCCAAATTGCTCATTGAAGAAAAAAAAAAGCAAAGAAGACTCTAAAGAGGTCTGAGTAAAAACGCTGTCTTACATGATGCTACTGTGTGTACGGACATAAAAAAAGCTAAGAAGTGCTGTCCTCATATGAGATCTTTAAGGAATGACTGCAATTTCCAGCAGTTAACTAAGGGATGCCTCATCTTCAAGGTCTCATCCCTGCTGACCATATCAAAAACCTTTGTAAAATCAATTAATGCAAAATGAAGAGGCTGACTGTACTTCCTGAGTAGAAACCAAGGTGTAGAAGAGAGAACATAACACTGACTGTTGATCTCCTAGTCTGGAATATGCTATCAGGTTCACAATCCATACAGTCAATTCCTAGAGTTAACCACTGATGGCTGTAGCATAATGCTTTGCCAACATTGTTATTACTACTGACAGTTAATGAAAGAACACTCCTTCAAGCATAATTTGCACTCAAGTACCTTATACACATAAGTCAGAAATAATATATTCTTCATGTGTAACCATTTTTCACTGTATTTAATGGGAGGCCCAGTTTAAATTGTCCGCCACTCATCACTATCCCGTCTCCACCCACATGATCAGTTAAAAAATCTTTTTTTCTTGAATATCTTAAAAACTTCTTTTCTTCAAATCTCTGTTTTGTAGAAAATCACAGATTGATTTATGCTTCAAATATTTCTGTCCAAAAATCTCTAAAGAACTGACTACATCACCATCTACACCAGACATACATTGTGGCTGTGTGCATCTTTATGATAAGCTTCAATCAAAAATTCTTTTGTTATGTCTTGAGAAGATGAAAGTTTTTGATTCTGACAATCATTGCTACCTCATATGAGAAAGAGAGAAAGGGAGGCCAAGAGAAAAACAATATTAAGTATATACTGCTGCTGTTTATCTTAATCATTTCATATTTTATGAAATCATATTGCCACTTAGCCCTTAAAGTGGTTAAACAAATCTTTCATTTTTCAAGTAGTTTTCTCACTGAGTTAACAAAATAGCTCAACATCACACAGTAGGACACTTGTATCTATTTTTAGTTTTACAAACCTTCCCACAACTTCATAGTTTGACCTAGTTCTACTGAACTTCAGACAAACCTTTAAAACCAATGCAATAGCTAACTATTACACTGCTCTAAATATAAATAACAACTGGGTGAAAAGCAATGGGACAGCAAGATTTATTTTTAAAAATATGGAAGGAAGTACATACACAAAGAAGTCAAAAAATTTCATGAACATACCATCACTTAAGGTATAATTTGTGTGCAATTTCCTCAAAATATTTATGAAAATATAATTTTGATCAAAGCTGTGGAGCTGAAGTTAGAAGTGATTCTGGATGAGGTTGGGTTTCAGGTACCAAGACCCCTGATTTTGGAGGAAAAACAAAGGTCACCAAATTAGGAAGATGAACAGAACATTTATATACTCACTGCCTGATCTTCTCAAGTCTAGCCTCCTCCTGCTCTACATAGCTTTGTAGGAGATTGGCTATGTCCCTTTCTGCATACAGAGCAGTTTGGAGATGGGCATTCGAAGTAAACAATTCTCCATTACTGAAACCAATGACCAAAATCAGCACCGACAACCAATTCACCAGTGCCACCTGCATGATGCTCCAACTCATCAAGAAAGCTGATATGGTTAAGAACCAGTGCTAGTTTCAATTATCCTAAAAGATATATTAAACAGATCATAACAACAACAACAAAATAACAGGTAATATCATCTTTAAATCAGTACAATCACAGAAATAAAAGTGACAATAGAAGAAAGGACAGTGATATGTAGAGAAAGGAAGGTTGATATGAGGAGAATGTGATAAGTAAAGAAAGCAAAGTGATAAGTAGAGAGTAAGGTTAAGGAAAGTGATAAGAAGAAAAAGGAAAGTGAAAGGAGAAGAAAGGAAAATGATAAGCTGAGAAAAGAAATCATAAGACAACAAAATAAAATGACAACGGAACAGAGGAAAGTGACAAAAGGAGAAAGGAAAGAGTCAAAAGATGTACATTGAGAATTTTAAAAAAAAATAATAATAATTTATAAATAATAATCAAAATCATCCCAGCAAACAAGACAGCTATGACAAAGATTGTCAAAAAAATACATAAGCAAAAAAGCAAACCTCGGTTGTTAGCTTTAGTTTTATAAACAAAAGAAGTACACAAAAATACACAGAAAATTTGTGACAAATAACATCAGTGAAAAAAATGTAAGTGCAGGTTTTACTTGAGGGGATAAAAATCTGATAATACCTTGTTTTGATTCTATAAAGAATATGCAAGGTCCGACAATTAAATAATGAGACTAATTGCATATAAAATAAAATAAACAACAGTTGAAGATATAACCTGTATTTTACTCAAAGTAAGCCCCTTGTGCATTTATACAGTGAGTGGCACGATCTAATAAACACTGGAACAACCCTTGCAGTTCTTCTGTTGTTATGGCCCTTAAACTCGATGTTACAGCCCTTTAGATGTCATCAGCATTGTCAAAGAAGCGTCCTTTCAATGGTAACTTTAATTTTGGGAATAGAAAATAATCCCAGGGAGACAAATCTGGAGAACAGGGTGGATGGTTGAGAACACACACCTGTTTTGGAGACAAACATTCCTGTACATCTACTGTCCAGTGAGCCAGTGCATTATCATGAAGAAAGGAAAAATAACCGCCATGTGTTGAATATTCAGGCCGGACTCAGAGAATCCTTTTCAATAGGTGTTTTAAAATATTTAAATAAACTTTGGCAATGACAGTCTGTTCCTCTGGAATAAATTCTTTGTGAATAACTCCTTTGCAGTCATAGAAGCACACCAACATTGTCTTCACTTTCAACTTTTGAAGATGAATTTTTTTGCCTTTTGGTGATGATGATGACTTCCACTGAGCACTTTGGCGTTTAGTTGTGGGATCATGGAGGAAAATCCATGTTTCATCCTCTGCAACAATCAAATTTAAGAAATGTTTATTTCCGCAACACGTTTTGATGATGTCTTTTGCATACTCAACACGCTGTTGTTTTTGGTCATCAGACAATACATGTGGTAGAAACCAGTAAGCAACTTTTTTCTTGCCCAAATCTTCCACTGAAATTTTATGAATGGTCTCTCGGTTAACATCATATTCATCTGCCATCATCCTCACAGTCAAACAACAATCTTCTTGTATCCGTTCTCTGACTTTTGCAATGAGTTCCTCATTACTAACAGAAATTGGGCGTCCATGTCTAGTTGCATTTGTAATCATTTCCACATCACTTTTGAATCATGAATACCACCTGAATATCTGTGCATGAGATAAACAATTATCCCCATAAACTTGTCGCATAAATTCAACTGTCTCAATGGCACTTTTTCTGAGTTTTAAACAGAATTTAATGTTAGCTTTTTGCTCCATGCTGATTACGTAACAATGCACCTCTGACTAGGTCAACAAAATGGCGGCTTGTTTATCGTGCGGCGATGAAAAGTTGCCAGATCATAAATGAAGGTTGCCTCTTTGGATTCCATGCTTTGCTTCATAGATGGCATTTTTGTCTTGACCACAATAAAATCAGTCTCATTACTTAATTGTCGGACCTTGTAATATTATTTTTAGTGTTCACATTACATCTTGCGACCTAAGAACAAACAAACAAACAAAAACAGACAAAAACAACCTGCTGTAAAAAGCAGAGTATATAAAAAAAAACATAACAGTGAAGCTTATGGATAGTGAAACATTCTATTACAATGAAACTAAACTAAATTAGTTGGCACCAAGATAAATGATCATTCTGAACATCTAGCTTGTCTTTCTACATCATATGTCTTCCATCCTTCCTGTGCCGCTGAACGTCACATAGGGTTTGCATGGTAGTTCGCCAAGTTTTCCTGTTTTTGGCAAGCTTTTCAACCTCATCAAGGGATTTTATGCCTACTAATTTGGCCTCTCTTAACAATGTTCTATTTACAGTTTCATGTGGTCGACTTTTTTTCTTTAACCTGTTGTGTTCCACTTGATAGCTTGTTTTGGGATTCTCTGATTGTTTCTTCTCATCACATGGCTGAAATATGTCCATCTTCTTTTTTTTTCTGATTACCCATGAGACAGGTTGTTGTTCGCTCATCTGCCTTATCTCTACGTTGTTCCTGAATTTGTTCCACTTTATACTGAGTATTTTCCTTAGGCATTTGTTTTCAAAAGAGTCTAATTTGTTGTCTGTTTCTTTAATTGTCTACAAGAATGTTACTGAGTATGACCTTCAGCTTCTCAATATGCAGCTTTGATAAGCATGAATCAGCTACTTTTACATGATGCCATTAATGTTTCTCTCCAGTAACATTATCAGTTATTTTCTTATTCATTCACCCTTAGCTGTTCTCTCCAAGCTTGATAATGGCCAAAAGCACTGCCAAGATATTCTAATACAAATAGTATGTTAGAGATAAGAGAGATGAAATGACAACTGCAGTAAAACTGGTTCTAGTAATGAAAGTAGATGGAGGTGTATGATTAAATGTTACAAAAAAAAAGAAAGAAGAGTAAGGAAAATGGACAGAAACAAGAATGACAGAAAACAAGATGAGCACATACAAATGAAGGATATACAATTCAATCTTCCAGGAGAAGCCTTTTTATAAAAGATCACATAAAAAAACAATGCAGCACATAAAAACACAAAAAATAGATGAGAAATACAGACTCAGCTTTTTTGGTCTTCTCCTGGTATGAAAAATGGGCACAATATTTTTTTTTCTGTTACAAGCTCATAAAAGTTTATATATTTTCCTCTTTTTTTTTGTTGCTTTTCCATTATTCCATTATTCTAAAACTCTATCTTATCATGTATTGCTGGAGAATTATTACAAAACTATTTCCTTCCCTGCATTGCTTGTCCATTATTCTAAACCTATATTTCATACTGCCTTGCTAGAGGATTATTCCAAAACTATATATTTTCCTATCTTGCTGGTTCATTACTCTAAAACTATATTTCCTGTCTTGCCTCACTGGTCTATTATTCTTAAACTAGATTTCTTGTTGTCTTGCTGGTAAATTAGAATAATCTGTATGTTTTCCTATCATGTTGGCCCATTTTTTTATAGCCGATCTAACTGTCCTAGTTCATAAAGCATGTGAGTGTTTACATCTTAATAATATGTACAATATCCATACAGTCAATATGACGAGATGAATTATCTGCTACTTTGTTAGGGTCAGGATCTGAAGTAAGCACTGACTGGCATATAAACAAGACTCTCCTGCCAAGTATAATTCTTTACAGATCCTGTCATATGTTAATAATGCATGTTTATGTGTAATTTAACAATATTTTCCCAACCCTTCTGTTTGATTTTAACGCATTTCTGAAATAATATTCATATTTCTGTAGTTTTTAGAAAGAAAAAAAACTACACTTCATTTATGGGTACTTTTTTTTTTTTGTCAGGCCTGTACCTTAATTAACTACTCCCTAGGATTTAAGAAAACAGATCTGATGCTTTTGTTATAAGATATTTATCAAGGCATCTGATGAGTGTCCCAAGCTCTTAATGAAAATCCTAGTCTTACATTAATAATATTTATGTCTTTCTAACCCTTAAATTTGCTTTTATTTGACACAGCTCTAAATCATTATCATTTTTAGTATCCATTATTCATGCATAACAGATATGAAAAATACTCACTACCAAAAAATAGCACTAAGATGGACACCACAGGAGAACAGAAGTAAGGGTAGACCAAAAGAGACATGGAGAAGAACAACAGAGAGGATGTTGAGCAATAGAGGGCTCACCTGGACAAGAGCAGAAAAAAAAGGCAAATGACAGGCATTTGTGGAAAACCCTTGCGGAAGCCCCATGTGCCCTGGGCACTTAAGGTTCAGAGAGAGAGAGAGATATGAAAAATATTTTATATCAGGCCATATTTATTAACCATTCTCTTTTTTTTTAAGAGACTGAATATTAGGTTCTTCTAGGATCCTAAGAAAGTCATAGCAGCGTATTCTTCATCCAGTAGGACAGGTAAATTCTTTTATCACAGCACAATCTTGGCTGAGTAGTTTTGGTGATTGATGTGCTAATCCAATAGTACCAGGTTGAAGTACCACCAGTGGGGGATTTTTTTTTTTCTGGTACCTGATATGGAAAAAAAACCAAAAAACCATGGGGTCCACCCACTCTCTAAATATGGGTACCAGAGAAATCTGGGAAGGCAAATATGGCCAGGCATGATACTGACCACATCACACTTTTCTTGTGATATAGGTCTTGGAAATAAGTGCCTAACACTGTATTCTCAATATTCCTTAAAGGCATGAAAACAGGGATTTTACTTTTACCTTCATATCATCATCATTATCATGTGCCGTGCTGACTGGCATTGGCTATTATGCTTCTCCAGAGTACACGATCCTTCATGCAGGCCATCAGCTCAGCTGGTGATCTCCTCTCACACCATCCCAGACTGTCCAATATAATTTCTCTTGGTCTTCCTCTTGATCTTCCCTCTATTTTTCCTGTTGTTATAATATTTTCAATGCCCCCTCTTCTCATTGCATGTCCTATGAAAGTACATTATCTCTCTCTTATTTTTTTGTCTCTCCAGCTCTTCTCATACATTCTTCATTAGTTATTTTTGCTGTCCAGGGGATTCGCAACACTCTTCTAATAATCCACATTTCTGCTGCTTCCAATGTTTTTTGTGCAGACTTGCCTATTGTCCATGATTCACTTCCATATAACAAGATAGGTTCAATATAGCATTTTAGGACTCATTTTCTAACATTCATTGATAAGGATGTGTTGGCTAATATGTTTCTCATTCTCTGAAATGCAGTCTTTGCTTGGCCTAATCTGTTCCTAATTTACTTTTACCACCCTGAATAAGCTTCAAGGTCTTCGTTACAAGGTGATATTAGAACAACATCTGCAGCTGTGTATCAGTTTCCATTCACATATTCTAAGCATTACACATCTGTAGTTCTAAATATTAATACCATGTGTCAGTTTTCCATCTATAAATTCTGGGTCCTGTGTTTGGCTGTTACTAAGTGGGTGATTCTTAAGGAATTTGTAAAAAATTAATTTGTGATTCTGTGAAATAAAAATTCGGATTTAATTCTATTCTCATCTGATTTTACTGACTTATATGGCAGCAACTGGGTTATATAAGATATATATTAAACTATATTTGTATAATCTTGTACATACACATTATTTGCAAATATTTTTATGCATACTGTTCAACTGTTTGTAACATAAATGTGAATAACATATGTTATGTTCTCTATTGAATATTTTTTTTAATGGATAACAGTCCTGTTGATAACCGATTTTGGTTAAATACCGAATGCTGTAAAAACTGAAATCCAGAGTTGCCTTTGTGTGAAAAATATGAAACAGCTGAAGAAATAAATGTTCCATAACGGTGAAAATCAGACCCGCATCATGAAAAATAAACAAGACACACTTTACGGTTTTGTCACAGAAATGTGAGACCTACACTGGTTAGACTACAGAATGATCATCCAGCAGCAGTAATGTCCTATTTGTCCCGTGTTACTGAAGTTACACAAAACTAAATGTTGATGTTAAACCGAACAATTGACATACGGACAACAAAAGGAAAGCGCAGATAAAAATATGATCAAATGCACGGGCTAGCTTTGGTGAGTAAACTTGCTGAAGTTTGGAATTACGAATGTCCACAGCACAAAAATAAACTAACAAACGCACTTTTACTTTTAAGAAACCACAAGAAAATGCACAAAGTTTTCATACTTACAAGCAATGGCCTAACTATCTGTAACGCTGTGAAAGAATGGCCTATTCAGCTGAAAAGTTTTTCAAAAGTTTCTTACGTGGAAAAATGTGCTCCACCAATGCCTGCCCACTCACGTAATGTACACGTTGGCAGTTGTGAGGCGTACGTGAGCAGATACAAGTTCAGGCCAGCGTTTTTTAAGAACGTTCTCCACCAGTCAGTGAGCCAATGAAGTTGCTCAGGTCTGCTCCGTTTTTCCACGGTTCCTGAGTTCTTACCCCCTTCTCTCTTTTCTGTTACTTTCTGTAACACCGGGCCGGGCAGGTTTTTCCGACCATGCAAGTGAAATTCATTTGAAAAAAATGATTCCTCTTCCTTCTCCTCCCTTCCCCCCACTTTTTTTTTTTTTTTAAACGAAAAATGTCACTGTTTGCCTCAACTGTCAAATGTAAGAGAACATTAAACTAAAAACCTGATAATTTTTAACTCCTAGTCAGCATTTCCTAGCTTCCGCGCGGAAACTTGTGAGTGTCGGTGTGCGTGTGTGTTTGTGTGTGTTTGTGTGCGTGTTTGTGTGTGCGTGTGTGTTAATTCTCCTTGGGCTGGTCGTCATCACTATCATGTTTTAGACAAAGTAACTTTGTCTACTGTAAAACTCAATCACTGATATTTCCCATCAGAACAGTTAGTGAACTTTTGTTATGCCATCACGTTAGACTGACCATGATTTTCTTTTTTCCCTTCTTGGTATTGCCCTGCCTTTCTTCCCGTTTATCTTTTCTGTTGTCGTGATGTTTTCAAATCCCCTTCTTCTCATTATTCAGTGAATGATGAATGTTGATGCCATGAATTTAGTTAGGTTCCTTTCTTCGTTTGCTTTTGTTAGACATTCCCTGTGTGTCATCTAAGTTATCCATGGTATTCTTAACATTCTTCTAAGAAACCGCATCACAGTTGCCTCTAGTGATCTCTGCATCGATCTGTTGATTGTTCATGACTCATTTCCATATAGCAGGATAGCCTCAGTGTAGCGTTTGTTTGTTTTTTTAGCTCTCTTTCTGATGCTCAGTGATAGATTTGCATTGCACTAGCTCTTTCTCATTTGTTTGAAAGCTGTTTTGGTTTGGTATATTCTGTTCTTGATTTCAAGAGGTGCGTTTCCATATGATGTTTACTCGAGTGTCCAGTTATGTAAATGTATGCACTTCTCTCAAGGTACTTGTACTTTAACATTGTATTTAGTTGGGTTTTTCTTTCGTGATATGACCATTGTTTCTTTTTTTATTACTATTTAGAAAGAGTCCTTTCTTTCAGTATTATATTATGGCAGAATAGTACTGACATGAGGGGAGAAGAGTTTTAACTCCTTAAGATGGAGAGATTACTAATACTTCTAGAACTTTCAGTAATGTTCACGAGTCTTGTTTGTGGTCGAACTGACTTGGTAGACTGAACTTGTACAGTACGGAAAGTCCGATTAAAACGTGAAAGCCAGAGAGAAGTTTCTAGGTCTTGGTGGCTGGTATGAGAGAAATGAGTGAAATATCACGTGATTTCACAGCGGAGCTGGGAAATATAAAAACAGAGGAGGCTCAGAGAAAAGAGGAACTCAGACAGAAAAAAAAAGAAAAAAAAAAAGACTCAGGAGTAGAGTTAGAGTTTTCCAATCATGGTTGAGAGGTAGAACCTCGATTGTGTTAAAGTTGTTGTAAGAATAGGACCATAGTTCATTGCTGGTTGTCCTTGTGGACATAGTGGTGTAGGATGTAGGTTGAAGGGTTTTTGTTGAGATTTTGATTTCCATAATTTAGATCAGTGGTTATTAGAATATTGTATGTCTTAAGTGAATATTACGATGCCATAACAATTGGAGGTTATGAAATACCAGAGATTAGATATGCTGATGACACAGTGTTACTGTCCACAACACAAAAAGGAATAGGAAAACTAATTATGTCAGTCCGTAAGAACAGCGAAGAGCAGAACCTCTATCTTAATGCAAAGAAAACTAACTTGATGACAACTGACAAAACAAACAAGGCAGCTGAAATATATATCAATGAAGAAAAATTGGAGGAAGTGGAGAGTTTTGAATATCTTGGATCACTTCTAACTAGAGGATTAAAGAGAGAAAACTTAAATATTTTGGACACATTAAACGTCACGATAATTTAGAGAAGACGGTATTGGAAGGATACATAATGGGAAAAAGAAAAAGATGGCTGCAAGAAATCGTTGACGATCTACAAATGGACGCAGCAGCAGCAGACCATCTTGCTCACAACTGAGAGGCCTACAGGAATGCTGGTAGGAAGGCAAAGTTCCGCAAGGGACATGCAAATGAATGAATGAATGAATGAAACATTCACTGGACATATAATGAGAATAGGAAGGTTTGAAAACATCATAAAAACAGGAGAGATAAATGGAAAAAGATGCCGAGGAAGACAGAGAGAAAAAACAATTGACAGTCTAACGCGGTGACACACAAAAGAAAAAAAAATCACCAACTGAGCAGATTAAAAATATTGAAAGAATGGCATCTGTGCAGAAGCAAAACCACAAAGGCCTACATTCATGGCATCTGATGATGATGAGAAAAGGGAACTAATTATGAGAGGGGCGGCTGTGTAAAACTTAAATAAGAAACTGGGACAAAATTCTTGGTCAAATGAGTGGAGCTGGCAAAGATCGACGTGTACTCCGAACTTATGAAACCTACGACTTATGATCTTCCCTCCCTCGATGTAATGAAATAAAGTGACAAACTGTCCCATATTGAATGACTTGTCCCAGTATCGCATTACTTTTGTCGGGACGTCTAAATATCCACTTCTGTGTAACATATGTCTTGTATTTTCATCTTTGATCACCGCATGTTCGAAAATACACTGAAGTGTGTTTGTTTGAAATCTTAGTGGAAAAGTTGCTACTTTGAAGAAAATTTACTATGTAGAGAAGTACAATAAGTAGGCCTGATTGGCACATTTGTAAGCAAAAGTTATAAATCTGGGATAGTCATTCAATTTTGGATTAAAATTAAAATTCAAACGCCCCCCCCCCCCTCGCCTGATTTAGTATGCCGTATTTTAATTAATGCAGAGATAAAACAGATGACTGAACAACAACAACCAGTCTCATGGGTGATTAGGAAAAGGAGATGGACATATGTTGGTCACTTGATGAGAAGAAATGATCAGAGAATCCCAAAACAAGCTATCAAGTGGAACACAACAGGCCGAAGAAAAAGAGGCAGACCGCGTGAAACTCTGAAGAGGACATTACTAAGAGAGGCCAAATTAACAGGCATAAAATCCTTTGATGAGGTTGAAAGACTCGCCGAAGACAGGAAAATTTGGCGAACTACTTTGCGAGCCCTATGTGACGTTTAACGGCACGGGAAGGATATAAGATATAAGATTTTAATTTAGAAACATTTCGATTTAATTGGATCAAATATTCCTTCATTTGTATGTGAGAACTGTTTCTTTGTTCTTAAAAGTCAGAATGCTGCTAATGTGATTATAGATGATGATTCTTGTGGGGTGTTGGCAGTTCCAGTTCTAATAATTTTGTCTCCCCGTGCAGTAGCATACCTTGCCGCCCCCCACTCAATTCTCAAATTAATATTTAATGTGTTAAAAATCCATTATGTTGAGTGAACTTTAACATATCGGACCAATAATTTTGAACAGCATTAACAATTTATAAATTAATGACAAAAATCATAATATAGACTATACATTTATTATCGTCATCATTACTGTCGTCGTTGACGTCATCATCATCATCATCGTTGTTGTCATCACCATCGAAGTGTGATGTAAAATTGCTAGTTGTTGCAAACACTGACGAAAAATATTTGAAAGATTACTTGACTCGTTGAAGCGAAATTTGTTTTTGCAGCTTTTACAATTTTTCTCTAGATATTCCGACTTTAAAATGTGTGAGTTTATAACGAAACTTCTCAGTAACCATGAAGGAAAAATATTCATAGAAGGAACAGCTGTTGAAGAAGTAAACCAATTTGCATATCTCGGCAGTTACATAGACCAGGATGGTGACACCAGAAAGGAAGTTAGAATTGTAAAAGCAGCACTGACCTTCAAGAATCCTGAGAACATATGGCATACAAAAGTTATAAGCATAAAAACCAAGTTAAGATTGTTCAATTCAAATGTAATATCCACTCTCATTTATGTATGTGAAAGCTGCAAAACAACTAAAGAAATAGACAAGAAATCAGACTCTTTTGAAAACAAATGCCTCAGCAAAATACTCGGTATACAGTGGAACGAATTAAAGAACAATGCAGAGATAAGACAGATGAGCAAACAACAACCTGTTTCTTGGGTGATTAGAAAAAGAAGATGGACATATGTTTGTCATGTGCTGAGAAGAAACAACCAGAGAATCCCAAAACAAGCTATCAAGTGGAACACAAAAGGTCAAAGAAAAAGAGGTCAACCATGTGAAACTCTAAGGAGGATATTGTTAAGAGAGGTCAGTTTAGTGGGAATAACATCCCTTGATGAGGTTGAAAAGCTCGCCGAAAACAGGAAATCTTGGCAAACTACTATGCGAGCCTCTGTGACGTTTAATGGCACGGGAAGGATGTAAGATGTTATATATGTATGTATGTGTGTTTGTATGTTCCAACATCACTTTGGAACGCTTGGAGCAATTTCAACAAAACTTGGTATACATATGACTTACAGTCTGGAAATGTATAATGTGGGGGTAAGACTCCCCTATTTCCCATAGGGGTCGGAGTACAAAGGGGGCGACATACTTTCCACTAAATTGAAGGAGGAACAAAAGAATGGTCTAATCGTGAAATAGAGCGGTGCTGGCCTAAGAGCAGCATGTGTAGCCTCCCATGGCAAGTCCAAATAATTTTGATGGTCTCTTTTTGTTTTAATTATATTTGTAAAAATAAATGTTATTTTGTATGTTTATATTAGCTTTTTATTGTACTCTATAGTAGATTTCATTGCTCATTGACAGTGTGCCGTTTTCTTATTTTTTTTCAAATTAGCTTTTCAAATCAGGGTGAAAGAGAGAGAGAGAGAGAGAGGGAGGGAGAGAGACAGAGACGGGGAGAGAGGAGAGAGAGGGATAGAGAGAGTGAGAGAGAGGGAGAAAGAGAGGGATAGAGAGGGAGAAAGAGGGACAGAGATAGGGACAGAGAGAGGAGAGAGAGAGATCTGAGATCGCCATGTTTCTCCCGCGGACAACTTTATGCTGCTAGCTCAAGGGTGGGTTCAACCAAGAATCTATTTATTCTTGCTCCTGGAGGTGAAACTAAAAATGTTTATAATCAAATTTTGAGTTAAATTAATATTACAGTGAATTTGTAAAAGACTTTAATCTATACTTTGTATACTGTACTTATACTTTTAAATATCAGTAAATAAAATTACTTCAGTATTACACTATAGATAGAATTCATTCCTTTTCCTGTCTAATAGACAACTGGGATAAATAAATGTCCAGACGTGTGTGTATGTGCGTGCGTATTATTTATGTATGTATGTATATATGGATGTATGTATGTATATATGGATGCATGTATGTATGCTTGTTTGTTTGTTCCAGCATAACTCTGGAACACCTTGGTAACACATGACTTACAATCTGGAAAAAAAATGTGGGGTAAGACACCACTGGGGGTGGAGGTGGGATGGTGGTGACATGTAAAAATAATATTATCGATATTAGTGTCGAGTCCATAGTTTTCGGGGTCGCTGAGATGAATAGTTGAACTCCCTATGCTGTTTAGGTCCAAGTTCAGCCCCCATCAGCATGGGGGTGAGGGTGGGATGGGGTGACATGTAAAATTAATCGAAAAGACTGATATTAGTGTTGATTCCATAGTTTTCTGGGTTGCTGAGATGAGTAGTGACACTCCTGATGCCGTTTACATCCAAGTTCAGCCTCCATCGGCATGGGAGGGGGGGTGAGAGGGGGTGAAAATTATGGTGGGATCTCCAATTAATTTACTACAGAACCTCAACCCGCCAAAACTTTGCAACAGCACAAGGCTGTGTGTAAAGAGGATGCTGGGCAATGTAGCTGAAGTGACTATCTTAACAGGACAGGGAGAGGGTGGAGCAGTTTTTATCCCACGAATACCACTCATTCTGATGGATCTCTGTTTTTTAACTATAATAGATTGCAATTTCCAGTGAGACTTGCGTTCTTGATCATAATCAACAAGTCACAGGGGCAGTCTAAACATTAAAGTCTTTTACAAATTCATTATAATATTAATTTAACTCAAAACTTGATTATATACAACATTTTTAGTTTCACCTCTTGGAGCAAGAAGAAATAATTTTTCTGGGTGAACACCCCCCCAACCTTTGAGTAAGCAAAATAAGGCTGTCCGTGGGAGAAACATGCCGATCTCAAATCCACTCCGCAGTATTAATAATTAATAAATTCCCAAACAACGCCTGGTAATCAGCTAGTGTGTGTGTATGTGTATATATATATATATAATATATTATTTATGCGTGCATGTGTGTATACAAGTATTTTAATGTCTTACACTGGTAAAAGCGAGAGAGTACATGTTATATATGAAATATTAGAAGTAAAATAGACACACATACAATGAGAGACCTTCCATGTTAACAGCAGCACTATAATGAATAAAACACAGAATTAGGAAAGTATTGACCGTTGCATTTATCTTCTCTTCGTATATCTTTCTTTTTCTTTTAAGGTAGAAATTATTATATTTTAATATCTCTGATGTTTCTTTTCAAAAAGAATCTGTGGACAAGTTGTTGCAGTGGCACAATACTGACGTAAACTACCTAAATCAGGCTTCTAGTTTTTTATGTAAGAATCACTGCGTGATTTCGTTTTTTTTTTTTTTTAATGTCTCTACTCTGTTCGCGTTTGTTGGTAATAGCAATAGTTTGACGTAAAAGACTGAGAAAAGAGGTTAGAGCTAACAATAGCCTTTGAATCATGTCTGACAATTTTCTAAGAATACATTCAGTTAACAGTAAGCCTGTAGTGCATTCTACAGGAATGAAACCAAGCAAATGCTCATAAATATTCATATCATCTGAATATTATTAACAAACCTTGCAAAGTATTGTAAATGATTCAAATGACTTACATTTGTAGTACAGTCTCTAACTGTGATATATTTAGCTTCCTGTGCCATATAAATTATTTCCCCTTTTTTAATGTCGCAGAGAAGAGAGAAATCAGTTCACTTTGACTCTTTTTTCTCCCCCCCCCCAAAGATAATGTTGGGCCATCCACGAGTAAGCATGGCCAATAATAAATGAAAATGAGTTTTTATTGAAATAATTTATTTTCAAATTAATTAAATTTTTTTCCCAGTTCATCATATTTTCCTTATTTTTGTCATCTCATTCAAATGCAAGTATTGCACTATCAGTCCTGGGTGTTTGTGTAGTATGGTTTATTTGTAGCCTAAGTGTGAAACATCGGCTTCATCTATTTAAAATGTATGGTTAATACTTCTACAGGCTTAGTAGAGCTAACAGGCTGGTACCGTACCATGGACACACCGGGCAGTGGCCCAACAACTCAAATACTGTCAGTGTAAACATTTTCATTCCTGGGAACAGTAGGTAGGGGGGGCCCCAATGCACTGCTCTGATCAGGCCCAACAATGCTGTTATGACGGCAACTGTAAAAGGGAGGGCACTCTGTGGTCTCCTAGTGTTTCAGTCCGTCATTAAGATTATTTTCTGGGTCCACTATGGACCTCCTCAGTTCAGTCCAGGTGAACACGATCCACATATTTCAGCATCTCACTGCATGGACTGTTCACAGGTCCATACACACACACAGATCACATCAGTTTCACAGAAGGGGGTCAAAACCATGAAGACTATTAGGACCAAGAGTGGGTTTTTTTTTTTCTTCCAGCTGTAACTAATGGCATGACACACAAAACAGGTTCATACTTTTAACACTGTTATAAATACAAGAAGAACGCAAGGATGTTTTCAGCTTTGTAATTTGTAACAAAAATATATTCTCCCCCCAAGGCCAGTCTCGCTGTCCACACAATAACACTACTCATTAAAAGAAAAAAATTGTGCATATAAGCTGTGCACTCCCATATGAAAATGTTAAGCAATCCTTAAATTAGTCCACTAACGGTTCTTGTTTGTGGTGACACATCATAAACCCATCAATAAGTTTATAAAATTACTTTAAGTCTCTCCCTGATGCAAGGAAGTGACAATGTTCTCATAACATAACTGTGATATGTACTTGTATTTCTTCAGATCTGAGTGAGGACTACAAAGTGTTTTCACCCAAGTTAATGCCATATTCAAAAATTACTATTAAACTTATTTTCTCTAAAACTGGACACTTATAGCCAGAAGAATGACATGAAAAAAAAAAAAACCTACAAGAAGCCACAGATATCACCACATGATGACTACCACATGCTTATATGGAATGAACAACTCATCATTTTCCACCTCACAAAGCAGGACACAATTGACTCCAAAGTCACATGCATGTAAGTTTGGCAGTTATCCTCTCTGTACCCCAGGTGTCCCAAACTGTGGATCACATTCTCCAAAACTGCACCAACTATGAGATACTGAGAGGCAATTACTGGCCTAGTGAAACCACTCAAGTGATTAAGCTCTATAGTTTCATACTATAAATACAAGGAATTACACAAAAAAAGAACCCCAAAAAAACATATATGCTGACATAGATGAAAATGCATATGAAGAAGTAGATTTCCTTTAAACCATCCTATATCACATAAGTGTGTAACATCAACCAGAGAAAAAAACAAACAAACAAACCAGAGGACAGCAAAATATATATTTATCCCAGCACACGATACTCATCCTAACCAAGAATGTGCACATTTGGTGAAAAAATTTCTTTCTGATGCAGAACACAATTTCAGTTCAGTTTTCACTATTAGGTTCTCGGTATCATCATGAACAAGATGTTCCCATAACCACTCCGCCGCCTGTGCCAGTGAATATTGCACAGAATGTTCACCAATCGTCCTTTCCGTCAGTCCTTGATGATGAGCCACCCCATTTAGGACACCATTTTTGGAACTACAGAAGTCCAGTACAAAACTAGTCAGAGTCGCACTTGACATGAACTCCACAGCTAAGGTCCCAAGCCGAACCAGGGCATACAAAGACCATCATAGATCACCAACGGCCAGGTGGAGCACAAGCTTATGGCTAAATACATAAAATGATTACCAGCTTATAGTGAACGGGTGTCTGAGTGGCAAAGTGGTTAGTGCACTGGTCTCTCATGGCGAAGGTCGGGGGTTCGAATCTGGCCGACGGCACCCCAGTCACCCAGCTGTAGAAATGGGTACCCGACTTCTTCTGGAGTTGGGGAAGGAAAGGCAGCCAGGCATGATACTGACCATATCACCCTCTAGTGTGCTGACAGGTCAAGGAAAATATGGGCACTAACACCATATCCCTATGTGCCTCCAAGGCATGACAGGGTCACCTTTACCTTTTTTTTTTATAGTGAACATCAAATACATAAAACTGAAGTTTCTCTAAAAACTAAATAATAACTCTCCCTTTAAAAAAGTGACATAAGTCTCTCTTCAAAAAGTAAAATGCAAATATCCTTTCAAAAAATGACAAATGTAAATCTAAAATAAAAGTAATACAAATCTCTCCATGACGGTCATTCTGTGTTCCTCCATAAACAAACTCCATGCACAAATTTATGCTCCCTCAAAGCATTAAATAAATTATAAAAATGTTAAATGTGACCATCACCAGTTACAGCAGTACAGCATAATGTAATAACCACTATAATATAAACATATATTTTTTGGTACAGATCTTTAGTTGAAAATATGCACAAATCCACGGTATCAGCTAAACTGAATGAAAACACATACTTTGGGTTCTCATCCTTACTGGCTCTTCATCCTTATAACTGTTCTGAATACATAAGAAATATTTTACAGCATATAAGGCATGCTTACGTAAAGAAAAAAAATCATCAGTGAAATACTTCCAGACATTTAGAACTGCAAATACAGCACCAAAGACATGTGCAATAATTCAGAAACAGAAGCTCAGCACTATCTGGTAAATGTTTGCAATGCCTACCACAGTAAATCTTTTTCAGCTGCATATACCACAACACAACACTGGCTCAAATGGCAAGGCCAACAATGAGATGTATCCACAGCAAAAAGCAATCAAGTGATTTTACTAGATATGTATAAATGCTTATATATGTATATATGCTTATATTTATTACATAAAAAAGAGAAAATTAAATCATATGTTCGTTACATGATCAGCATAAACATCTGAGATTCAGAGACTATTGGTCTGTAATGATATGATGTCCCTAAGAGTTGTAAATTCTGTAATAATTAGCTTTAAAATACTAATACAATGTTACAGCTGAGATTCCCAAACTTTATGGGTTGCTGCTCCTTTTATCTCCCAAGTCATATCATCAGTGCCCCCCAAACTTATATTATTCATTGGTCCTGAGGTCACTTGTAGCTCCCTCACTGCCCCCACCTCCCTGGATATTTCCTAATGACTTGGAGATGGGGAGAAAAGAATGGCACTGCCCATTTTTGGAACCACTGGTACATCTACTGCCAAGAACTTCAGTGGTGATCTTTGTCAAATTTTATGGAAGGTAGGCTATAGTATATTTTCTTATTTCCTGGAACGAACCTCAGGAATAAGGTTTCTGTGAATGTTCCACCACCATGGAAAAAGGTAGCATTTAGGAGTACTACGAAATTCTTAGCGCCTTTTTTTTCTTTTTGGGTCTGATGAGAGTACCGACTCCAGCACAACTATCTTATAACCTGACACAATGGCAGCAACAATACCAGAGTGACAGCATACTTATCGGAGCTGATGAAACAGGACTGGTAAGACCCTGTCTTACTTCTCTACTGGCATTCCTCGTAACAAATTCTGCCTGGCTAACAGGATGAGACCTGCCATAACTCCCAAAGTCTGCAAAAAAATTCTTTTTTTTTTGGGGTCCAATCCAGGTTTTCAAGCAAACCACAGTAATCCACCCCAGTCTGACTCAATACTAATATTCCAACATCTTCATGAAGCTAACTGCCAAGAGCATTCTGCTCAACCTTCCACAACACCTGATACAAAGCATTAATTTCACTCAGATTACAGCATAAATTCACACACAAGACTTTTATGTACAAAGTGCACGTAAATATACAACTACAAAAGTGCCCTTTTTTAGGTAGACACTACAAGAAGCTACCAAAGTGGCTTTTTTTTTCTTAACGCAGACATTACAAGAAGCCAAAGAGTCAGGTCATATACTAGACTCTCTCTCTCTCTGAACCTTAAGTGCCCAGGGCACATGGGGCTTCCGCAAGGGTTTTCCACAAATGCCTGTCCTTCGCCTTTTTTTCTGCTCTTGCCCAGGTGAGCCTTCTATTGCTCAACATCCTTTCTGTTGTTCTTCTCCATGTCTCTTTTGGTCTACCCTTACTTCTGTTCCCCTGTGGTCTCCATCTCAGTGCTATTTTTGGTCATATACTAGACTAAGAAGCGGACATTCTGGCCACATTTTGCACTTCTGCTAAATTTTGCTGTATTTCACAAATACACTTATTTTCCATTTCATAATACTGAACATACAGATATTCTGAAACTTTAAATCACAACAGTCACCATCATTGTGTCCTGTTCTTAAACCTGTTACCTCATTTAAATCTACTGCTGAGAGCTTCCTGTGGCAGGCAGGTGTGCTTCTGATGGTGGTGGAGCACGCTCAGAAAAATTATTCCTGAGGTTCATTCCAGGAAATAAGAGCATACAAAAATGGCTAAAAGTGGATCTTGTTCATCACATTACACCATTAATTTGGTGCACTGTAATACAACAGTAGTGCTACATATAAATATATATATTTGTTTAAAACTGCTTTATCTTATTTATAGCTTCTTGGAATGAAAACAAAATTTGTAACTAAGTCAGAAAGAATGTCGAGGAAGAAAAGAAGTCAGCAGATATACGGCCATGATATTTTCTGATAACTAAGACTAAACTATGTACAGTATTAAAACATGTTTTACAGAAGCAGTGTATGAACATCAACTTGACAGTGCTACAGTGGATTGTATAATATATATTTTTATGCACAAGAAATATTTAATATTACTAAAACCTACACAAATATTTTATCTGTAATATAATAACATTTTAAAAATAAATTTATACCAAGGAATTAAATTTTAATTAATGTAAGAAAAATGCTGCTTCAATTAAAAATGCAAATGGATACCTCTCTTAATGATTTCACTGCATAAAAGGCATAACAAATTCGGAAGGAATAAAAATAGAAGCCCATAGTACTAACATGGGATATGTGGATGATACTGTCCTAATAGCAGAAAGTGAAAGCAGTTTGCAGAAACTAGTCAATAAGATTAATGAAAAGAGCAATAAAAGATGTCTAGAGCTAAACAGCAAACAAGACAGAAACAACTGTAATATCAAAAAAGAGTAAATGTACCAAAGTGCAACATCCCTTTAAACGAGGGGACACCGACAAGAGTAAATAAATTCAGTTACCTCAGAACAACAATAACAGCCGATGGAAAGTGCACAAATGAAATAAAATCAGGATTAGGTAAAGAAAAAATTAGCTTTTTATGACATGAAAAGATTCTAACAAATAAGATGTCCATAAAAGTGGGCAGAAGATTATTACAGTATTATATAGAACCAGCAAGATGAAGATGGCTGCTAGACATCGTTGATAATCTGCAAATGGATGCATCAGCAGCAGGGCATCTTGCTTACAACTGAGAGGCCTACAAGAGAGCTGTTAGGAAGGCAAAGTTCGCAAGGGACTTGCAAACAATTGACTGACTGATATAGAACCAATATTGCTATATAGTTGTGAAACTTGGAAATTAACAAAAAAGATGACAAATATATTGAAGTAACAGGGATGTTTTGGAGAAAGATGCAAAGTAGCCTGGGCAGTCAGAAAAAAAAAACAAATGAAGAAGTCCTCAAACAAGTTCCAAAACAATGAAAACTAAAATTATAAGAAAAAAAAAGACAGTGAAAATTTCTTGGACATGTCATAAGAAGGCAGAATTTGGAGAACTTGGTAATCACTGGAAAACTCAAGGGGAAAATGAGAGAGGAAAGAGAAAAAAGCCGAGAGAAAAAATATCTCAGCAGACTGACCAAGTGACATGAAAAAAAAAATGCATTTCAACTGACTGGAAACACCAAGAAGTGCATAAAATGGAGGGCCATGAACACAAACACAATCTGGCATGACAGACAATAATAATAATAATAATATGGACACTTCAGAATCATATTTAAACACTCCCACATGGATAATAATAATAAAATGGATACCTCATAAATCACAATTAAACAATCTTTGGATGCACTTAACATTTTTTTTATGCACTCATTTTTCTTATTATGTTCCACTCAAGTTTGGTCCCTTGATAATTTTGTTAAAAACAATTGTGGCTCAGTTATAATTGTTAAAAATGATATGTAACAGATGACATAAAATTAGTACAAGCAGAATCTAGTACAGACAACATGTAAAATGGATCAGAAGTTAATAACTTTCAGATGAGTAAATTTTTTTTTCTATGAAACCTTCCATCCCAAAAAAAATCTAATTAAGATTCAAATTAAAATGTCTGTTGATCTTCTGAAAACCCACCCATCACTCATGTGCCAGAAGATTACTGAAGAACTGCGTAGATTCCAATTTGATAACCTTTAGAACTGAAATAGGAATTTTCCTGCATCTGAAATTTTTAGATTTCTTCTATTTTTGATAAATATGAAATACCTTCCATTTTAAATAACTGAAGAATTGACTACCACCTCCTTAAGTGACTGAAATCAGGTGCAGTCAATTTTTAATGATTAGTTTATAAATAAAATTTTTTGCAGTAACTCTGAAAATAGACTCCAGTTCTTCTTCTTCTTCAGCTTTCCAAGCCATTAAGCCTCATTGCTGTAGATAAAGTTAGACTCCATTCCTCATCTTCTCTCTCCAGTTGGTGATACCAACTCCTTTATCCTCTTCTATGTTGACTTTCCATCTCTGTCTTGGTCTACCACTTGGTCTTGTTTCCCTCATCTCTTGTGTATACGTCATTTTCATTTATCCATTCCCTTCCATTCTTCCTACATGGCCCAACTAGCATAGTCTGTTCAGTTTTAAGACGTTTATAATTCATTGGGATTTAAATAAGCTGTTCAGTGTTCTTTCCAGCTGTCAATTCTCCACTGTTGGTATCCTTTGTGGGCCCAAAGATTCTTCTTAGGCTCTTGTCCTCAAAGATCTGCAATTGTTCATCTTTCTTTGTTGTACTCTCCATTTCTGATCTATACATGACAGTTGGTCTTGTTATAGTTTTGTAGATGGTTATTTTGGTGTTTTAGGACAGGATTTTGGATTTTAACAGATGCTGCAAGGCAAAGTACATTTTATTCCCTATCTTGCAAGGCAAAGTATATTTTATTTCCTATCTTGCAAGACAAAGTATATTTTATTTCCTATCTTGCAAGGTAAAGTATATTTTATTTCCTATCTTGCAAGGCAAAGTATATTTTATTTCCTATCTGTACTCTGTTTTTATTTTCCTCACTTACTATGTTGATTCTGTTGAAGGTTATGTCTAGATATTCGTAAGTTTCTGCTTTCCTAATGATCATATCTCCAACATTTATATAATCTGGATCATTCTGTCTCTGGTCTCTTGATATCTTCATATACTCTGTCCTGTCTTAGTTAATGACAACCAAGTGGTTAAGCCCACTTTTAGTGCCACATCTCTTTTCATGTATCACCTTGTTTTTAAACTGGTTCTTACATAGAAGGATTCTGATTTTCTTTCTTACTTTATATATTACTATATTTTGTGCATTCCTCACACATATTCTGGTCAAATTGATTAATTTATTAGGTATCTCAAATTATTTCATAATTTTCCATAATCTGCTTCTGTCTATGCTGTCATAACCTTCTTGAAGTCAATGAAGATATTGGAAAGACTCCAGTTACAAAAAAAAAAAATTATAATATTTATACTGATAAACTCCTAATTCTGTGGCAAGATACTGGGTGTTCTTTCAAGAACTCTGTTCAGTTTTTACAACGGAAAAAAAAAAAACCATACAATGCAAAGAACTTTATTTCGTTGAGTTAACATTTAAGGCATCCCGACTTGCTCAAGACAGGATAGACTAGAGAATCTTTGTTGATGCCTTATGCTCCATTAGGAGTACAGAGGACTGATGATGAAGACTTGTAAGTTACCAATTAAAAAAGAGGAAACTGAAACTTTTGGAGGTCACTGGTTACTGTAACCAGTTTATATTATCAAAAAAACCTAGCAAAAATGCAACCAGCAAAATCAGCTGAAGGATAATCAGGCCAAGAGACTGATGATATTCTGTTTGTATGGAGAAGAATCAGTCATTTTTTGACTTTAGTTCAGAGACTGAATATTTTGTCACTTGGACTGACTTGATTAAAAAAATGAGTTTAAGTCACACTGTAAATAAGGCAACAACAACAAAAAAATCCATACAAACATTTAATTCCCACTGATGTTTTTAAAGTGTGCTTAATTTCAGATTTTCTAAAAGTGTATAAAGTACCGAATGTTGTAATGATCAAACCAGTACTTCAGAAAGTAGTTCATGTGAGGTAAAAGACTGGTTTCAAAAACTCCTAGAATGATTACTGACCATGGCTGTTAGCTGTTACATTTGTAATGAAGCATTTGCACCATAATAATTCAGAAATATTTGTTATAACTATTTTGTGTATGCAGTATACTTTTATTTTCAAAAACTGTACAGTGGTAAGCTTGTTCTATTGAATGTTGTATTGATAAACACAAATGTGCAAAACAGTGGTGACTGGTTTTCCTCATACATAAATCAAGGTGTAACATCATTTACTGCAATAGCTGTAACAAATGTATTAATGTTAGGGATTGTGTTTCAAACAGGCACTCTGGAAAGTTGTGTCAAAATACTACATGCTTACTTTCTTGTTTAATCTTCATGATTTTACAATTTCAAAATGCTGCACAGGTAACACAGGTATTGACTGGGTACATGGGACCCAACTAGAAGATCTTGATTTTGCTGATGACATAACTCTTATCAGTAATAATGTGAATTCCATGCAAGAAAAAACAGATAGCCTATCTTCACTGGCTAGCAAAATAGGACTTGAAATTAACAAGGACAAAACAAAAATAATGAAAATTCCCATCAATCAAAATGGAAAAATACACATAGAAGGGACAGATATTGAAGAAGTCAATCAATTTGCATACCTTGGCAGCTACATAGACCAGGATGGTGACACTAGAAAGGAAGTTAGGATCAGAATTGCAAAAGCAGCATCAATCTTCAAGAATCTTGAGAACATATGGAATTCAAAAGTTATAAGCACAAAAACCAAGTTAAGACTATTCAATTCAAATGTAATATCCAGCCTCATTTATGCATGCGAAAGCTGGAAAACAACTAAAGAAATAGAAAAGAAATTAGACTCCTTTGAAAACAAATGCCTAAGGAAAATACTCGGCATCAAGTGGAATGAATTCAAGAACAATGTAGAGATAAGACAGATGACTGAACAACAACCAGTCTCACGGGTGATCAGGAAAAGGAGATGGACATATGTTGGTCACTTGATGAGAAGAAATGAGCAGAGAATCCCAAAACAAGCTATCAAGTGGAACACAACAGGCCGAAGAAAAAGGGGCAGACCACGTGAAACTCTGAAGAGGACATTATTAAGAGAGGCCAAGTTAACAGGCATAAAATCCTTTGATGAGGTTGAAAGACTCGCCGAAGACAGGAAAAATTGGCGAACTACTTTGCGAGCCCTACGTGACGTCTAACGGCACGGGAAGGAGATAAGATAAGATACATACAATAGTAATATATATAAAATATATATTATATGTTTCAGATAAATTGCACAAAAGCTAACATCTGCCAAATATCACATAAAATAATTAAATAGTTAATAAATATATCCAATGTTTTTTGGGGTTCTTTTTGCAGAAATTTCTGCATCCAAATAAAAATTTGCATGAATCTGAACATGCAATCAACTATACAACTGCTCCTTGCATACATATAAGATAAGATAAGATACATACAATAGTAATATATATTATATGTTTCAGATAAATTGCACAAAAGCTAACATCTGCCAAATATCACATAAAATAATTAAATAGTTAATAAATATATCCAATGTTTTTTGGGGTTCTTTTTGCAGAAATTTCTGCATCCAAATAAAAATTTGCATGAATCTGAACATGCAATCAACTATACAACTGCTCCTTGCATACAAACACCATCTTGTTTAAATATATCACATATTTGCTATCTTGCATTCACCAGCAGTATCAAGTATTAAAGCATCATACGCTGAGTGTGTTATTCATGTAACTTACATAGTCAGGATTGACATAAAACCATGCAAACATGGAATACATTACTGAGACGATACATTTGAATGTTTATACACATTAATTAAAAAAAAAAAAGATACAATAAATAATGAATGAGATAATGGAATAATTGAAACAATAAGTTTAAAAATTTGTTCCAAGAATTATTATTAATAATGTATAAATGACATTTTATCTCTGAGGAGCAAGCAGAAATCACCATCTTTCTCTTTAGGTTTGGTCTCAACAGACAAACTGGTCTCCTGTCAGTTACTCAATAGAAAGATGATGCTGTGCTGCTTTTCCACATTTTCTGCAAAGTTACATTTCATCAGAAATGTATAAATGGAACATTTAATGTTTTGCTTAGATGCGTGGCAAGCTGGTAAACAAATCTTAGCAACAGCTAAATGACTGCTGTATTTTAATCTGATTTTATTTTTTCAGAACATTTGCCGCTGAGATTTTGAAGACTTCTGGTCATGAATTTTACACTCTCCATTACTGAAAGCAGAAGGTCTTATATTTTTCCTGACTTGCCAGGACACACTGATGAAAGTGAATTTGAATTCCTTAATAAACTGTATATTATATAATTGTCATTTATTACTTCTTAAAGCTTATTCATGTGACTTTATTGCACTTCCAAAATTAATTATTTTTTTTTTCTGTAGAAATGAATTTAGTGTCTCAAGTACCGTAACTCTGGCAGGAGCAAAAATAAAAACATGCTGGATGGTTAAAATGTATACCTTTTTTTGCCTCTGCTAACACAGAAATGCTAACTGAAAACTGAGCAGGAAACTCGCATGTAATTTTTCACAAGATACAAAAACACTATAACAAAAGTAACACACACAAAACAAACTGCACAATCTGTATACATTCATTCATTCATTCATTCATTTGTATGTCCTTTGCAGAACTTTGCCTCCCTAACAGCACTCCTGTAGGCTTCTTGGTTGTGAGCAAGATGCCCTGCTGCTGATGCATCCATTAATCTGTATACACTACAACATTATTTCCAGTTCAATTTATACACCAAAATTTTCCAAGAAACTGATACTTATACTACATAATAAACCCATTTTTAACAAGCAACAAAAGATGTTTAGAAAATGAGCTGCAGAACATATCTAATGATGAGTTATCAAAATGGTAAGTAAAAAATAAATTCCAATCAATCTATTAAAAGATATGTAAAGAAGTACAAATATATTTTAGAAAGCTAAAAGAGGAAAAAAATGCCAAAAGAAACACCGAAGGGCAAAAAAGGAATAACATGGATGGGTTATTATTTTTAAAAGAAAAAAAAAGCAATTCAGCAGAATATTACAGGAAAAAAATATCAGTTTTACATTTTCAGACAGATTTATCATCTAAACTGTGTAACACATGATGATGATGAAAAAAAAAAAAACATGCCAAGAGGAATGTTATCAAAAATAAATTTGTCTCACTTCTAATATTAAATTCTTGATGTTTGACAAGAGTGTAACAAGGGCAAAGAAATAGAACTAAAGAGAGGAGCTGGTGCTAGAATCATTACTGAATAAGCTAAAACTGATTATACAATAACTCAAGACAAACTGAATTTTACTAATACTAACATTTTTCAGCTTGCTTATGACCGGCCCTGATACATGGAGGTATAATTTATCTCCGACAGCTTAAGTTCTCAGCTTATATCTCTATTTTTGTACCTGTCTTGCTATATTAATCTTTACTGACTGTAAATGCTAACAAGTTCCTCAGCAGACCACAGTCATAGCTCAGTGACAGGCTTCTCCTGACTGTCATAGAGTATGGAACAGACATAAGCGGGAATTATGATCCTCCAGCTGACTGTCATTCTTATTTCCAACGTAGCAAAAGAAATATCTTATGAGTTGCCAGGTTGTCTAGAATTACTCTGCACCTGAATACGCATTGAAGCATAATTCTTAAAGAGTTCAAATTCCAACAAAAGTGCTATGAACAAATCTGTCCTTTTTTTTCCAAATTTTTTTCTCCATAGCAGGGATATCTCACCCCTGCTAGATTTATGTAAGCTGACAGGTTCACACTGCCAGGTCAAATTGATTAGCGAACTATTTCACACATAAATGGTCTCTGATTAAGGTCACAGAGTTCATTTTTTTAAATCTCAGAGGACAGTCTCTATAGTAAAACCCTTTAATTTCCCAAGAAACTCCAAATTCCCAGTCTTGATCTTCAAGTCCAGAATATTAAAGACAACAACACTTCATAATAAAAATCTGACATGCAATATAAAAACAAAACATTCTTACAATATAATCTCGAAGCTGAGTAGCAAAAGTGGCCTATGCTCCCAAGGGAGTGAAAGGTGATGATGATGATGATGATGAGTAGCAAAACTCTTCTTAAACTATCCAATGGTCTTCTTAAACCATCTTGCATTTCACACCAAACATTCTGAGCTTATACTGAATGAAATATTTAAAATAATGTTTAATAACATTAAACCTATGCCACGATTGCACAGAAAATGTCCACTCACTGCAGAATCTGACTTCTGGTGGCACTGCTAACAAATGTATACGTAGTTTCTGCAGTCTTTTGTGCTTAGTGAAATTTAGACTTTACATCGAATTGTAATAAAACAGACCCACACTCCCTTTCCTCATTCCAGATAATAAAAGACCAAGAAAAATGCTACTGAACTCTGAAGAAAGAATGGTTTGCATGCATCAGACAAACTACTAATCATGCTGCAGCTTACAGGCATGTGAGTTATGAATTATTCCACAGTGACTGATTTTGCCAGGTTTCGAGGGCAGTCCACCTGAGATTTGAAACAGAAAATTGCATCGAGGAATTAGAAACTTGCTCATCTTATGCACAATGTACTTTGAGTGTTAAGAAAATTCTGTAGCCAAATGTGTAAGTGTGTGTGTGTGTATGCATATAAAGTTTACAAAAACAGGGCCTGGCAATTGATGATTCAAATTAATTTTGTTAATTTTTACATGAATATTGTGAAAACTGGTGATGTCAGTTAAAAACTTTAAAAAAAAAAAATAAGACTTGTGAATGAGTTTATGGAAAAAATATTAATTCTGAAGTTTATGTCTTATTACATTTTCCATTTTCTAAAATGCTCTCCAGGGGAAGACTACAAAGTTAAAAATGCAGTTAATGTGATTCAGTGTGCTGGGATGGATTTTAATTGTTCTAGCTTTAGATCAAGAACATTCTGTGCTGTGATACCAGCTGAACATCATACTACATTTTACATTACTTTCTTAAATAGAATAAGACATTAATTTCTGCACTATTAATTCTAATTCAATGTTATTTAATTATTTCTTTCATATACCATATACAAGTCTTAATTTTTTTTAATTATTAGAAATAACATAATATGGTTTCATAAAATTTAATTATTTAAAGTTTCTGATTAACCCTTTATCTCTCTGAATTGATGTTTACATGGTTCTAAAATTTGAAAAAATAAGTCCAGTGTTAATTTAGCTTATGAACCCATTTTTCTCACCACATTTCAAAACTGTTCTCCATTAAATGATCACAAATAAAATTCTAATAGCCAATTGGTCAAAACTGTTTTCCCATGCACAGACAGTGGAACACACAAAACGTTCATGCAGATGATGCCACATAATTTTAAGAGAACAATGGCTGATTCTAGACTGTAGCATGATCATCAGCACTGACTGCCAGTGAGCAGTATAGGATGAGAATACCAAAGAAAATGGACAATGTGAAGGATCATGATGATGAGCTAATCAAGGATGAAATGGTATTTCAGCAAGAAGAATGAGAAGAACTCTGCCACGGTCTGTCCCAAGCCCAGATGAGAAAAGAGGAGGGTTGGACACAGGGCCAGCTACTCAATTCTGTAAAAATACTTCAGCTATGAAAATCTCAGCAAGAGGAAAAATTAATACTGGGAGAGAGGAATATCTATGACGTGCTGTAGTGAAAGCCAGAAATGTCTGGAAACCAACACTTTGTAAGCCTACCACAAAAAAAAAAAAAAAAAAAAGAAAGAAAGAAAAAACCCAAAGAAGAGGATCAGGTTGGAGAAAATGGAATGATAACGGAAGTAGTATGTGCAAACAGAAGAGAATGAATACAAAATAATGAAAAAAACATGGAAAACCGCTAGTAAAAAAAAGTAAAAAAAAAGATATGTTGCCAAACAAAAGAAAAATATTTAAAATACAGGAAATAACAACATATATTCAAGCATGCCCACATACAGAATTCTCTACGTAGGGTGCAAATTAAAATTTAAAAAAAAAAAATAAGACTTGTGAATGAGTTTATGGAAAAAATATTAATTCTGAAGTTTATGTCTTATTACATTTTCCATTTTCTAAAATGCTCTCCAGGGGAAGACTACAAAGTTAAAAATGCAGTTAATGTGATTCAGTGTGCTGGGATGGATTTTAATTGTTCTAGCTTTAGATCAAGAACATTCTGTGCTGTGATACCAGCTGAACATCATACTACATTTTACATTACTTTCTTAAATAGAATAAGACATTAATTTCTGCACTATTAATTCTAATTCAATGTTATTTAATTATTTCTTTCATATACCATATACAAGTCTTAATTTTTTTTAATTATTAGAAATAACATAATATGGTTTCATAAAATTTAATTATTTAAAGTTTCTGATTAACCCTTTATCTCTCTGAATTGATGTTTACATGGTTCTAAAATTTGAAAAAATAAGTCCAGTGTTAATTTAGCTTATGAACCCATTTTTCTCACCACATTTCAAAACTGTTCTCCATTAAATGATCACAAATAAAATTCTAATAGCCAATTGGTCAAAACTGTTTTCCCATGCACAGACAGTGGAACACACAAAACGTTCATGCAGATGATGCCACATAATTTTAAGAGAACAATGGCTGATTCTAGACTGTAGCATGATCATCAGCACTGACTGCCAGTGAGCAGTATAGGATGAGAATACCAAAGAAAATGGACAATGTGAAGGATCATGATGATGAGCTAATCAAGGATGAAATGGTATTTCAGCAAGAAGAATGAGAAGAACTCTGCCACGGTCTGTCCCAAGCCCAGATGAGAAAGGAGGAGGGTTAGACACAGGGCCAGCTACTCAATTCTGTAAAAATACTTCAGCTATGAAAATCTCAGCAAGAGGAAAAATTAATACTGGGAGAGAGGAATATCTATGACGTGCTGTAGTGAAAGCCAGAAATGTCTGGAAACCAACACTTTGTAAGCCTACCACAAAAAAAAAAAAAAAAAAAAGAAAGAAAGAAAAAACCCAAAGAAGAGGATCAGGTTGGAGAAAATGGAATGATAACGGAAGTAGTATGTGCAAACAGAAGAGAATGAATACAAAATAATGAAAAAAACATGGAAAACCGCTAGTAAAAAAAAGTAAAAAAAAAGATATGTTGCCAAACAAAAGAAAAATATTTTAAAATACAGGAAATAACAACATATATTCAAGCATGCCCACATACAGAATTCTCTACGTAGGGTGCAAATTAAAATTTAAAAAAAAAATTTTACACCTACGTTTTCTGTACAGAAAAGTTGAAAAAAAATTTTTAAAGTCAAAAATAAAGATTACATCTCAAACTTCTGAGTGTTAATAAATGTTAAGTATTTACATGATTAGTCATGAAAGGAGTTAATCACTGATAACTGGGTTGCTGAAACTCAGGACCCAATATACTGCTTGGATGATGTAAATCAATCAAACAGCAACAACAAAAATCAAACACTGTTACAGCCATCAAACTGTGTGCATTATTCTATATGTTATATTATCCTACCATGAAGTTTCAGCATCACATTTTCTCAGTACTCATTTCATGGGCAGGGAAAAACTAACTCTACTATGACACTGAAGCACCCAGGGGACAAGGTGCTATTTTCCCTGACCTATCAGAACACTTGAGGGTGATGGATGTGGTCAGCATCACACCAGGTTTCCTCCCCCAGCTCCAGAACTAGCCAGGTACCCATTTCTATAGTTGGGCAACAGGAGCATATTCAAATCACCAAACTTCATCATAAAAGACCGGTGCGCTAACCATTTCACTACTCTGGTACCCTGTGAAATGGGTAATTTTTATTAAATCAGTTCTGAGAAAATCTGTTTAAAAAAAAAAATGGGAGAAAATTTGTAGTGAAATGAGACAGTTTCTAAATGGAGGAAAGTAAACCTGTGCTCCACATGAGACAGTTTATGGATGGAGGAAAGTAAACATGTGCTCCACATGAGACAGTTTCTAAATGGAGGAAAGTAAACATGTGCTCCACATGAGACAGTTTATGGATGGAGGAAAGTAAACATGTGCTCCACATGAGACAGTTTCTAAATGGAGGAAAGTAAACCTGTGCTCCACATGAGACAGTTTATGGATGGAGGAAAGTAAACATGTGCTCCACATGAGACAGTTTCTGAATGGAGGAAAGTAAACATGTGCTCCACATGAGACAGTTTATGGATGGAGGAAAGCAAACATGTGCTCCACATGAGACAGTTTCTGAATGGAGGAATGCAAACCTGTGCTTAATACCCACACGGAATTAAGAATGAAAGAAAAAAAAATCAACTAAAAGTCTGAAAGAAAAAAATTAATTAAAAGTTAAATTCCTGCATGCTAATCAAATTTCTGCATGCTAATCTCTCAATTGACAGATAATGTTGGTTATGGTCACCATTCTATGATGGTAGGCAGATGATCTCAATGTAGGGACAATGGCTACGATCACTGACTAGTACAGTCACTGCCCGGAAGGAAAGCAATGGTAAACTACCTTCTGGAAACATACCAAGAAACCCAAGCAGCAATCATGGAAAGTCAAATAGGAAAAAGATCTGGTGGTGAGTCCCCCAGGCCAGATAGATCTAATTTTAACACTGGGGAAGAGTGTGAGGCAGAGGTCGGTACTAGTAATTGTGATGACGGACACAATCCTGACGGTGTTACCAAGGAAAACCCCTGTATCAAACTAAAAAGAAAAATAAGAGTAGGAACATGGAATGTAAGAAGTATGTATGAGGGAAAATATCAAATAATAAGTGACGAGATGAAAAGAACGCGGATACACATTTTGGGAATCTGCGAACATCGATGGAAAGGATCAGGACACTTTAAGAGCGAGAATGATAATATATTTATATTCTGACGGAGAAGTAGGAGGAAAGAATGGAGTGGCTTTTTATTTGGATAAATCAACATCAAAAGCATTACTAGGCTACAATCCAGTAAGTGATAGAATCCTAACAATCAGACTTAAGGGCATTCCTAGAAATGTAACAGTCATCCAGGTATATGCACCTACATCAGCAGCAGAAGAAGATGAAGTAGAACATTTTTATAACACACTGCAAACGACAATAGACCAGGTACGGAAAAATGATATTGTATTTATAATGGGTGATTTTAATGCAAAAATTGGTACAGAAAGAGCAGAAGATGAAGGACATGTTGTAGGGAAATTTAGCATAGGACACAGAAATGAGGCAGGTGACAATCTAATGGCGTTTTGCATGGAAAATGAGCTAATGATCGCTAACACACTTTTTAAACAACATCCAAGAAGACTTTACACATGGACATCACCTGATGGGAAAACCAGGAATCAAATAGATTACATTTTAGTGCAGAGAAGGTGGAGGTCAAGCATAACATCAACAAAAACTTTACCAGGTGCTTATTGTGACACGGACCATGAGTTATTAATAGCAGACATGAAGATAAAGATAAAAAAGATAGTTATGGGATCAAGACCACTCCGCTTTGACCTTACAAATATACCAGAACAATACGGTATAGAAGTGAAGAACCGTTTCGAAATCCTGATGGCTGTACAGGAAGAGATGACACCAGATGAATTGGCTACGCAGGTAACAACAGCTTAGTAACAACAGCTAAAGACATGGTTCCAGTAAAGAAAACACAAAAGAATAGATGGATCACAGAAGGTACACTAGAACTGATAAAACAATGTAGAGAAATGAAGACGCAATGGAGAGTGACAAACACCAACAAAGATAAATATAAAACTTTAACAAAAGACGTACGAAGAAACATAAGAAAAGACAAAAAACAATACATACACGATTGTTGTGAAAGAATAGAAGAACATCAGAGGTGTGGAAGAGATAGTGAAATGTTTAAAGAAATGAAGACATTGACGAGAAATGTCACACCTAAGCTAAATGTAATTTGTGATGAGATGGGGAATACCCTGACAGAGACAGAGGAAATTCTAGAAAGATGGAAGGAATATTGCAAAAGGAAGCAGAAATCAACAGTGTGAATTATTATTGGAGGAGAAAGCACCCGAGCCAACAATGGAAGAAGTTTTATGGGCAATAAAGAATTTGAAAAATGGTAAATCACCAGGATGTGATTAGATAACAGATGAATTTATTAAAGCAGGAGGAAAGGAGTGTGCAACAATCTATCATGCACTATGTAAAAAGATATAGCATTCAGGTATTTGGCCAAAAGAATGGAAAAGAACTGTATTCATACCACTGCCAAAAAAGGGTAACCTGAAATTATGCACCAACTACAGAACTATTGCCCTGATTAGTCATGCCAGTAAAATTCTGTTAAAAATCATAATGGGTAGACTTCGAAAGAAAATAGAAGAAGAAGTCAATATGGTCCAAGCTGGCTTCAGGCAAGGAAGAGGATCAAGAGATCATATATTCAATCTAAGATTAATAATAGAGAAATGCAGGGAGTTTAATGTGAATCTATATTTATCCTTTATAGACTACTCAAAGGCATTTGATTGTGTACAACACCAGAAACTTTGGGAAATAATGGAAAAAATGGGATTTCCAACACATTTGATACAATTAACATCACTGCTGTATCTAGACCAACAAGCAGCAATAAGAATAAATGGTGAAACAACAACTTGGTTTGACATAAAACAAGGGGTCCGTCAGGGGTGCATATTGTCGCCCTACTTATTTAACTTGTATACTGAAAATATAATGAGGAATGTTAGAGAAGATGTAGACAAAGAATATTACGATGCCTTAACAGTTGGAGGTTATGAAATACCAGAGATTAGATATGCTGATGACACAGTATTGCTGTCCACAACACAAGAAGGAATGGAAAAACTAATTATGTCAGTCCGCAAGAACAGCGAAGAGCAGAACCTCTATCTTAATGCAAAGAAAACTAAAGTGATGACAACTGACAAAACAAACAAGGCAACTGAAATATGTATCAATGAGGAAAAACTGGAAGAAGTGGAGAGTTTTGAATATCTTGGATCACTACTAACTAATAATGGAGATACAATGAGGGAAATTAAAAGGAGGACATCTATTGCTCTTCAGAAAGTAAAACAAATAAAGAATCTGTGGAGAGGAGCAGACAGAACCACAAAAATAAGATTTTTAAGGGCATGCATCTTTCCCATCGCAACATATGCCTGTGAGACCTGGACACTTAACAAAACAGCTGAGAAACACATAAATGCCTTTGAATGTAAATGCTATAGAAGAGTTCTCCAAATATCGTGGACACAAAAAAGAACAAATATATCTATACTACAAGAGCTTAATATTGAAGAAGGCTGGCTAGTAAAGAAGATTAAAGAGAGAAAACTTAAATATTTTGGACACATTAAACGTCATGATAATTTAGAGAAGACCTTATTGGAAGGATACATAATGGGAAAAAGAAAGAGAGGAAGACCGAAACGAAGATGGCTGCAAGACATCGTTGATGATCTGGAAATGGATGCAGCAGCAGCAGGCCATCTTGCTCACAACCGAGAGGCCTACAGGAGTGCTGTTTGGGAGGCAAAGTTCCGCAAGGGACATGCAAAGGAATGAATGAATGAATCTCTCAATACTCTTTTCTATTAGATCATAGCAAAAATACTTTAGAAATATCAACAATCTATGTTTAACTTATGCAAACATAGTACACTACATGCACTGTCTATTACATCAGTTCTACAGGTGAGTCATTTAACTCCATAAACTGCCTAGTTCTTTCTTGGAAGTGTAAATTTTAAAAAATGATTATTATTATCTCTGTTAGCTCTCTGAAACCAGTCTCACTACTAGCTCTCTGAAAGCAGTCTCATAATAAAGTTATTTTTCAATAATCTGAAATGTGATCAGGGACAATATGGTATGTAATGTGGATCTGCTTGAAATAAAATGTTCTGCAGCAGCATCAATTATTAAAATCAAAATTCTGAGAATAACCATCAGAACACAGTTGGAAATGAATCACGGACTTATGGTGAAAACAAAAAGAAACAGTAATCCATCTAAGACTTGCTTGCTTGAAACAAGCTAAAAGAAGCATGCATAATTATTTGAAAAAAAAAAAGCAAAGAAAATTGATTGTTCATGTATTCCAACCCCCCCCCCCCCCCAACACTGTTGCTTGAACAGCCATGTTATGGAGACATAAAGAAAAGAGAAAGAGAGACAGGACAAACTGAGGAAGAACTAACGCAGACATAATGCAAACGCTGAATGCATCTGACACCACTGCAGACTATGAAAAGTGAGGAGAATTTGTTATTAACCGAACCTCAACTCTAGCATTTAAAACAAACAAACAAACAAACAAACAAACATGGAAACTGAACTGGATCAGGTTGTTTGCTAAATAAAACTAAGCCCCACTGTTAACACATTGAAAACTGAAATGAAAATCATAAGAAAAAAAACAAAAACTATGATGAAATTACAAACAGCACATTTTGTCCTAAAGAAGACAGAGATAATGGCAAAGCATGTTTACTCAACTCTCATTAAGCATCACATATATTAACTGCATAGCATCAAAAACAAATTATATGTTAATCCACATTAACTCATCAATGCAGAAACTGCTGCATGTTTTATAACTACAACTTCAAACATATTAAATTATTTAATTATTTTTTACTTCAACCAAACGTACTGAAAAAAAAAAGGAGAAAAATAAAGTTATTTTTCAATAATCTGAAATGTGATCAGGGACAATATGGTATGTAATGTGGATCTGCTTGAAATAAAATGTTCTGCAGCAGCATCAATTATTAAAATCAAAATTCTGAGAATAACCATCAGAACACAGTTGGAAATGAATCACGGACTTATGGTGAAAACAAAAAGAAACAGTAATCCATCTAAGACTTGCTTGCTTGAAACAAGCTAAAAGAAGCATGCATAATTATTTGAAAAAAAAAAAAAAAGCAAAGAAAATTGATTGTTCATGTATTCCAACCCCCCCCCCCCCCCAACACTGTTGCTTGAACAGCCATGTTATGGAGACATAAAGAAAAGAGAAAGAGAGACAGGACAAACTGAGGAAGAACTAACGCAGACATAATGCAAACGCTGAATGCATCTGACACCACTGCAGACTATGAAAAGTGAGGAGAATTTGTTATTAACCGAACCTCAACTCTAGCATTTAAAACAAACAAACAAACAAACAAACAAACATGGAAACTGAACTGGATCAGGTTGTTTGCTAAATAAAACTAAGCCCCACTGTTAACACATTGAAAACTGAAATGAAAATCATAAGAAAAAAAAAACAAAAACTATGATGAAATTACAAACAGCACATTTTGTCCTAAAGAAGACAGAGATAATGGCAAAGCATGTTTACTCAACTCTCATTAAGCATCACATATATTAACTGCATAGCATCAAAAACAAATTATATGTTAATCCACATTAACTCATCAATGCAGAAACTGCTGCATGTTTTATAACTACAACTTCAAACATATTAAATTATTTAATTATTTTTTACTTCAACCAAACGTACTGAAAAAAAAAAGGAGAAAAATAAAGATTCATAAAACTCAACTGGTGAAAAGTTAATGCAGTGGTGAGACCTGTTTAATATCGACAACTGCATAAAAAACAATTTACAAAAAAAAATAGTACAGAATTCAAAACTTTCATATCAATGTAAATAAATAATGCACAGCAATATAAATAAATAATGCACAGCAACACAAACATGACAAGCAACAAGTCAAAAGCAGTCTCCCATGAATGTATTTAAAAGAAAAATTAAGCTCAACCAAGAATCTTTAAAAAAAACAAAAATGAAAAAAAAAAGACTGAAAAAAACTATTTATATTTATGATAAATATCATTTTGCATAAAAGAAAGAAATGCACTTAATATCTTAAAGAAATTTTATTATATAAGAAATATGTGTCTTTACAACATCTCTCTTTATTAAAGAAGTGAGTGTATTTTATGGTACTGTATTATAATAGGTGGGCCGAACACAACAGGTTGAAGAAAAAGAGGTCGACCACGTGAAACTCTAAAGAGCACATTGTTACGAGTAGTAACAATTAGTAGGCATAAAATCCCTTGATGAAGCTGAAAAGCTCGCTGAAAACAGGAGAACTTGATGAACTACCATACGAGCCCTATATGTGATGTTTAACGGCACGAGAAGGATGTAAGAAGATTATAACAGAAGTAATGCATATATGAGAAGGATGTAAGATGTAAGAAGATTATAACAGAAGTAATGCATCTCTAATATTTTATAAGATCTGAATTCGTGACATTCAACAATCATAATCACAGAGACAATTTTATTAAACAATACATAAATGCATTTATGATAATTTTTAAAATAAAAAAATAAATGAATTTATAACACTTTATTACAGAAATCTAATGCCTCACATCACATAACATCAAGGGTATAAACATTTCAAGCTTTGTTATCAAATGTATTATCATTTTTGACAATTTACTTGATTCCATACTTCTGCTATTCTATCATGGTAAATGAACATATTTATGAAGTTTTAAAGCTAAAGTGAATTAATGTCATTTTATTTCAACAAAAGCATATATTATTTTGAAATTCTATTTATATGCTATAAATACAGTTCTTAATAAAGGTAAAATTCCTGCTTGCATGCCATTAAGGCATATTGGAGAATACAGTGTTAGGCCCATATTTTCCATGACCTTCGGCACATGAAAGTGCGACATGGTCAGTATCACACCTGGTCAATTTACCTTCCCAGGTTTCTCTGGTCCCCATTTTTAGAGGCTGGGTGAATCCCAGTGCCTTTTTAGTGTGTTCTTAATATTCTTTTTTTTTTTTTTAAACATGAAGTAAAGAAATTCTGAAATTTATTTTGTTGTGGGCAAACTCCTTAAGGACACTATATAAAATATATTAATTTTTAAAATTTATTACAAAGAGATATGATGTTTCAATGATTTTCTTTTAACCTGCTAGACATAAACATTTCAACCTCATATATACATATAATGTTCACACTATAGCTTAAATCAACTCAAATTAGTGGATGATTGCTGGTCACTCATTTATTTCTACACATATTCATTTCTGTACTCTTTGCTTCCTTGGTGACAGCAATAGTGGTTAAAGAGGAAACATCAAAAAGATAAAATCATTCATCAAGGGACATGCATAATTTATACAATGAAAGCCATGTTAACATGCACATGCAGAAAATATCTACTATCCTGAACTTCACGGATGTATGAAACCCAATAAAATATTATCAATTTTTGCATCCATGTATCAACAATTATAGAACTAAAACACTATCATTTGTATACCAGAACACTTAATGACTGACTCTGTTTAGAGTCATATAACTGAAAGTAGGAAATGACACTACCTGTTTATACCACTGGAAAACAATTCTTCATTTTTCTGCCAATTTAAAAAAAAAACAAAACAAACCCACAGATTTTTGAAAAAATTAGTCCATTTTTTTTTTCAATTCATTTGTAAATCTATGTCACACTTTCATAATGTGAATCTGACTTATTTATTGGCCCTTTACTGTTAATACATTAAGGAAATGTTATTAACCTACTGTGAGGTCTGGTTATTTTCATTTTATGTCCAAATCTGATCAAACGTAACACTGTGCTCCCCCATTTTCTGGCTCACCAAATGGTCATTTTATTCCGAACACACGTCATAAGATTTAGCGAGATAAACGACAAAAAATATCATATCATTCGATACTCAAAAACTAACAATGCAAGGCTCTGCTGTTTTTAACAAGTATTGCTACTGCAAGAAAAAAAATGTCCATAAACCCGAAGAAACAGACACCATATCCATAACTGTGATTTACCGCTAATGTGAAAACTAGACAAAATATCGCAAAAAGGAAAACTGGACAGAGAACACAAAGGGAGGGGGGGGGGAGGAAACAAACAGATGCACACAGCCTCTGTATACTCACGTCCAGCTTTCGTAGTTCTGCAATGTGCAAGGACAACAACTGCATGGGGATAACAGTTAGAATTCCTTGGAGACAATCAATGGTTTGTGGAACTTCGACAAACTGTCTCGCACAAGCCTGAGTTTCTGTGTCGCCAGCAGTGCATATTAAAATGGGATCACCCTGGGGACACATGAAATACCTACGGTGTAACTGTCATAAGACAGAAAAATCATAGTAAAGGTAAAAATCCAAGATGATCTATCAGAGTATCTGAATTATCTGTCCCTTAAGATTCAAATGCTCAGAAAAATGATTATTTGAAACTGAAATTATGTCCAAAGATCTTTTAGTTCATCTGTTATTATACATTACAGTATTCCCATATAAATATATATATATATATATATCTATATATATATATAACTGATTTTTTTTTCTCAATCAAAATATCAATTTTCTCTCAATATGCTGACAATCACACTACAGCGTTCATTAGTATTATTTGCCTTATAGATGAAGATCTCCATTTTCAAATACACAAAGTATTTATCACCTCTGTGCTGATGCATTATGGGTAGATTCTTGATGAATATTGCAGGACACTGGTTACTAAGCTTCTCTTTATCATTTGCATCTATCACAATATTTATTCTCTAATCTGGCATCCAGTCTCAGCTTCAGCGTGATCAGGGGAAAGCATCACATCATTAAAAGAAAAACCTGAAGGTGCATTAAAAAATACTCCCAAATCCCATGATCCTGGGATCTTTTTCTCACCAGGTTTGAAGTCTTACATCTGAATTACTCATAAATTCTACAAATTCTGTTCATTTTTTAGCTTCTAAAGTGTGTTTGGAAAGAGTTTTTTTTAACTCTTCCCGTGCCATTGATCGAATTTTTGATCCTTCCGGTTTCCCTGATGCGTGCCAATGGTCAGTATTTCAATCATGGTTTGTTTCAATAAAAGAACCGGTGTAACATTTAGATTGTACACATTTTGTCCACGTTTCCGCTGACACTTTTCAAAATGGTGAAAGAGTCCTTATATATGAGCAATGCCAAGCGAGAAAAATGAAGAGAAACATCGAAAATTTTCAATTTTTGAAGATGTATATAGGGGTATGGACATGGCCTGTGACCACCCCACTGCTCTTGAATGTATCACAAGTAGATCTAGACATATTTAGACGACTGGAGAAGTAGTTAGGAGGTTATTTCAGACATTAATTTAGCGAGAATGCAACATAGAATCACAATACGAGATCGACAAGTAGATCTAGACATCTCAAATGGTAAGTAGTGTAGATCTAGACCTAGCCGATGGTGAGCTGGGCACAATCATTGTCTAAAAACATCACATTATTTCTTTTTTCCTAAAAAACTCTGCATTTATGAAATTTTCATACATTTAGTTATACTTTGAAACATAATAAGCACACGGAAGTACATGTAAATACTGTTTTCCATTCCATTTTACAACTACACCCCCTAACATATCAAGACCCGTGCTTTTACTCTGGCACCTAACTGAACGTCCGCGTTTCTTCCTGTGGCACGGGAAGAGTTAATGGAAAAAAAAAAAACAAACTGTAGAGATTCACTTGAAGGTTTCTCATTAAGTTTTTCATTTCAGATCCAACATACTGAAGATATTGTTTCAGAGAGAAAACAAAATAACAGTTGAAACTTACATGCCTTGCCTTTACTTGCTGTAGTGCATTGACACATTTCTACAAAACAAATGCAATATTTTAAATGATGATCACTTTTGAATTAACAGAAATATTAAAAAACGTTTAAAGAATCTAAAGAATAAACTATTTTAGCCAGAAAAAAAAAATGTTCTTTCCACATACTGAAAGTGCAGGAATTCAGTGTCTGTTACATCTATAAATGTTAATAAATGCTGAATACAAGTTAATGCCACATGGGAGTTTACTTTAAGTTGTAGAAAATAAAAAAGAGTTAGTAACCTTCTAAACCATTTGGAATAGAATACTATTAGTTTCACAACTGCAGCTGAATCATACAACGCTTCACGAAATAACATGAGGCCATAGTTCTTGAAAACAAACCATGCACCACTGAAGAAGATGCTAAACAGCACCATGGACTTGTCAGGCATGTAGCTTGAAGCACTGTCCTTTTAGGGGCAACTCAATGCTGTCAAGTTGTTCTACAAATTCAACTGACTATAAATCTTATTGCTCACCAATTCATCCAAGGAATTATGGCCAATTCAATGGACAATACAAGCCAAACTTCCAATTTATCAGTATGAAGGGTATTTAACAAATAATATATGGATTATCCATCATCCAACATCTCATCATCATCCTGTGCTGGTAGGTAATGGCACCCATGCTTCTCCATAAATCTCAATATTTTCCATCAGCTCAGCTGAGTTTTTACTGTGCCATCACATCAGACTGTTCATCATTTTTTTTCTCTTGGTTTCCCCTTGCCTCTCATCCCATTTACCTTTCCTGTTGTTATGATGTCCAATGCCTGGTGTTTTGTAAATTCATGTACCCTGTATCCATTTACGTATCTTGTGGAAAGAATCTCTGAATCTGACACACAGTGTTTGGAACCACAGACAAAACCGCATCATTCTCTTTTCATCTGGCTCCTATAAATGTTGCATTGCATACATGCCTGCCTTCTTTGATACTTGTAATATAAAAGTTCAAAGGTTTGAAATTCAGACTCCAGCTTCACTGCAATTGGGATAACCCCATATATGCTCTGCCACATGCCGCAGCACCCATCTAAGAGTATGTTTGTTAACAGCTCCTGTCAAATGTTGGTTGTTTATGATGCGTTTTCTGCCACACAGTTCAGATTTCCTGCCAGCACCTTTAATTCGTCCTAGCTCCAGCAATCTTCAGATCTACATTATTCTTCCATTCCCGCTCTTCATTTTCCCGCAGTCTGTCCAATACAATTTTAGCAATGTTCCCTTTGTCTATTGTCAGTCTGCAATTTATTTTAGCCTGTCCGGCAAGTCTATATGCCACATCACTGCCATGTATTCCTGCAAGCCCTGATCAGTAAAGCCATATTAGGCTTGTCACAGTTGACTGATTTAACAGATGAACCCATCCTTTTTGAAGCAATTTCTTCTCAATTCCTTGTAATATAGTAGAAAGTAAGTAAAGGTAACCCTGTCATGCCTTAGAGGCCCATAGGGATATGGTGTTAGTGCCCATATTTTCCTTGACCTATCAGCATACTAGATGGTGATATGGTCAGTATCACACCTGGCTGCCTTTTCCTTTCCCAACTCCAGAAGAAGTCAGGTACCCATTTCTACAGCTGGGTGACTGGGGCACTGCCGGCCGGATTCAAACCCCTGACCTTCGCCATGAGAGACCAGTGCACTAACCACTTCGCCACTCAGACACCCAATTCCTTGTAATATGTGCCACATTAATAGCTTGTCTCCTGATTTGGTCAGCGATTTGACTTTGTGGAAGAGTGGATTAAACAAGGTCAAACATCTACATGGTTCTGAGGCATGGCAGCCCCATGCTTACCAGTCTCACAAAGAAGGCAGCTTGTTATTTCTAGCTTCCACATAAATGATAAAATTATTGTGTACAATGAAGCATACTCCACACCGAATGCCTTCTTAAATGGCAGTTGGATAATTCAAAATCTAATAAGCTTTCACCCTGCCTTCCACTTAAACTGTGGCACTATCCTGTGCTTGGAAAAAAATTATCACCACCAGATGGCCCTTCATGCTGCACTGACCTCAAGCACGGCCTTTACTGTTTTCTCTAAGTGCTTCTGCATCTTTCAAATCCATCTTCATGATTATGAGGACTTTCCTTACTAATTGAAATGGCCTAGTTTTGTATGGATTACTTTCCATTTAGCTAGTAAAATATAACACATATACAAAAAGTTCGGATCTTGGTATATTATTATACAACGAAACGCAACTACGGAAACTGCGGACCTTGTTTTTGGACAGGGTATTACTATTACTGACCGTGTAGACTTTATCTCTGGTGCACACCATAAGAACAGGCATTGTCTTGTCCACAAGTGCTAGAGGCCCATGTTTCAACTCCCCTGCCAGAATACCTTCAGAATGCATGTAGGTCAACTCTTTGATTTTCTAAGATTGAAAAAAAAAAAAAAGGTAGAATGTGAAATGAATAATTTGTAACCTTTATTCACTCAACAGACCAAATGTAAAAAAATGATGAGAGCATGCTTTGCAGATAATAAAACACCACACTAACATTTTGACTTCCACCTTCATCAGACCAACAACAACCAATAAACTAAGAAAAGAAAACAGACACTACCTGTGAATAAATAAAAAATTAATTTTGAACTTAAAGATATAGCAATGAAAAATAATATAAATTTAGTAAAATTAGTTCACAAATTTACAACTTTATCCAGTGAATTTGACTATAAATATAAAACTGTTTAAGCCAGTTGTCATTTTTTAAAAGACAATCAGAGAACATTTAACTTTAAAAAAAACACCTATTTGTGTTGGATATAAATTACACCTGGGTAAAGCTGGGGCGACCATCCCCAACCCAGCGCGTCACAGGTCGCGGATGGTGAAAGTCCTCCAGATATGGAGTATCCCTGTGAATAAGGATTTATCCAAATAAGCAGGCGTGGACCAACTGGCGGTAGACTCAGAGAGCAAGGTGTGGTAGTAAGTGGCTCTACTACTCCTATAAAGTGCCTCAGGTGCTCAGTGAAGGGAATACCAGGTGGGTAAGAGGCGCCTTAAAACTTCTCGCTCCCGCTGCCTTGCGGGTAGGACAGGGAGTCCAAAGGCTAGCGGAAAGTCCGTACACAAACCGGCAGAAGGCAACGGGAAACCACTGTTGTAGCTCCCAAGAACAATTATGCTTATTCAGAGTAATAGATTTGTCATGAACGACATTAATGGATGTTCCTCTGGAACAGCCTCGTCCGGTAGGGCAGCTCACGAGCCACAGGCGAGGCCAGATCGTCATCAAGCTACTGGTAGCAAAACTAACAAATTCAAAATAGCAACATGGAATGTTAGAACTTTATTCCAGACTGGAAAATTAGAAAATGAAAAGAGGGAAATAAAAAGGATGAAGATCAACATATTAGGAATGAGTGAAGTTAGATGGACAGGTGCAGGGAAGATAAACTTTGATAAATATACAATAATATATTCAGGAAGGGAGAAACATGAATCAGGAGTAGGAATAATATTTGACGAACAAACAGCAAAGCAACTGTAGGATATCTGAACATCTCGGACCGAGTCCTGCTAGCCCAACAGAAAGGACGACCAATAAACATAAATATTATACAAATGTATGCTCCAACATCTGAAAGTTTTGAAGAAGATGCACAGCTATTTTATAATGACATAGAGACAGCCCTAAAACACACAAAGTCACATGAAGTTACTATAGTCATGGGAGATTTTAATGCCAAAGTTGGTAAAGGAAGAACTTCAGACATCGTTGGTGACTATGGACTGGGGGAGAGGAATGACAGAGGTAGTAAATTAATTGAATGGGCAAGAATACACAGCATGGTTGTAGGAAACACCTGGTTTAAACAATATACCCGAAGACTGGCAACGTGATGAAGCCCAGACAAAACGACTTTTAACCAGATAGACTACATATTAATCAACAAACGATTCCGCAATGCATTACTGACAACAAAAACCATGCCAGGAGCCGACTGCAATAGTGACCATGACCCACTCTGAGGAAAAATCAGAACAGAGCTAAAGAAAGCGTGCAGAAAAGTGAGAAACATCAAACTGAATACAGAACTCCTTAAAAATGACCAAGAACTGCGAGAACAATACAAAGTTATTATAACAAATAGATACAATGCAATAGCAAAGATAAATAGTATAGATGAACAATGGGCAATGTTAAGAGATTTTATCCACCAAACTGTTAAGGAGATAATACCATCGAAAAAAGAAGCCTATAAAAATAAATGGATGACAGACGACATCTTAGGACTGATGGACAAGAGGAGGAGGAGTAAAAATATCCAAGAAAAATATAGCAAGATAAATAAAGAAATAAGATGCAAATACAGAGAAGCACAGGAAGTGTGGTTAAATGAACATTGCAGACAAATAGAAGACTCTCATAATAAAGACAGCAAAAACATGCATAAATGAATTAGTGAACTCACAGGCAAGAAAACAAAATATACAACAGGATGCCTGAAATCAAAAGAAGATAAAATGTTAATAGGAAAAGAAGACATAGTGGACAGAGTACATCAGTGAGCTATATGGAGGAGAAAGACTAGAATTAACACCAGATAATGAAAACTGTGATGGACTACCAATACTTGAAGATGAAATCATAGATGCCATCAAACACATGAAGAAAGGAAAAGCGACTGGGCTGATAATATAACAATAGAAGAAATAGAGGCACTAGAGGAGATAGGAATAAAAATACTAACCAAGTTACTGAATGACATTTACAACAGTGGTTATATGCTCAGTGACTTGCTTAAATACACGTTTATATCACTAGCAAAGAAACCAGGTGCAAAGGAATGTGATGACCACCGGACTATCAGCTTCTCATGTCACATAATGAAGCTACTTCTGAGAATTATTATGAGAAGAACAAGAAAAAAGATAAAAATGGAAACAGCAGATGAACAATTTGGATTTGATTAAGGAAAAGGAACACACAATGCCATTTATGCTTTACGAACACTAACAGAAAGAGCTTTAGAAGTACAGAAAGATCTCTACTTATGCTTCATTGATTACACCAAGGCATTCGACAAGGTGAAACACAATGAAATTATTAAAATGCTTGAAGACATCAGTATAGACGGCAAAGACCTGAGGATTGTAAAACATCTATACTGGCAGCAATTCAAGTTGAAAATAGAACTGGAAAATATCAACCTATAAAACAAGGGGTGCGACAAGGATGTGTACTATCTCCAGACTTTTTTTCTCTGTACAGTGAGAATATTCTAAGAATGATCATAACAGAACCAGGTATAAAAACTACAGGATACAATATTAACAATCTTCGATATGCTGATGACACAGTACTGATAGCTGAGAACCAACAAGACCTGCAAAATCTCTTGGATAAAGTCGCTAAAGAAAGTGAACAGAAAGACCTTACTTTGAACATCAAAAAGACAGAGATTATGGTTATATCTAAGAAACAGAATCCACCAACATGCAGTATAAAATTAAATGGAACTATTCTAAAGCAGGTGCACAAATTCAAATACCTTGGAGCAGTAATAACTTCAGATGAGAAATGCAAAACAGAAATTAGGAACAGAATAGGCCAAGCAAAGACTGCATTTCAGAGAATGAGAAACATATTATCCAACACATTCTTATCAATGAATGTTAGAAAACGAGTCCTAAAATGCTATACTGAACCTATCTTATTACATAGAAGTGAATCACTGACAATAGGCAGGTCTGCACAAAAATCATTGGAAGCAACAGAAATGTGGTTTATTAGAAGAATGTTACGAATCCCCTGGACAGCAAAAATAACTAATGAAGAATGTATGAGAAGAGGCTTACAGACAAAGAATCTTGTCAAAAAAATAAGAGAGAGACAATGTACTTTCATAGGACATGCAATGAGAAGAGGGGGTATTGAAAATAATATAACAACAGGCAAAACAGAATGAAGAAGATCAAGAGGAAGACAAAGAGAAATGATACTGGACAGTCTGACGGGATGGTGTGAGAGGAGATCACCAACTAAGCTGATGGTCTGCATGAAGGATCGTGTACTCTGGAGAAGCATAATAGCCAATGCCAGTCGGCACGGCACCTGATAATGATGAATTACACTGAATAGCACCATTTAACACTTTATCCTGCTATGGCTTTCCAAACAGCCATTTCTCATGTTCATTCATTCATTCCTTTGCATGTCCCTTGCGGAACTTTGCCTCCCAAACAGCACTCCTGTAGGCCTCTCGGTTGTGAGCAAGATGGCCTGCTGCTGCTGCATCCATTTCCAGATCGTCAACGATGTCTTGCAGCCATCTTCGTTTTGGTCTTCCTCTTTTTCTTTTTCCCATTATGTATCCTTCCAATACGGTCTTCTCTAAATTATCATGACGTTTAATGTGTCCAAAATATTTCAGTTTTCTCTCTTTAATCCTCTTCACTAGCCAGCCTTCTTCAATATTAAGCTCTTGTAGTATAGATATATTTGTTCTTTTTTGTGTCCACGATATTTGGAGAACTCTTCTGTAGCATTTACATTCAAAGGCATTTATGTGTTTCTCAGCTGTTTTGTTAAGTGTCCAGGTCTCACAGGCATATGTTGCGATGGGAAAGATGCATGCCCTTAAAAATCTTATTTTTGTGGTTCTGTCTGCTCCTCTCCACAGATTCTTCATTTGTTTTACTTTCTGAAGAGCAATAGATGTCCTCCTTTTAATTTCCCTCATTGTATCTCCATTATTAGTTAGTAGTGATCCAAGATATTCAAAACTCTCCACTTCTTCCAGTTTTTCCTCATTGATACATATTTCAGTTGCCTTGTTTGTTTTGTCAGTTGTCATCACTTTAGTTTTCTTTGGATTAAGATAGAGGTTCTGCTCTTCGCTGTTCTTGCGGACTGACATAATTAGTTTTTCCATTCCTTCTTGTACATTTCTCATGTACAGTATCAAAAAATTAATATTTTACTCATTTAAGCAAAAGAAATATCATCTCATTTGCCTGCCAAAAAAAATATATAAGAAAATGAATGCCAAAACCATTTCTCAAATTCAACGGTTTTCTGTAGCTTCTGTAAATTATAGGCATTATAATCTTATAAGCATGATAGAACAAATATGCTGCTCAGTATTTCTGAATGCTTCTCAGAACATGCTACTTTGAATTATGGGAGCACTTTTTCACTATTCAACAAATTCACTTACGAGAGCTCCTTCTAAACATGTTGCATAGTTATAACCCCTTCCCATTACTAGCAGTGACCTCTGTGTGTATAGTTCCCTGGCCAGATCTCGGATTTTGTCATCCAAAGCCAGCACGGTCTTGATTTGTTCTGTGTATACAAAAGTAACAGGTGAAATTTTTAATACACAGTAATGTAAACTACTGCTGAAATGCAATATAAAAACTATTTTATCCAAACTTTCTTTCACCTAAATGGATGCAAATAAATTATTTTATTCTTCGCCCCCACCCCCAAGCAAATGATGGCAAACTCATTCCACAAAAACCCAGTAAAATTCCAAGTGAAATGCTTGGAAAGTTTTTAAAAATCTAGCCAATTTTGGCATGCATTCTAGAAAAAAGGATTCATTACCTAAGGTCTAGGCAGTTTGTGAAAAGTACAACTCCAGCAAAATTCATCTCACAGTCTGGTCTTCCATTTCTTTTTCAATGTCCGGCTCTTCAATCTCCATTTTTTTCACCATTTCTTCAGCACATTATTATCAGATTATATTAGTTTTTAATGTGTTTCTTCCTGTTTGGCATCCTCTGTCAAAAGTTCTTCAATATTTTTCTGATTTTCAATTTTTTTCCTAGCTTTCAGCCATTTACACTCCTCTTATAGTTATAGAGTTCAGTTCTACAATTATGATCATCCATTAAGACTGGAATATTCTATATAATTCCTATACATTCATAACCTCCATTTGCCAGTATCTGGATAACTAATTCATATACATATGTAGATTTCCTTCAACAATAATTACCACAGCTTTATAGAACTTCAAACAATGAAAAATGTTTATTTATGTATCTTGGACTATGGACACATCTGCCATGTTCACAGATATTCATATTTTGTAATATTTAAAAAATTTTTAATGGTGAGAGATATTGTTCATGTTGATGATAGTACATTCTGAATAAGTGAACTAAACTTATGGTACTGTGTAAAAAAAAAATGCAAGTTATAATCTTTCAACTGAGAATAGGAAATTGCAGGCTGAGACACAATACATGTATGCTTCTGTGGCAGAATTACAGACACCACAACACATCCTTCAGAGTTACCAGATACACAACCCACTTGGGCAAAGGATCTGGGCCAGACCCTAGCCCTATACAAGAGAAACACTGCAGGGATGTACAAAACCAGACAAAACTGCCATATTTATGAGGGAAACTGGCATCAATGTTTGAGCAAACAATGACGAAGAAGAAAAATTGCTCAATAATTAAGTTAAATGACATTTATTAGCCATTTTAAAATATACATTACTCAATGAATGCTTATGGCTAATGATATTTTGATAACTTATACTGAACAGATAATGACTATGGTCATAAACAAACCTGGCAACTCTCTGAGACCATCAATAATCTCCCTCCGTCTTGCCTGCATGGAAATTCTATCTTCACTCATCACAAGTGCGAACAGTATGAGAGAAATGAACTGGCTAGTGTAGGCCTGCAAAACCACACACAACATATAATGACTTGTACATTTTTTTTGTTCATATAAGAAAATGTGCATACTAATCTGACTAAAACCTATTTTATTAATTTATTATAAGCATTAAAAAATGGTTATATATATTTTACCAAAACAACTTAGCTTGCAAAGATGTAAATATAACATCATAAATGTAACACTGCATTCAAAAAAAGACAAAAACAAAAAAACAAAAAACTTGTGGTTTATTTCTTCTTCTTCAGCATTTGCCCTAAAAAGGGAATTAGTTGCATTATATCATTATTATGTGCCTTGTACTCAGATATAGCTGATTTCAGCTCATTGTATTTTTAGGATGCCTTCCAACTTCAATTCTTATTCACTTAGTCAGATAACTGTTTGTTACCAGATGCACCACTTGGAAGTAGTTTAAGGTTTTAGTGGGCTATGGTTCACACACCCTGACACTATAAATCAACTACAGGTCAACGGCCACTATCTCATTCAGCTCGAGTGCTTCATCTTTGCTGTTGTGGTTTAAATGAAAGTTGGCACTGCATAAAAATACCAGCAGCATCTTGTATATTAGAAAAATAAAACACACTAGGCTGATGAAAGACAAAACTAAAACATGATAATGCTCACTTGACATGAAATTATAAATTTCATATCCTAATAAAAACTTTTAACCATTATTATCTATAATAAACAAGGTGCAGCTGAATGTGAAGACCATCAAAACATTACTTTTATGAGCCATGTTACCGAAATCCTGCTTCGTATTGTCATGAGAAGAGTCAGGGGCAAAATAAATAAAACCAGAAATCACTGAAGAACAGTGTGGTTCATCAAAGTAAAAGGTACAAGTAATTCCATATGTATAATGAGAACATTGGGCATCTGAGTGGTGAAGTAGTCAGTGCACTGGTCTCTCATGGCGAAGGTCAGGTGTTTGAATCCAGCCGGAGGCACCCCAGTCACCCAGCTGTATAAATGGGTACCCGACTTCTGAAGTTGGGGAAGGAAAGGCGGCCAGGCATGATACTGACCATATCACCCTCAAGTGTGAAGACAGTCAAGGAAAATATGGGCACTAACACCATATCCCTATGTGCTTCTATGGCATGAGAGAATTACCTTTTACCTTTTTATAATGAGAACATTGATGGAGAGATCAATAGAAGTAAAGACGGACTATACTTATGCTTCGTAAACTACTGTAAAGCATTCAATAAAGTGAGACACACAGAAATTATAAGAATGCTGGAAGGCATCAACACAGAGGGAAAGATCTGAAACTCATCAAAAACATATATTGGCAGCAATCAGCAGCAATGAGGGTTGAGAACCAAATAGGAGCATTTCAAGACATAAATTTGGGAATAAGACATAGATGTGTTCTATCTCCTGACCTCTTCTCCTTGTACAGTGAAAACATAATGAGAAATATTTTCAAAATGCCAAGAATATCAATTGGTGGGTACAACCTTAACAACTTAAGATATGCAGACGACACAGTTCTGACTGCTAAAAGTGAAGGAGAGCTACAGGCTCTTCTGGACATCGTGGTTCATGAAAGTAAAAGTAAAGGTCTCAGCCTGAATAAAAAGAAGACTGAAGTGATGGTCATCTCAAAGAAAAGAATATCACCAAAATATAGCATTACCATCGATGGCACAAATCTGAAACAAGTTGATAGATTCAAGTACTTAACAACTGATGGGAAATGTCACAACGAAATAAAAATCAGACATGCTCAGGCCAAGTCAGCATTCCAGACAATGAGACACATCTTGGCAACAGATCCATATCAATGGAAACAAGATTGTGAGTACTTAAATGTTACACTGAGCTAATTTTGTTTTATGGGTGTGAAGCATGGTCTATGAATAAGAGTGTACAGCAAGAAATAGAGGCCATGGAAATGTGGTTTATAAGAAGAATGTTGAAGGTACCATGGACAGCCAAGAAATCCAATGAAGAAGTCTTAACTCTTTCCGTGCGTATGGTCGAATTTTTGACATTTCCAGTTGTCCCAAGCGTGCGTATGGTTGAAAATTTGACATTGTTTGTTTCATTAAAACAAGCAGTGTAACATTTAGATTGTACATATTTCGTCCGCGATTCCGGTGACACTTTCAAAATGGAGAATGCATGCCTAGCTACGAGCGATGCCGAGCGAGAACAAGGACGTGAAGCATGGAAATTTTAAAATTTTTGACGATGTAGATAGGGGTATGGACATAGCCTATGGCCACTCCGCTGCTCTTGAATGTTTTCTAAGTATATTTAGACATATTTAGACGACTGGAGAAGTAGTTAGGAGTAGTTAGGAGGTTATTTCAGACATTCATTCAGCGAAAATGCAATACAGAGTCACAATACGAGATCGACAAGTAGATCTACACATCTCAGATGGTAAGTAGTGGTAAGTAGCGCGGATCTAGACCTAGCCGATGGTGAGCTGGCCACAATCAGTGTCTAAAAACATCACATTACTACTTTTTTCCTAAAAAACTCTGCATTTATGAAATTTTCATTCATTTAGCTATATTACGTATATGGAAGTACATGGAAATACTGTTTTCCATTCCATTTTACAACTATACCCCCTTACAGTCAAGACCCGCGTTTTTACTCCCGCACACACTGACACGTCCGTGTTTTTCCTCCCGCACGGGAAGAGTTAAGAGAGGCTAGAGTTAAAAATCAAATTATAGCAAAGATCAGAGGCAGACAAGTGAGATTTATGGGACATTTCCTAAGAATAGGAAAATTGGAACACACTGTAACAACTGGAAAAATTGAGGGAAGATGAGACAGAGGAAGACAGAAGTTACTGGATGGGCTGTCAGTGTGACTAGGAAGAAAGTCACCAGCGGATCTCATAATCAATGCAAAAGACAGGAAATTGTGTAGAGAAATGATTGCCTACATCACGCGGCATGGCACTTAGTTATTCATAATATTTTTTTTTTATAAAATTTACTTCAAAATTTTTTCTGATGATATCATCATGTGATGAAACATCTTTGCACGATCAATACCTGATTATAAAATTACTTACCACAGTTTTGCCACAAATAGAAAACAGACTCACCTTGGTGCTAGCTACTCCAATCTCTGGTCCAGCATTGAGATGTACCCCACAGTTTGATTCCCGAGAGATGCTTGAACCCACAACATTGGTGATACCTACAATCAGTGCACCTCGCTGCTTACAGTATCTTAAGGCCAGCAGGGTGTCTGCTGTCTCACCTGGGCAGGAGATTGAAAACAAAATGATAAAAATATAACAAAAAATGGATGACTGGCATCTTCAGTTTTCAAAAGAAAACACAAAAAAACATAAAGAGGGAAGAGAACATGCCACTTGCTTGACTCACACTTATATTGGGCATACAAGCTAACAACTGTCTAACTGGTATCCACACATTTGCCACCAGTGATCATGCTAGGATTTTTGTAAACCAGTACAACTGTATCTATCTTTCACCTTTACATAAACTACTTTCAGAAATACTGGTTTTGTCAATGCAACAATTCAATAAAAATCATAATCATCATCAGGTGCCGTGCCGACTGGTGTTGGCTATTATGCTTCTCCAGAGAACACGATCCTTCATGCAGACCATCAGCTCAGTTGGTGATCTCCTCTCACACCATCCCGTCAGACTGTCCAGTATCATTTCTCTTGGTCTTCATCTTGATCTTCTTCCTTCTATTTTTCCTGTTGTTATAATATTTTCAATGCCCCCTCTTCTCACTGCATGTCCTATGAAAGTACATTGTCTCTCTCTCATCTTTTTGACAAGGTTTTTTTGTCTCTCCAGCTCTTCTCATACATTCTTCATTAGTTATTTTTGCTGTCCAGGGGATCTGCACCATTCTTCTAATAAACCACATTTCTGATGCTTCCAGTGATTTTTGTGCAGACTTGCCTATTGTCCATGACTCACTTCCATATAACAAGATAGGTTCAATATAGCATTTTAGGACTCGTTTTCTAACATTCATTGATAAGAATGTGTTGGTTAATATGTTTCTCATTCTCTGAAATGCAGTCTTTGCTTGGCCTATTCTGTTCCTAATTTCTGTTCTGCATTTCCCATCTGAAGTTATTACTGCTAAAAGGTATTTGAATTTGTGCACCTGCTTTAGAATAGTTCCATTTAATTTTATACTGCATGCTGGTGGATTCTGTTTCTTAGATATAACCATAATCTCTGTCTTTTTGATGTTCAAAGTAAGGCCTTTCTGTTCACTCTCTTTGGCGACTTTATCCAAGAGATTTTGCAGGTCTTGTCGGTTCTCAGCTATCAGTACTGTGTCGTCAGCATACCAAAGGTTGTTAATATTGTATCCTCCAATTTTTATGCCTGGTTCTGTTATGATCGTTCTTAGAATATTCTCGCTGTACAGAGAAAAAAGGTCTGGAGACAGTAAACATCCTTAGCGCACCCCTTGTTTTATAGGTTGATATTTTCCAGTTCTATTTTCAACTCGAATTGCTGTTTCTTGCTGCCAGTATAGATGTTTTACAATCCTCAGGTCTTTGCCGTCTATACTGATGTCTTCAAGCATTTTAATAATTTCATTATGTTTCACCATGTCGAATGCCTTGGTGTAATCAATGAAGCATAAGCAGAGATCTTTCTGTACTTCTAAAGCTCTTTCTGTTAGTGTTCGTAAAGCATAAATGGCACTGTGTGTTCCCTTTCCTTCAACAAATCCAAACTGTTCATCTGCTATTTCCATTTTTATCTTTTTCCTTGTTCTTCTCTTAATGATTCTCAGAAGTAGCTTCGTTATGTGACATGAGAGGCTGATAGTCCGGTGGTCATCACATTCCCTTGCACCTGGTTTCTTTGGTAGTGCTACAAACGTGGATTTAATCAGGTCATTGGGAATATAACCACTATTGTAAATGTCATTCAGTAACTTGTTTATTATTCTTATTCCTGTCTCCTCTAGTGCCTCTATTTCTTCTATTGTTATATTATCAGGCCCAGTCACTTTTCCTTTCTTCATGAGTTTGATGGCATCTATGATTCATCTTCAAGTATTGGTAGTCTATCACAGTTTTCAGTATCTGGTGTTAATTCTGGTCTTTCTCCTCCATATAGCTCACCGATATACTCTGTCCACAATGTCTTCTTTTCCCATTAACATTTTACCTTCTTTTGATTTCAGGCATCCTGTGGTATATTTTGTTTTCCTGCCTGTGAGTTCACTAATTCGTTTGTGCATGTTTTTGCTGTCATTATTATGAGAGTACTCTATCTGTCTGTAATGTTCATTTAACCACACTTCTTTTGCTTCTCTGCATTTGCATCTTATTTCTTTATTTATCTTGCTATATTTTTCTTGATTATTTTTACTCCTCCTTCTCTTGTCCATCAGTCCTAGATGTCGTCTGTCATCCATTTATTTTTAAAGGCGTCTTTTTTCAGTGTTATTATCTCCTTAACAGTTTGGTGGATAGAATCTCTTAACATTGCCCATTGTTCATCTATACTATTTATCTTTGCTATTGCATTGTATCTATTTGTTATAATAACTTTGTACTGTTCTCGCAGTTCTTCGTCATTTTTAAGGAGTTCTGTATTCAGTTTGATGTTTCTCACTTATCTGCATGTTTTCTTTAGCTTTATTCTAATTTTTCCACAGAGTGGGTCATGGTCACTATTGCAGTCAGCTCCTTACTCAATAAGAATACCTTATACTTTTTTTTCTATGTAAAATTAAACATACTTTACAAACATCAGTGGAAATTAAATGCTCGCATGAAATCTTGTACTTTGTATACAAAATGCTCACATACCGATCTAGAGTCAAAACTGCATGATTCTCCTCCATGCACACTTAGCATCTTCACTCTACAGTTCTGATTATCTTCCAACACCTGGTTGCTTTTTACTAGATTTTTGATAATATAAACCAACTGCAGTAACCATGACCTCCAAAAGTTTCTGGGGTTTTTTTTTCTTTTTAATCAGTAATTTACCAGTACTTGCTGGTTAATGCGATCACTGTTTGGCACAGGCAAACAGATATGGGCTGGGCATATTAGCTTTATTGCTATGTCTCATGCCATTAAACAGATTTAAAAAAAAAAAAAAAAAGTTACCTGTACCCAGTAACAAATTACTCGATTGTTTTACAGTGATAAGTTATCACTCTCCAGAGCTTCATCACAGTGTGCACCTCCACAAAAACAAATTAACTTAAACCACTCGGCTTACCTGACTGACTAAGGAAGAAAACAACATCATCACGGAAGATTGGTGTGTTCCTGTCCAGAAAGTCACTGGCTAACTCCACCATCACTGGCAGCTCGGTCAGTTCCTCAAGCAGCTGGCGAGTCTAAATGGAGGAATTAACTTTGAGGAAAATACTTCATATGATGCTCACATGAAGTAATATTGGCTGGATATTTATTTACTGCATATTATATTTCTAAAGTTATTGAAAGTCAAGTTACAAAAAAATTATGTTCTGAATAAATGACGTATGCCCTATCATTTTACGAATATACTTTGTGATAAATAAATGTAACGCAACCTACAGTGTCGTACATAAATGTGGGTTTTTTCAGCATTTTTTCAGTACTTTTTTCAGTTTACAGTACTGGTTCTTGGTATCACTGTGAACGAGATACTGCCATAACTGCTCCACCATTTGTGCCAGTGAATATCACACAGAATATGCTCATCGATGGTCCTTCACATCAGTCTTTGATGATTAGTCACCCAGTGTGGACAACAGTTCTGGAACTACAAAAGTCCAAACGCAAAATTAGTCAGTGTAGCTCTCGGCATGAACTCTGTAGCTAAAGCATCAAGCTGAACTAAGGCACACAAGGATTATCATAGTTCACCACTGGCCAAGTAGACATAACTAAGAGCCATCAACGTGCTTCAGGCAAAAGGTGTTTTAAGCATGTAAATTGTAAATATTTATGGTGCAGCTTCAAAGAGACTGACACTCCGTGACAAAAAATTTCTTAACTAAGCAACAAGGCAAAAACTCACAGCAACGGCACTGTGATAACTTGTGCCACAAGCTATAAATATCAAGCGTCGACATCTCCTAATCTCCCCCATGTAGTCCTTTATGCCACCTAGAACAACTTCTTTACTGTCAAAGTTGACACGACCTCTCATAGTGTTCACAACAGACTCGGGTTGCTCAAATATTTCTTTCTGCATGAAGGAACTGAAGTTTCCTGGAGATATGTCACAAAATGAGAGAGACTAAATTTATCAAGAATATTCAGTTATATTTTCACCTTACTTTCTTATTTTGCATTCTAAACACTGGAGGCTTCTGTCTATAAACAAAAATTTTGTTTCATTTCTTTTTAACTAAAATTTTTTTAAAAGCAATAATAGTTTTACTGAAATTTACAATAACTATGTATATTACACTAATTTTTGGTTAGCTTATTTTTTCATATTTTATTACTTTGTGATCCTAAATTTTAAGTGTATATTGAAGTCTCTTTCCGCTCATTTTACTCTTTATCACTTCTCTAATTTATCTTTCCATTTCATATAGAAATAATCTGATTCTGTTTATTTTCTGTCATCATCTTTCTTTGTCTTTCTTATCTTCATTTTCCTTAACTCTTCCCAAGCCAATGGCATTTTAGCGCGGCCTTCCAGTTAGTTCACTTTTGGACCGAAATCACTATATTAATATTTGGTCAATTTCAGAGAAAAACCATACTCAAATTTTGGTTCGCAAGTTATCTGCGCTTGTCAGAATTACCCGGCATCCCTTTAATTTAGCGTGGGCAGTGTGTAGTTATTTTTTCGGTCTCTGTTCAATTTGGCGTGAATATTTTTCCTAATTTCCAGCCACTTTGTGGATCTGCAAAAGGAGTTCTGAATGTTTTCTGTACTGTTTGTGCTTTTGTTTCTGCAAATTTGTGCAAAAAGTTATTACATTTCATGTGAGGAATTCCATTTATCATTGATTTGTGATTTACATGTGGATATTTACAGCTCTAATAGTAGAAACCAGTTTTATTTGTATGTCATAATTTTTTTTTTTTGGGGGGGGGGTCTTATTTTCTCACTAGTTATTTTTTCCCAAGAAAACTCTGCATTTATGGAATCTTCATTATTTCTTTTCGATGTATAAAAAAGTATACTTTTTCACAAGGAAATAATCGCTACATTCACTTTTTCAACTATACCCCAAAAATATCGCAACACCCGCACATTTTGCTTAGCAGCTGGCACGGGAAGAGTTAATGGTCACAAAATTGTATTTGTCTCAGTCTTAAAGCACTCCCTGTAAACAAAAACAAAATGTTCCATCATGGCTTTAACCAAGCCTTTGCTAGAAAAGGCAGAGAAATCTGACTCTGTTTGAGCCCATATAGTTTAAAGATGCATCATGAATATGCAGGAACCACTCATTCATATCATGATCTACAGGATGTGAGCTTACATTCAAAACTCACACAAAAAAAAACAAACCCCAAAGCCTGGACACACAAACACTGAGAACACATGTAATTGTGTCGCTGTTTATCAGTCACGGCAAAGAATGCTGCTGGACTCATTTTGCTCAACTGATGTTCGGCTAAACTATCAGTCCTGAAAGCTGGTGGGACAGCCCTCCATGGGGGCAGGTCTGGGGGGGGGGGGGGGGGGGGGGAGGTGGTGGGTGGGAATGATGTGGGAAAAAAGGAGTGGCAGGAAGCATCAGAATTAAACGAGTGAAATGTGTTGTGGAGGGCAAGGAAGAGGAGGAGATGGCATAGGAAGCCGTACGGCTGTTTAACTTGTTGAGGCTTTGATAACTGCAATATGATTACTGGAATACTAGGATAGACTGACAAATAAATTATCTTTATGAAAACAAATGGCAAGAGCACTTCAGCATTCTTAGTGAAGAAAGTGTGTGACATGAGCAAGATTTGAGTAGGGAAAGAAGACAATCATAGCCAGAACTGAGAGACTCTTGTAGCATTTCCTGTCTCTGGCACTGCCACAAGGCAGACAGGGAATCTACCACTGAGCGATGCCACGCCACGCAACCACCACACTGGCCAGACCTTGCAAATCTATCATCTATCTATGTTGATAGCTCTTGTGCTGCAAATGCATGGACGACTGAAAAGTGCTCTGGAGATAGGGGGTCCAGATTCAGCATGGTCTTCAATATGAACACTAAAGAAAGAAGACACCGAAGATCAAGGTCAGACAAAAAAAAACAAAACACCTTGACTGTTGGTGTCTTTTCTCTAAATCTGAACAATCATACTACAAAGAACTAATAAACATCATTTGACAGTTTACTTCCTAACCTTTCATGATCTGTTCAATCTCCATCTTGAGCGTACACACCTCCCTGTGTGTGCTCTCATCCAGTGATCGAGACACACGGTGTATATTGAGTATACCTTCATGAATTGATGCCACATCATTCTCCTCCAGAAATATAACCTGGTTAGTGTGTTCTATGAAAGCACTGAAACAAGGAATAAAGCAAATTAGATATCTAGTGTATCACCTCCACAGATTCAGATGGTAGACTTTCACAATTCTTATTAATTAGATAACAACATATCATTTGAAAAGCATTGAAAAAAAAATCACACCCAATCCATCTGTAACATTCAACTCCTTAAAAATATACAAACATTTTCTGGGAAAACAATAGTGGAAGAGTTCATTCTGAAACTGTTTGTGTAAGATTTCTTTTTTCAATCTTGCAGTACTGACAGATGCACAAGACATAGCCGGGAGGGCGGCTATGTGAAACATGTTTGCTACACAGTGTGTGGGATGGGAACTGAGTGAGTAGTAGTATGTCATAATAGATATCAAACATGCCTTGAGAACATCCAAAAAGTCTGCACCTGGTCTCAATGGCATTCATTATGAAGATGGTGGAAAACTCTCAGATACACACACGGAAGCAATTTTTACTGAATACAACAGAGGTATCCAAAAGTGTGCTATCCCAGAGGACTGGTTGTACAGCTACTTGATATTGCTGCCAAAAAGATACATCACAGATAAATGGCTACAGGGTGAAAGAACATGCAGAACACCACTGGCAAACTACTCAGAAAGACAGTAGCCAGGAAATTATGTAGTACATGAACTTAAAAGACAGCACATTTTTTCTGCCAGCCTATGAGGCTAAAGACTGAATACAGAAACATGGCACAATGCTGCAGTCTTTGCATACAATAAAAGATCCCATGCAGGTGTTAAACTTGGGCAGCCACTTTAGATCTGGACAGAGTTTCTCTTTACTTTCTACTGTATCAACTACTGGATCTAAACATCCAGCCAGTCCTCATTAATTAGATATTGATGACTCCCCACCAGAGAAAGGTAGTTCTTGGCTGGGCATCAGAACTGATAATAGTCACACCTGGCCTACCACAAGACTCATCATTATGACATGTTATATGGGGACTGGGTAAAGTTGGGGCGACCATCCCCAACCCAGCGCGTCACAGACATATATTTATATGTGGACAACATTCTGGTATACAGATAGGACAAAGACAGAGTCAGAATTGTTCAAGAGCTGTAGGAAGAGTTAGATCATATATTAACCTAGTGCAGCTTCTCCAGGGCAATGGCTTACCCTGCAAAGGCTTTTGTGATATGGTTCTCCTTAAATAACCATCTTGCCAACAAACCAGTGCACATGGTGAGCTTCTGTGAGGATGCTATTGAAAGAACTAAGTTGATGAAGTATCTGGGAGTAAGATTTTATCACAGCTTAAGATTCACAGATCATGTAGACCACATCACAACTAAAACCAGGAAAGGATTAGCTGCAATAAAAATAATTGCAGCAGCAAATCTTGAACAGCGGATGCTTGTTCTCTTATATCAGGGGTCGGTCCTCTCTGTGACTGAACATGCACTGGCAACTCTAACACTCAGCCAGAAGCAGATAGAAAGGTTTGAGAGAACACAGAATGAGTCAGTCAGCACTCAGTCATTTGCATGTCCTTTGTGGAACTTTGCCTCCCTAACACCTCTCCTGTAAGCCTCTTGGTTGTAATCAAGATGCCCCGCTGCTGATGCATCCACCTGCAGGTTATCAATGATGTCTTGAAGCCATCTTCGCCATTGTCTTCCTCTCTTTCTTCTTCCTATTATATATCCTTCCAAGACGGTCTTCTCTAGATTATCATGATGTTTAACTCTTCGACTGCCATACTCGATATTGTGTAACTTCTTGTTAGTCTAGTGACTGTCATGTTCATTATAGTGATTTTGTTTCGTTGCAATGTAAAACTATTGTAAAACTTTTTATTGTACATGATTTATCTGCGCATGTCTGGTGACCTTTCATAGCTCAATCTAAAGCATGGCTAACAACCGACCGAAATAGATGTTTTACCGGAGAAATTTCAGTATTTATTGTGATTTCTGAGGCATAAGGACATGTCCTATGACCCGACCACCGTTCCTGAATGTACCCCAAGTACATCTAGACCTATTAAATGGACTGGAGAAGTAGTTAGAGGGTTATTTCAGACATTATTTTAGTGAGAATGCACCACATGACGAGATCGGACGAAAATTTAAGTAGATCTGGAAATCGCCAGTGGTAAACATTGTACATCTAGGCATGCTGATGGTAAGCACTACACAATTATCAGCTAAAATTATCACACTACTTCTTTTTTCCTAAAACACTCTTCATTTATGAAATCTTACATTTGCAACTATTTTCATGCATAATATGTATACTTTTAAAGTGGAAATACTTTGTAAATTCACTTTTACAACTATATCTCCTATACATATCAAGACCTGCGTTTTTTTGTGTGGCAATGACGGGAACATCTACGTTTTTTTTTTCTGGGTTCGGGAAGAGTTAATGTGTCCAAAATATTTAAGTTTTCTCACTTTAATCCTGTTTACTAGCCAGCTTTCTTCAATATTAAGTTCTTGTAGTATGGATATATTTGTTCCTTTTTGTGTCCATGATATTTGAAGAACTCTTCTGTAGCATTTACATTCAAAGGCATTTATGTGTTTCTCAGCTGTTTTGTTAACCATCAAGGTATCAAAGGCATATTTTGCGATGGGAAAGATGCATGCCCTTAAAAATCTGATTTTTGTAGTCCTGTCTGTTCCTCTCCACAGCTTCTTTAGTTGTTTTACATTCTGAAGAGCGATAGATGCCCTCCTTTTAATATCCCTCATCATATCTCCATTATTAGTTAATAATGATCCAAGATATTCAAAACTCTCCACCTCTTCCAATTTTTCCTCACGATATATATTTTCAACTGCCTTATTAATGAGACAATGTGTATTATTCTTGGATGGACCAGTGACACATTCTGTGTGGCCAAGAGGTATCTGCTAGACTTTCCCACCATAGATTGCAGAATAAAATTGGCCAGGGCTTCTTCTTCTTCTTCTTCGTTCGCTTCTACCACCAAAACCGCACTGTGATCCTACTGAATTCACGCCTGTGGTCCTCGTTAGGTCCGTGTGTGGTCCCCGAAAAGACCACACGAGATCCACGAGAGGACCACAAGGGGTTCAGAGTATCACAGGGCTTTAGCCTGTATTCTTGGTGGGTCTCGGAAGCGGGATTGCGTGACACCGTGGTTTTCATTGCACCAGTTTAGTCTAGGGTTGGACTTTCTCACCGGAAGACCTCGACGTGTTTAGGATATCAGTGCATCCCCGCTGGGTGAGAGGCGGTAGCCCACCCAGGCCAGAGTTGGACTTTCTCACCGGAAAACCTCGATGTGCTTTGAGATACCCGTGTATCACCGCCGGTTGAGAGGTGGTTGCCCATCCAGTCCAGAGTTGGACTTTCTCACCGGAAAACCTCAGCGTGATTAGGATACGCAAACATCCCCACCGGGTGAAGGTGGTTGCCCATCTAGACTTCCCTGGTCCAGTGTCTCCGACTTCAGCATTTTGCGGTCGTGGCCGCTACCATTCCTAGTTGTGACCAGGATGGAGCTTTTGTCCAGGAGGACGAATCCTCGCCACTAGTGACTTCTACCCCTGGGTTGAGCCGGTTTAGGCATTATCCCAGTATGGGTGTGTTTGGGACGAGACCGACCTCTAGAGCAGAGGTACTGTGACATGCATAGCCTTCAAGATTCACCCCTGGTATGAGCCGGTTTAGGCAAAATTCACCAGTATGGGTGTATATCAGGCGTTACCGACCTCTAGAGTGGAGGTGGCATGACATGTCTAGCCATCAAGTTCCACCCCTGGTGTGTGCCGGTTTAGGCATATTTCACCAGTGTAGGTGTATTTCAGACGTGGCCGGCCTCTAAAGCAGAGGTGCCGTGGTATAGCTCTCGTAGCGATACTACTGGACATACCGGTTAAATTTCACTTTCCACCACCTTTTCCCATCGGCGCTGCACAGCAACCTTTATTTCTTTTCCGCATTTCTTCCTTGACCGGGAGGAGCTTCACTCCACGCGCGGCATTTGAAGAGTCTCGCCAGCAGTGTCTTAACCTCTGGGACAAGCCGGTTCATGCATTTCACCCGATATGACTGCACTCAGGACGTGGCCGACCTCCAGATCAGAGGAGCCGTGATTTGACTGTTTGCTTCGCTTTATCCTTTCTACCACCTTTTCCGCAGTGATGCTGCGCGGCAACCTCATTTGCAAATTTCTTCATTGGCTGGGAGGAGCACCGCTCCACGCACGGCAGCTGAAAATCTCGCCAACAGCGGCAGATGAGCTACCAAACGTGCCACTCATCTACCCTAAGTAACAGGTTTTCAGGCGCCAGATATTCTCCCTCGCCCCTTCTCCTGTCAGTTTAAACAGTTCTGCCACGGGAAGGCCAGGAGCTGGACTTGACTGCCAGAGGCTGTTTGTGGCGCGTTTGCAGTCCTTAGAACCTGGCCAGGGCTAAATCGTACCTCAAAGTAAATGCAGACAGGGCACATCCACTCCACAGTGACCTGGTAGGAGCAAAGTGGAACAGGCTGAAGAGGGGAAAATTGTGAAGATGGTCTATGTGGAAGATGTAACCCATGAAGCTTGCCCTCCTGAGAATATAGATCCTGGACAGGAATGGGTACCCGCACCACCAAACTTTAGGTGGCTCTGTCTGTTCATATTACACTCAACAGAAGATGCAGGGAACATATTTCTGATGCAGCAGATGCCAAGGTTAAAGCACTAGTTAGTGAAAACACCACAGATAGCTATGCCATTATTTATAAAGATGATCAGTGGTTTAGGCCCTTTACAGTCAATACAAATGTCAGAATAGTGAAAGAAGCCAGCAGTGCTGTTGCTGCAACAAGAAGCAGCCACACAATGGAAATCATGACTGTGACGAAAGCCCTGCATTGGCTCAAGGCACAAGACTCTGGCAAGCATCTTGAGTGATTTGATGCTAAAGAAAATTCACACTGGCTCTCTTAAGGCAACACTGCTCAAATTCCTGGAGTGTCACAGATCCATTGATTGATATTCATTTTTGTACCAGGCCATGCAAGTGTCACACTGTTAAGAGAGGCCAAATTAGCGGGCATAAAATCCATTAATGAGGTTGAAAAACTCACAGAAAACATGAAAACTTGGCGAATTACCATGTGAGCCCTAAGTGACATTTAATGGCACGGGAAGGATGTGAGATGCAAGTGTCAGGAGAGATAACAGTTGGCCAACTCAACTGTCAAGGAGGAAGGGCAGGCCATGAATCGACTCAACATCATCAGCACTATAAGAGACGTTAGTCAATCAATGGACTTCACTGACAACCATGAATCAGCATCTTTGTCGTCATGAATGAAGGCACTGGGGGTGAAACTCTGAGTGGCAGTAAATGAATGATTCATCAAGAGCTCTAGACAGATGGTAAACCAACAAAGAACGGGTGGCATCAGTTACTGCACGATGAAGACGATACTGAAGACAAGATTGCAGCACTTATGAATGTGTCAGGAGTGAATGGATGATGGGCCTTCTTAACTAACTTGAAGCACAGCACTTTAGCCCATTTCCTATCCTACTTTTTTCAAAATGTCACAACATCTGATGCAAAAATTTTAAAAGTTATAAAAAAAAGTAATAAACAAACAAAAATGGAACGCACAATAAACATCTGCAAAATTCTGATACATGAAATCAGTGGGTTTTTTTTTCAGCTCCTGCCAACTACTTTCTGAACAATACCTGGCATCAGAAGCAAAGAAGTATTCTATTTCCTTATGGGGTCCTATTGGATGATACTCTGTGTCTTCCTTTCTACCCTGACTGCCACTGCCAAGCAGGCCACGGTGGTCTGATGAAATAACATGTATAAAAGTAACTGAAATCTATGACCTGTCACAGAATGAAACATTTCTATATATCAGAAACAAATAACTTCCTGCAATGAAGAATTCTTACGTAATTTTAAAAAAAACAAAAAACAAACCACTTACTTCTATAAAAAACGCTCACATGATTAAAATAAAATTTCCTGCATCAGTGAATTCTTACAAGACAAAGCAGACGTGAAGAAAACCTCCTAAGGCCTCAGTCAGATCTCATTACATGTGAAATGTCCTACAAACAATAACAGAGTAATAACTTAGTACTCCTAAATTAAACAATGCTGTTAGTGAACATGTACAAAGAAACTGCTAAAAATTAGTAAACAGTTCCAGTGTTCAATGTAACAATGGATACTTATAGTCATTTTAAACATCTAAAGAACTTGTGCAATTATATCATACTTATTCTACTATTCACTAAAATGCACAGAAGTCCTATTTCATTGTGCTATCTTTGTTTCCTTGGAATGGAATGCTAAGTTATGTGCCCTTCAGAAAGTTTATAAAGTGTCCTAATGCTGGAAAATGATACCCATGGAACAAGCTAATGTAAGCACATGATGATAGTGGGCGCAAAACTGTAGAATATATAACATTATGTTGCCACCATCAAACCTTACACAGAAACCTTCTACACTTTATCTTGTAATAAGTTCTATAACAATTATGAGAATAAACATAATGGCATATCTGACTTCACGAAATGGTAAAATATGCCTCAAAATATCTCTGAACTCAGAGAGATTGAATTATAAACCCACTGTAGTACAAATTTACCACATAAACCTGGAGAATGGTTGACCCCTGCTTTATAAAAAAAAAAAAAACCTTTTATAATGGTGCAAAAGTTAAAATTTGATATACAAACCTCAAGTAAACTGCAACCTACCTCACAATGCTATAATGGCCTAGAAATGTGTAGAGACTCTACACTTCAGACACCCAAGTCATTACAAATGTCATGGGATATAATTTAATTTAAAAAAAAAAAACAAAACTGTGAACAAGTCCTCCTTGTGTTACAACAAATTTTAACACAAGTAGCAAGGACTTCCATCAACCATAAATATATATACATAAATATAGTCATATAAGGAAAAGGTACAATCCCCATTTCTATGCCATTAAAGCATTTAGGGGATATGGTGTTAGATCCGTATTTCCAAGACCTTCAGAATACGAAAGTGTGATGTGGTCATTATCATGCCTGCCCACATTTACCTTCCCACATTTCTCTAGTACCCATTAGCAGAGCTGAGAGAGCCCTGGGGCCCTTTTATAAATATAGTGCTCCTGCATATATTTCTAAAAAGTTACTATAAATCTATATTTAAGCCACTTCACATTAAACATTACCGGTAATTTCATCCAATGACTTACATTATCTTTTTTTTTTTTTTTCCTCTGCATATGATTCCTTCACATCTCAAACACTGAACACCTTTTTAACAGTGGCAATATTTAACAAATGTTTTCATATAATAAATTCAAGTTTGTTTTTATTTTATGCCTGTTTTTATTTGTTGCTGTCCTCATAACTGTGAAACTGAAGCTCTCTGCAAGTGAAACCAAAGTAAAAATTGACACCTGTCAATGATAGACAGCTGCCAAACAAGTTAAAATGTGTTTTAAAGGCCTGAAGTTTGATGAAGATAAAAGTTATTTTACTTGAAGACCATAATAAATAAAAGCATCTTTTAAAAAAATTGTTTTAAAAAAAACTGATGTGGCGGGCCCAACATTTCATTTTTAAACGCTCATATGCATTATAAGATGAGTTAAAAATTCATGCAACTTCTGGTACTTTTATGCAGAAAATGCAAACCATCTCATCACATTTCAACCATCCCACAAGCTTAGGTTCTGTGATAACAGACAATGCTACAAAGAAAGTGCTCAAGATATATTCTTCAGCAAATGCAAAGTACAATTTCATGAGAACTTTTCAAAAACTGAGAGTAACAATTGCCCAAATATCATAGGCCATCCTGAACTTTCGGAGTCAATGTGTAACTTTCATGAATAAATAGCAATAAGAAGATGAAGTATGGATGAAAATGTGATGAGCTTGTGGAAAATTATGGATGGTTCTAACATACCCTCACTCATTACATCAACTGCAGCTGCAAATGTATGTTTAGAAACGTAACTATTTTCATGTTAACATACGGAGGTTGATTTTTGTTTCCAAAAATCAAATTTTTATCACAGATTTAGTCAAGAAATTGTTTTGTACAACTCTTTTCTATCGCCCACTATGAACTTGTGGTACGGTCCCATAAATATTGGACCGAATCTTAAGTGAACATCCATTTATCTCTTAATGCACTGCCAGCTATGTATATGGTATTCTCTGGTGTGTGTGGCACCTTCCAGGTAAATATTTTCTGATTTCAGTGGTAGTCTCCTTAACATAAGTGTGTCAGATACAAATTTTAGCAAATCAAACTTAACTAGGATAACAAGTTGGCTTTGTATGAAAAGCCAGGTCATGAATTCTTCACTCTCTCTGAATATTAAAATTTAAAAAAAAAAACAAAAACTTTCTTTTATGAGTGGAAGCTGTAAATTTGTCTGTTAACTCTTTCGCCCCAAATCAGCACTAGCAGGGTCAGTAGATCATATACCAGTGCTCAGAGTGATATTTAGGCGTGTGAATAAAATAAAAAGTAGTGTATTTCTAACCCAATTCAATCATCCTTAGATATGTAAGATTACATATAAGTGTATAGCTACATAATCATCCTTAAATGTATAGGATTACATATAAGTGCATAGTTACATAATCATCCTTAGATGTATAGGATTGCATATAAGTGTATAGCTACATAATCATCCTTAGATGTATAGGATTACACACAAGTTGGATAAATTAAAAGCTAAGACAAGGTAAATGTGTTTATTCAGAATATCTTACATATCAAACTAACATTTCAGCTGAAGCAGATGCTCTTAAACATTTGTACACACTTTTGTACACATACACTTATAAAGCAAATAAAGTATTCAATGTACATATCATGTGTGGAAAATATATCTTATTGTTCACTCAGTAGTTTTTTAAGGACACAATAAATATGGCAAGACATTTTTAACATCTATGAAAATCTTCACATTATTTTGGTGACTGCATTTCTTAGAAATAGAATAAAGGTCTATAAGACTGCAGCACCTCACAAATTAGAATAAATGTCTACAGGACAGTAGTACAAGAAACAATGCTCACACATCAGTACATGAAACAACGTTCACACATCAGTACAAGATACAATGTCGACACATGATTACGAGATACAGTGTTCACACATCATTACAAGATACAATGTTCACACATCAGTACAAGGCACTGAATTTAGTGGTGAATCCATTTAATGTAAATAAAGAGTAGTGTATTCCTAATTTCTGGTACTGTGGCATTGAATGACTATATTGCAAACTGACCTTCCCTACTTCTAAATTCTTCTTCTTCAGCTTTGCGAGCCATTAAGGCTCACTGCTGTCAACAAATTCATTCACTCATTCATTTGCATGTCCCTTGCGGAACTTTGCCTCCCAAACGGCACTCCTGTAGGCCTCTTTGTTGTAAGCAAGATGCTGCTGATGCATCCATTTGCAGATCATCAACGATGTCTTGCAGCCATCTTCGCCTTGGTCTTCCTCTCTTTCTTTTTCCCATTATGTACCCTTCCAAGACGGTCTTCTCTAGATTATCATGACGTTTAATGTGTCCAAAATATTTTAGTTTTCTCTCTTTAATCTTCTTTACTAGCCAGCCTTCTTCAATATTAAGTTCTTATAGGATGGATATATTTGTTCTTTTTTTGTGTCCATGATATCTAAAGATCTCTAAGTATGCTTCATTGATTACACCAAGGCATTTGACAAGGTGAAACATAATGAAATTATTAAAATGCTTGAAGACATCAATATAGACGGCAAAGACCTGAGGATTGTAAAACATCTATACTGACAGCAAGAAGCAGCAGTTTGAGTTGAAAATAGATTTGGAAAATATCAACCTATAAAACAAGGGGTGCGACAAGGATGTGTACTATCTCCAGACCTTTTTTCTCTGTACAGCGAGAATATTCTAAGAATAATCATCATAGAACCAGGCATAAAAATTGGAGGATACAATATTAACAACCTTCGGTATGCTGACAACACAGTACTGATAGCTGAGAACCAACAAGACCTGCAAAATCTCTTGGATAAAGTCGCCAAAGAAAGTGAACAGAAAGGCCTTACTTTGAACATCAAAAAGACAGAGACTATGGTTATATCTAAGAAACAGAATCCACCAGCATGCAGTATTAAATTAAATGGAACTATTCTAAAGCAGGTGTAGAAATTCAAATACCTTGGAGCAGTAATAACTTCAGATGGGAAATGCAGAACAGAAATTAGGAACAGAATAGGCCAAGCAAAGACTGCATTTCAGAGAATGAGAAACATATTAGCTAACACATCTTTATCAATGAATGTTAGAAAACGAGTCCTAAAATGCTATATTGAACCTATCTTGTTATATGGAAGTGAATCATGGACAATAGGCAAGTCTGCACAAAAATCATTGGAAGCATCAGAAGTGTGGTTTATTAGAAGAATGTTGCGAATCCCCTGGACAGCAAAGATAACTAATGAAGAATGTATGAGAAGAGCTGGAGAGACAAAAAAACCTTGTCAAAAAGATAAGAGAGAGACAATGTACTTTCATAGGACATGCAATGAGAAGAGGGGGCATAGAAAATATTATAACAACAGGAAAAATAGAAGGAAGATCAAGAGGAAGACCAAGAGAAATGATACTGGACAGTCTGATGGGATGGTGTGAGAGGAGATCACCAACTGAACTGATGGCCTGCACGAAGGATTGGGTACTCTGGAGAAGCATAATAGCCAATGCCAGTCGGCACGGCACCTGATGATGATGATGATATCTGAAGAACTCTTCTGTAGCATTTACATTCAAAGGCATTTATGTATTTCTCTGCTGTTTTGTTAAGTGTCCAGGTCTCACAGGCATATGTTGCGATGGGAAAGATGCATGCCCTTAAGAATCTTATTTTTATGGTTCTGTCTGCCCCTCTCCACAGATTCTTTAGTTGTTTTATTACTCTCTGAAGAGCGATAGATGTCCTCCTTTTAATTTCCCTCATTGTATCTCCATTATTAGTTAGTAGTGATTCAAGATATTCAAAACTCTCCACTTCTTCCAGTTTTTCCTCATTGATACATATTTCAGCTGCCTCGTTTGTTTTATCAGTTGTCATCAATTTAGTTTTCTTCGCATTAAGATAGAGGTTTTGCTCTTCGCTGTTCTTATGAACTGATATAATTAGTTTTTTCATTCCTTTTTGTGTTGTGGACAGTAATATATCTAATCTCTAGTATTTCATAACCTCCAATTGTTATGGCACCGTAATATTCTTTGTCTACATCTTCTCTAACATTCCTCATTATATTTTCAGTATACAAGTTAAATAAGTAAGGCGACAATATGCACCCCTGACGGACCCCTTGTTTTACGTCTTCTTCTTCTTCTTCTTCTTCGTTCACTTCTACCACCAAAAACCGCACCGTGAACCTACTGAATTCACACATGTGGTCCTCGTTAGGTCCGGTGGTCCCCTGTGTGGTCCAAAATAGACCACATGAGTTCCACGAAGGACCACAAGGGGTTCAGAGTATCACAGTGCTTTAGCCTGTATTCTTGGTGGGTCTCGGAAGCGGGATTGCGTGACACCGTGGTTTTCATTGCACCAGTTTGGTCTAGGGTTGGACTTTCTCACCGGAAGACCTCGACGTGTTTGGAATATCAGTGCATCCCCGCTGGGTGAGAGGCGTTAGCCCACCCAGGACAGAGTTGGACTTTCTCACCGGAAAACCTCGACGTGTTATGAGATACCCGTGTATCACCGCCGGGTGAGAGGTGGTTGCCCATCCAGTCCAGGGTTGGACTTTCTCACCGGAAAACCTCAGCGTGATTAGGATACACAGACATCCCCGCCGGGTGAGAGGTGGTTGCCTATCTAGACTTCCCTGGTCCAGTGTCTCCGACTTCAGCATTTTGCGGTCGTGGCCGCTACCCTTCCTAGTTGTGACCAGGATGGAGCTTTTGTCCAGGAGGACGAATCCTCGCCACTAGTGACTTCTACCCCTGGGTTGAGCCGGTTTAGGCATTTCCCAGTATGGGCATGTTTGGGACGGGACCGACCTCTAGGGCAGAGGTACTGTGACATTCATAGCCTTCAAGATTCACCCCTGGTATGAGCCGGTTTAGGCAAAATTCACCAGTATGGGTGTTTATCAGGCGTTACCGACCTCTAGAGCGGAGGTGGCATGACATGTCTAGCTATCGAGTTCCACCCCTGGTGTGTGCCGGTTTAGGCATATTTCACCAGTGTAGGTGTATTTCGGACGTAGGCGGCCTCTAGAGCAGAGGTGCCGTGGTATAGCTCTCGTAGCGATACTACTGGACATACCAGGTTAAACTTCACTTTCCACCACCTTTTCCCATCGGCGCCGCACAGCAACCTTTATTTCCGCATTTACTTCCTTAACCGGGAGGAGCTTCACTCCACGCGCGGCATTTGAAAAGTCAAGCCAGCAGTGACTTAACCTCTGGGACAAACCGGTTCATGCATTTCACACGATATGACTGCACTCAGGACGTGGCCGACCTCCAGACCAGAGGTGCCGTGATTTGACTGTTTGCTTCGCTTTATTCTTTCAACCACCTTTTCCGCAGTGATGCTGCGCGGCAACCTCATTTGCAAATTTCTTCATTGGCCGGGAAGAGCACCGCTCCACGCACGGCAGCTGAAGATCTCGCCAACAGCGGCAGATGAGCTACCAAACGTGACACTCATCTACCCTAAGTAACTGGTTTTCAGGCGCCAGATATTCGCCCTCGCCCCTTCTCCTGTCAGTTTAAACAGTTCTGCCACGGGAAGGCCAGGAGCTGGACTTGACTGCCAGAGGCTGTTTGTGGCGCGTTTGCAGTCCTTAGAACCTGTTTTACGTCAAACCAAGTTGTTGTTTCACCATTTATTCTTACTGCTGCTTGTTGGTCTAGATACAGCAGTGATGTTAATTGTATCAAATGTGTTGGAAATCCCATTTTTTCAATTATTTCCAAGTTTCTGGTGTTGTACACAATCAAATGCCTTTGAGTAGTCTATAAAGGATAAATACAGATTCACATTAAACTCTCTGCATTTCTCTATTATTAATCTTATGTTGAATATATGATCTCTTGATCCTCTTCCTCGCCTGAAACCAGCTTGGACAATATTGACTTCTTCTATTTTCTGACGAAGTCTACCCATTATGATTTTTAACAGAATTTTACTGGCATGACTAATCAGGGCAACAGTTCTGTAGTTTGTGCATAATTTCAGGTTACCCTTTTTTTTGGCAGTGGTATGAATACAGTTCTTTTCCATTCTTTTGGCCAAATACCAGAATGCCATATCTTTTTACATAGTACATAGTAGATTGTTGCACATTCCTTTCCTCCTGCTTTAATAAGTTCAGCTGTTATCTCATCACATCATGGTGATTTACCATTTTTCAGATTCTTTATTGCCCATAAAACTTCTTCTATTGTCGGCTGCGTTCTTTCTCCTCCATTAATAATTCACACTGTTGATTTCTGCTTTCACAGTCGGTTGTTTCATACATTCCTCTGCAATATTCCTTCCATCTTTCTAGAATTTCCTCTGTCTCTGTCAAGGTATTCCCCATCTTGTCACAAATTACATTTAGCTTAGGTGTGACATTTCTCGTCAATGTCTTCATTTCTTTAAACATTTCACTATCTCTTCCGCACTTCTGCAGATAAATTACAATCAGAAAATATTTTACTCGTGCAAATGTTCTTTCAGTCAGGCACATCAGAAGATGAACGATTTACAAAACATCTTCTTCTTCACTTTTCCCTCAGACATGACACCAATTGTGTCCTGGGCCCAGTACATCCACCTTCAGTATGCATTTCTTTCAGGTTTGCTTCCGTAGCCTTTGGCGTGCCCCTTTGCAAGGCAGCAGGGTTTGAGTTGTACTTTGCCTGGCCCCTACTTTCAGACATGTCTGGCTGGGGTAGCCCTCCCAGGAGCTGCTGCTCCCACCAGTTTAGCTCTTTAGGCCATGGGGACACATAAGCTCTCTCACCACAGCAAGGTAACAACTCATGAGAGAGACAAAATGTATAAAGCTGACAGCTTTGAAATGTTACCTGTTTAGGCTTACATATGCATATGAATTGTTATCTCTAATTTTGTTCGGACAAGATTTCACAAGCTTTATATGAAATATGGAAGTCAGATTACTGATTAAAGTATCATTTTTCAAATTTTTGCCAGTAGCCAGCTGACACTCTTTGATTTATGCAACCCACAAGTATAGTTTGCATTAAATCTGCTTTTAAAACCTGTGTAATCCTCACCTTTTGCATACACGACAGGGATGTTGTCAGTGCTCATTTTTGTCTTGCTCTTTACACCTATAAGAAGTGGGCTACCTCGTCTGGAAAATATAATAAAAGCAGTACCCATGAATCAGCATGTCTCAAACACTGTTTAGTAATATTTAAAATAAATGTAGCTTATTCTTCTTCAATCTCCCAGAAAATGCTAGCAGATGCTCTTGCAGCCAATGTGGTGAGGATGTTGAGATACAGCATTGTATTGGCTTGGTAGTGGGTTATGGCGGCTATTTTTTTCAGTCCCTGAGTGCAGGGGGTGTACAATTCTTCTTTAGCAGTCTCCACCACCATGGGGGCTATGGCAATTCCTGCCATTTTAGCCAGGCTAGGCCTCTTACTGCGGGTATCAATGGAGAGGTGAGACAAGGTCCTGGTCTGCTATGGTTTGCCAACTTTGAAGCTAGTTATGCCAGCTATAGGTTGCTGTTTGCCAAATCAGTCATCTTCACCTCCAAAAATAATGTAAACATATTATTATTCCAGTTAATCAATCCTTATTTTCACTGCATCTCCATTCATATTTATCATACTTTATTTGATATATACATAAAATTCACACTCAAATTTATTCTGTTGCTGTTTATTCCCCCTCTCTTTTTTTCTCCAAAATTCATCTTATTTTTTTTTTATCCTTGCATGCAGTTCAGTACTACTCTATTTATTTTATGACATTATTTGATTAATCATTTAATCAAATCATGTTATTTAATAGTTCACAATTCAATTAAAAAAAAAAATTCAAAACAAACCTGGTAGCAACTATGTCACCAGGGTAATGCTTGCTGATCACAGCAATGGCAAATGCCCCTTCCTGAATTAAAAGAAACAACGCAGGTCTCAATTATTTCAGAATTACAAACATATCTTTAAACACAAACATGGATAAACAACATTACAGTTACATCTGTACAAACTGTTACAGACACACAGCAAATGACCCAAAAAAAAAATGAAAGGGCAAATTTTCAAAATATTCGCTATTCAGCTTAAAACAATTGTGCATCGGTAGCATTCTCATTCTTACATCCTTACCGTGTTGTTAAACATCACATAGGACTTGCATGGTAGTTTGCGAAGTTTTCCTGTTTTCGGCAAGCTTTTCAACCTCATCAAGGGATTTCATGCCTACTAAACTGGCCTCTCTTAACAATGTCCTCTTTAAAGTTTCATGTGGTCGACCTCTTTTTCTTCAGCCTGTTGTGTTCCACTTGATAGCTCGTTTTGGGATTCTCTGACTGATTTTTCTCATCATGTGACTAATACATGCACATCTACTTTTTCTAATCATGAATGAGGCAGGTTGTTGTTCGCTCATCTGTCTTATCTCTGCATTGTTCTTGAATTTGTTACACTTTATACCGAGTATTTTCCTTAGGTATTTGCTTTCAAAAGAGTCTAATTTGTTGTATATTTCATAAATGAGGGTGGACATTACATTTTAATGGAATAATCTTAACTTAGTTTATGTGCTTATAACTTTTGAGTGCCATATATTCTCAAGATTCTTGATGGCCAATGCTGCTTTTGCAATTCTATATCTTATTGTAGAGCTCTAAATCCCATCCAGTTTTAATGATAACAGTCTGATAGGACTATTTTTGGAAGATAACATCAACCATGAACTACAATTATTTCATGTGGAAACTCATACATGAAAATGTTTCAAGAAACAGTTAAACCTAGATGACATGGACCTGTAAGATTAATCATTTTCTCAAAGTTCTGTATTCTAATGTTAGCATTAATTATAATACATTATGACTAACTTCTAAATGTTTCTACATCTCTGATACACTCTACAAGAGTTAACACTGCATTCTGCTTAGTTATATTGTAAGTGAACTACTGTAGCCACTCCAGTTTCAGTTAGTTACAAAATAACTGCATGGCACTATTTTTCCATGCACATAAATACTACAAACCAGCTGTGCTATGGTCATCTCTATAAGTTCCCGAAATTTAATCTTATTCTCCTTGTGAGTGTCATACAAATGCTTCATCAGTTTGGCCACCACTTCTGTGTCGGTTTCTGTTTCAAAAGCAAACCCTTTCTGCGTCTGTGAATGGAGTGAAATATTAGATTATTCTAACACTTAAAGAACAAATATTCAGCTTATCTGTAATAATAATTCTATAACATCTGTGATGATATAATGTATTTCTTTTTTACCACACCATGCGTAAAAGGAGATAAAGTGTCTATTCAGAGATCAGACCCAGTAAAACCACAGGTCTGTTTCCTGGAAACAGACATCACAGCAGCCTGGTACCTGAGACCAACATTGTCCCTAATGAGACAAAATTTAGTGAAACACCTGGCAGTTCCCTTTGCACTAACATTAACTATTAATCTGAACATTTTTACAACTATCACTTGAATGGCCCATTGTTAATTGAAAAAAAAATTTTTGTATGTCTTCCAACCATTCCTATTATTTTCACTAAGAAGTAAAATGTGATCATGAAAGGACCATTTAAAAACATAAAAGACTGCAGTTCATATTTCATGTCTTCCTTATGTAATCATTACAGGAAAAAAGAAACCACAAAGAAAATTAAACCCTGTATGAGACATTCATGTGTGTTTGTACTGACAAAAAAAAAACATAGGACATTCCTTGCTGTACCAATCAAATCCTCAGTCTCTTGTTTTTTGTCAGTGGTGTGAGGTTAACTCTTTAACTCTTCCCGTGCCATAGTCGCTATAGTGAGACTTTCCGGTTATTGAGTTGCGTGCCATAGTCGTTATAGTGACAATTCATTTGTTTCAATAAAACCAACCGGTGTAACATTTAGATTGTACATATTTCGTTCGCGTTTCCAGTGACACTTTTCAAAATGGTGGAAGAGTTACGAGCGATGCTGAGCAAGAAAAAGGAAGAGAAACATCGAAATTTTTCAATTTTTGACGATGTAGATAGGGGTATGGACATGGCCTGTGACCACCCCACTGCTCTTGAATGTATCCTAAGTAGATTTAAACATATTAGACGACTGTAGAAATAGTTAGTATGTTATTTCAGACATTAATTTAGCAAGAATGCAACATAGAATCACAATACAAGATCGACAAGTAGATCTAGATATCTCAGATGGTAACTAGTGCATATCTATACCTAGCCGATGGTGAGCTGATTACAATCAGTGTCTAAAAACACCACATTACTTCTTTTTTCCTAAAACAACTCTGCATTTATGAAATTTTCATACATTTAGTTATACTTTGAAACATAATAAGTACACGGAAGTACACGTAAATACTGTTTTCCATTCCATTTTACAACTATACCCACTATACAGATCAGGACCTGCACTTTTTGTGTGGCACGAATGGGAGCATCCGCGTTTTTTTCTTGGGCACGGGAAGAGTTAATGTAAAACAGCTGCCCAATTAATAATAGTTCAGTTGAACATGTTTGCTTGTCTGCCATGACACAATTCCACCAAAATGAAACAAACTTTTCAAATAAATGAAATGAAGAAAACTGTGTTTAGCCCTATTTTAACTTCTCCCATGTTGTGGAGCAAAGACACAGAATGAGACTGCAGTCAGCGATCAATAAGTGTCTGTTAGAAACAAGGTTAATGAACCAAAGCTTAATACCTTGTTCCATACCTCAGTGATGCTAACTGGAAATAGACCACATTCTTGCTGAGAGAACAAGGATTGAATAATAACGCAAACCCAGTACCGAAATAACCCATGCCAAAGACAGATGTCTCGGATCAAAATGATCTAATCTCCAAACAGTGGCAAACCTCAATCAACATCCTCTACAACAGGATAACAGAAGAAAAACTTTATGATTATTTCTCAACAGTTTTCAGCACATTTTTTTTTTTAAAGATTACAGTTATATCCCTTAACATCTTACCAAGAAAGATTTGATGTCTTTGTAGTTGGTGATGATGCCATTGTGTATAAGAGCAAACTCTGTAAATGGAGAAAAGACATAGTACAGTAAGCAATATATACTATACTTCTATCTACTTCATTTTTATATTTCATGAAATCATGCATCTTCAGAACACATTCTGAATCAAAGACAGAAAATTCTGTCTCTGGGCACAGGATAGCTGTTGACAACAACAAAAAAAAAAGGAAAATTTCATTTTCAATTTGTTGTCATGTTCAAATTATCTGATCCCAACACTGAGAGTTCATTTCAATTGCTTGTATTTTAATTATGAAGTTTATATGTTACAAAAATTATTATTTTTTTGCCATTTAAATAAAGCGAAATTAAAAATAAATAAATGAAACAGCAGTCAACAAAGTGTTCAGATATTGCATAGCTCTGTACACTCCCAACCTGAAAAGTTTTCTGAACTACTCTAAAGCTGTTTCAGGTAGCTAATTAGCTATTTAAATGTTAAAAGTTTGAATGTTCCAAACAATTAATGTTTTACTGAGAAATAAACTATTAGTGTTTTAATAAATTAACGTGAAAATAACAGTACATGAAAAAAAAATACATGACTCAAAAAAGCTGAACTCCTCATCAACTCTTTACTGCACAACAGCTGTCATTTACTAGTTTAGTTGGACATGTTTGTCTGCCATGACACAAGTTCCATTAAAACGGAGCAACTTTTCAAATAAATAAAATGCAAAAAATTGTTTTTTAAAATACTCCTTTGTGTCACTACAAGTCTGTTCTTAGATGACTAACAAGTACGAAGATTCTGAAATTTCCACAACCTTTATCAATGAATCCAATAAATATTACGATAAGGACTGCAGCGCAAACCCTAATGTGTTATTCAAGTTTTTAAAAGAAACCAGCATAGTTAAATTTTAGTCTTTTCCTGAAACAAAAATATAAAAGTATGTGAAGATTAAGCTTATTATTTACACACCATTGTTCGGGTCTGACCTCTGTGGATGCGCATTTATAGGACTAGGCTGACCATGAGTGGCCCAGCGGGTGTGAGCAATACCAACATGGATATTGAAAATCTTGTCAAAGTCAAGGTCCTTAGCCTCTGTAATAAAGAACAGTCATATTATTATTATATTTTACATCCTTCTCATGTCGCTAAACGTAACATAGGGCCCTCATGATAGTTTGTCAAGATTTCCTGTCTTCAGTGAGTTTTTCAATCTCATCAAGGGATGTTATGCCCACTGAACTGGCCTCTCTTAACAATATCCTCTTTAGAGTTTCACGTGGTTGATCTCTTTTTCTTCAGTCTGTTGTATTCAATTTGACAGATTGTTTGGGGATTCTCTGATTGTTTCTTTTCATCACATGACCGATATATGTCCGTCTTCTTTTTCTGATCACCCATAAGACAGGTTGTTGTTTGCTCATCTGTCTTATCTCTGCATTATTTTTTAACTCATTCCACTTTATATTGAGTATTTTCCTGGGGCATTTGTTTTCGAAAAAGTCTAATTTCTTGTCTGTTTCTTTAGTCATTTTCCAGCTTTCACATGGATAATTGAGGATGGATATTACATCTGAATTCCCCCGTGTGGTACCCGGGATCTGCAAAGAATAGGACCACTGTACCTTACCATGCATGATCGTAAAAGGCGACTAAGGAGGGTTCAGCATAGGGCCAGCAACCCTATCTGGTAAAAAACTATCAGACTGCTACAGAAACAGAAGCAAGGGAAAAAGCAAATGCAGGTGGAAGGAGAAATGCGTATCAGGAAACTGAGCCCATGAAGGTTGTGGATGAAAGCCAGCCACTGGAAGTCCCCAGCCCGACTGCAGACCTCCTGGAACCTAAACAAAAGATGCAAATAGGCAGCTGGAATGTAAGAACACTAAACCAGACTGGAAAACTAGCACAAACCATCAAGGAAATGCACAGATACAAACTAGACATACTAGGAATACAAGAAGCAAGATGGACAGGACAAGGCAGAAGGAAATTAACAACACAGCACACAGAAGATACAATAATATGGTCAGGTAAAGAAGATCTTCATGAAGGAGGAGTAGCATTGATTATAACAAAAGAAGCATCAAGAGCATTGCTGAAATGGACCCCAATAAATGAGAGATTATTATATGCACGGTTCAACTCAAGATTCACGAAGCTGTCTATTATAGTTTGTTATGCACCAACAGAAGCAGCCGAAGAGGAATTAAAAGAAGATTTTTACAACAGCCTCCAAGCCACAGTAGAAACAATACCCAAGCATGATATGCTACTCATCTTGGGCGACTTCAATGCAAAAGTAGGTGAAGGAAATGAAGATAGAAGAAGAATCATGGGAAGAGAAGGAATCGGAGAAATAAATGAAAATGGAGAAAGACTGTGCAGTTTCTGTGAAGAAAACATGATGACCATCGGAGGGACAATTTTCCAACACAAAAACATCCATAAGGTGACTTGGAGGTCACCAGATAAAACCACAGAAAACCAAATCGATCACATACTAATAAACAACAAGTGGAAACGGTCACTACAAGATGTGCGAGCAAGGAAAGGAGCAGATATAGGAAGTGATCACAACCTTCTGGTAGCAAAAATAAAACTAAAATTAAGGAAAGCCAGAATCGGAGAACACAGAAGATACATTTTGATACAAGAAAACTGATAGACCAGCAAACAAGAAATGAATTCTCAATAGTACTTAAGAACCGCTTCAGTGTCCTACAAGACGAAGCAGAAATGTCCATATTAGAGTTCAATAAAACACTACAGGAAACAGCAAAAGAGGTGCTGGGATATCGGAAAAGGAGAAAAGAGGAATGGATAAGTGAGACCACATGGGAAAAGATAGAGCAAAGAAAAGAAATCAAGAAAAAATTACTGAACACCAAATCACAACGGCTTAAAGAACGAGTTTTAAGTAATTATGCACAAAAAGACAAAGAAGTGAAGGAATCATGCCGTCAAGATAAACGTCAGTATTATGACAACTTAGCAGAGAAAGCAGCATATACAAATGACATGAAAACCATATATAAAATCACAAAGCAGATGACAGGTAACTTCAATACAAGATGTGAAAGTGCAGTAAGAACACAAAATGGACAACTGGTCAGTGGAGAAAGAGAAAAAATTGAAAGATGGAGGGAACACTTTAACACCCTACTAAACAGAACACAAGCAGCACAAGCAATAGGTATACCTGAAGCAAAAGCGGAACTAAACATCAATACAGGACCAATAACAATAAATGAAGTAAAAGAGGCGATAAAGATGCTAAAATCAGACAGGGCACCAGGTGAAGATGAAGTGACTGCTGAGATGTTGAAAGCAGAAGAAACAGAAACACCAAAACAACTTTGCCGGATATTACAACAAATTTGGGATTTAGAAAAAGCCCCAGAGGAGTGGAAAACTGGCCTTATAGTAAAACTACCAAAGAAGGGTGACCTCAGAGATTGCGGGAACTGGAGAGGCATTACCCTACTGCCACTCACTAGTAAAGTATTTTGCAGAATAATCATCAACAGAATTGTACCAATACTTGAGGAAAAACTTCGGAAAGAGCAGGCAGGATTTAGGAAAGGAAGATCATGCATAGACCATATATTTGTACTTAGACAAATATTAGAACAGGCAAATGAGTGGCATAGCACAACATATGCATTATTCATAGATTTTGAGAAAGCCTTTGACAGTGTCAACAGAGATGCACTGTGGAAAATCCTAAGATGGCATGGCCTCCCCCATAAAATAGTTAATGTAATCAAAGCCCTATACGAGGGTTTTCAGTGCAAAGTTATCTGTGGAGAACATACCTCCAGCAGCTTTAGGGTAGAAACAGGAGTGAAACAGGGATGTGTACTATCACCAACATTATTTATCTTGGCAGTAGACTGGTTAATGAAGGAGGCAACATCAGACAAACGCAGAGGATTACAATGGACCCTTAACACAGTGCTGGAGGACCTTGACTTTGCGGACGACATTTGTCTATTATCAAGCAGTCACAAAGATATGCAAGATAAAATAAACAAGTTAACCCAGAATGCAAACAACATAGGACTAAAGATCAACGTAGGAAAGACAAAATTAATGAAGCAAAATGTGAACAACAGAAATGTACTCAGAGTAGATAACAAGTTAGTGGAGGAGGTCAACGAATTTGTATACCTTGGCAGCAGAGTAGTAGAAAATGGAGACAGCACAGAGGACATCAACAGCAGACTTACTAGAGCAAACCAGGCTTTTGCAATGCTACAGAATATATGGAAATCAAATAAACTAAGCATAAATATGAAAATCAGGATATTTAAGAGTAATGTTCTAAGTGTACTACTCTATGGTAGTGAATGCTGGAAAATCACCAAAACCATAGAAAACAAGTTGAATTCTTTCCAGACTAAATGTTTACGTAGAATTAAAAAAATATTTTGGCCAAACACCATAAGAAATAACATCTTATTGGCAGAAATGCAGATGAAGCCACTGACAACAATTATCGAGGAAAGACGCTGGCGATGGTTGGGACATGTGCTCAGAATGACTGACAACTCACTACCAAAAATAGCACTAAGATGGACACCACAGGGGAACAGAAGTAAGGGTAGACCAAAAGAGACATGGAGAAGAACAACAGAAAGGATGTTGAGCAATAGAGGGCTCACCTGGGCAAGAGCAGAAAAAAAGGCGAAAGACAGGCATTTGTGGAAAACCCTTGCGGAAGCCCCATGTGCCCTGGGCACTTAAGGTTCAGAGAGAGATTACATCTGAATTAAATGTTATTACATATTATTACATGACTGTAAAATGTGTGCTAATAAACATTTCTTATTTTTATATTATTTTTAATATCATCTCATATGAGTCATAAACCAGTGACAATTTTTCTCCATCAATGCTGTTGCGGTGTCCAGTTTCTGTTTTTTTTCAGCAACACTCCATTCTTCTGGTTACTGCAGTTGGATATTTTGTTAATCAGTTTGCCTCTTTTCTAACTGCCTGGTTGGTTTGTGATGATCCTATATAACTAAAATGTGAATGAAAATGCATGTCACATCTGGTATAAAAGATACAATAAAAGACCTTGTATGATTACTAATTTAACTCTTTCCATGCCCGAGGAAGAAACACGGATGTGCTGTGGAGTGCCAGAGTAAAAACGCGGGTCTTGATATGTTAGGGGGTATAGTTATAAAATGGAATGGAAAACAGTATTTCTATGTACTTCCGTATACCTATTATGTTTCAAAGTATAAATAAATGAATGAAAATTTCATAAATGCAGAGTTTTTTAGGAAAAGAGAAGTAATGTGATGTTTTTAGACACTGATTGTGCCCAGCTCGCCATCGGCTAGGTCTAGATATGCACTACTTGCCATCTGAGATGTGTAGATCTACTTGTCAATCTCATATTCTGATTCTATGTTGTATTCTCGCTAAATTAATGTCTGAAATAGCCTTCTAACTACTTCTCCCGTCGTCTAATATGTCTAGATCTACTTTGGATACATTCAAGAGCAGTGGGGTGGTCACAGGCCATGTCCATACCCCTATCTACATCATCAAAACTTGAAAAAATTCAGTCTTTCTCTTCCTTTTTCTCGCTCGGCATCACTCGTAACTAGGCACTCTTTCGCTGTTTTGAAAAGTGTCACAGGAATCACGGACGAAATATGTACAATCTAAATGTTACACCGGTTGTTTTATTGAAACAAACCAATGATCACTAAAGTGACCACTGGCACGCATTGGGAAACTGGAAAAGTTATAAAAGTGACCAAAGGCACGGGAAGAGTTAAGCAAAAAATGCACTGAGTTATTTATATGAATGTTCTTTATAACTCTGAAAACAGTGCTCCTGTAAAGAGTAAAAGTAAGATATCATCATAATATTAAACTGTAAAAGTGTGATATAATCATAATATTAAACTGTAAAACTAACCATCCACCAGCTTTGACAGAGCTGCAACTTTTCCTGTCTGCTTTATGATTTTAATGGAACATTCACCGTCTTTTTCAGATCCTTCAACAGCCAGGCCTGTATGGAGTAAAGTGATATAAAGCAGTATGTAGGAGGATGTTCCTACAGACATATTTACTAAACACATCAAGGGCAGAGTTATGTCTGAAAATGTTATAATTAGACAAAATAAATGGGTGAAAAAGGATGCAGATTAGTTTTACAGGGGTTGTTAGAAAGGCAATAACATATATCATGGAAAATGAACACTGAGAGAAATCTCTGTATGGACCCAATAACTTATCCAGCTAACACAGCAATGGATTATGATGAAGATAAATGATGAAGATAAATGAAAGCAAATTACTTAAGCTTTGATGTTTAAAACCTAATTGTCTACAGTAGTAGTGGTAGTGATAGTAGTGGTGGTAGCAGTAATAGTAGTTGTAGCACCAGAAGCAGCAGCAATAGTAGTGTGGTGATGGTGTTTTGGTACATCAACAAATTTCTCTGCTGAGATATCCTTAATTTCTCATGATTCATGAATGACAGCTGAGTTATCTGCTTCTGTAGGATAGCTTATTTGCCCTGGGCTAACTTATTTACTATCTCTGTTTCTTTAGCCAGATACACTTCCTTGTATATCTCTATTTTCATATTTCTTTACTTCTTTTGCTGAAGTGTCAGTGGGAGATAACAACTTTAATCTTTCTTCCTGGTATGAGTTCAGGTTCCCAACACTGCACTGAGGCTTCTTCCTTTACTTTCAAAACCTGATTACACTGAAATAATCAAATTATTATATATAACAATACTTCTTGCTACATTCTTTTTTTCATCTCATAGGCTAAAAATATTGTTACAATTTATCTAAATGAAGATAACTTATACAGTGACTTTTTAAAAAATTACTCATGAAAGCATTTTGAGAATAGCCTTGACCTTGCTTAAAATAATGAATATGAATTATGATGAGGGAAAACTGATAATAAAATAAAAAACGTGCTCAATTATTTTCTAGCAAAACATCATGTTTATACATCTGCAAGTGCACACACAAATATACGCAGTTACTGTCATAAAGTTGTGGAACATAACTTAAAACATTTTTAAAAATCTTAGGCAAAAGAATTACATTACAGTAGCATGACAGACCATCGTTAAAGTATTTTTACTATAAAGTGGTAAGAAATATATTGAGAAATAAACATGCTGAGAATAACTTGACAAAATAAGGCTTAGAAACAAGGAAATCTGAGAGTATAGCAAAATAAATTATATAAAACCCAAGATAATATAAGAGAGATGGACATCAAAATCACACTGCAAATGAGAAAGAACATATGACCAAGACAAACAATGGACTCCTTAAAGAGAAGTAAGACAGTACAGACCTACGTGCATGTACAAATAAACATTTCAAGAAGAAATCCCAATTGTGGGAAAGACCAGGTAGAAAGTAGAATGATAACATTAAAAAAACTGAGTAAGATGAAAACTGTGTTTGCCTTATGCTCTTTAACTCTTTCCATGCCGAAGGAAGAAACACGGACATTCCATTTGGTGCCGAAGTAAAAGTGCAGGTCTTGATATGTATCGGGGGTATAGTTGGAAAAGTGAATGCAATACAGTATTTCCATGATAAGTGTACTTATTATGTTTCAAAATAACTAAAAATGTATGAAGATTTCATAAATGCAGAGTTTTTTAGGAAAAAAGAAGTAATGTGATGTTTTTAGACAATAACTGTGTCCTATTTACCATCGGATAGGTATAGATGTACAGTACGTACCATATGAGATGCCTAGAACTACTTGCCAGTCTTGTCTTGTGATCATATGGGCCATTTTCACTAAAATAATATCTGAAATAACCTTCTAACTACTTCTCCAGTCATCTAATATGTCTAGATCTACTTGGGATACATTCAAGAACAGTGGTCTGGTCACAGGACATGTCCATACCCCTATCTAAATCACCAAAAATAAAAATTTCTTGATCAATAACTTCGTTTTTCTTGGTTGACATAGCTCATAACTAAGCACTCTCCACCATGATGAAAGGACATGTGCAAATAAAATGTGTACAATTAAAAAGTTACACCGTTTTTGTAGAAACAAAACAGGTATAAAAAAATAGTCACATGGCATGGAACACACATATCGGAAGTGACCAATTTTAGTCATAAGGCACGGGAAGAGTTAAGGCACGATGATGATGATGATGACGATGTAGAGTCTAACATATTGCACTTATAAACAAGTAATAAAACAAGCACCTGTACTCACCTGCAGAGTCGTAACCCCTATATTCCATTCGTTTCAAGCCATTGATAAGAATGTCCAATATTTCACGCCTTGTAGCTGGTACCAGATAGTTGAGGTAAGCAAATATACCTAGTGCCAGTTGAAAAGAGGAAAAAAAAACAAAAACAAAAAGTGAACTCTCAGTGGAGTGGGGCAAAAATGCTTATTCCATCTTCATGCTGGACACACACTTTAAGAAATGCAAAATTTAGGAACCTCACAGTCGAAAAATGAAAATGCACATATATATATAACAGTAATTTCAATCAGGAACTTGCCAATCATTCCACAACACTCAGTGAAGTAGAGGAGATAGGTATTGATGAATTATGGAATTCTTACAGCACAGCCATAATCACAGCAGCAAAAGCAAGCTCTGGACTGAAAAAACCAAATAGAAAAGCATGGATACCAGAAAACACATGAAAGATGAGCAGCCAAATTAGAAATGTTGAATGTAAAGACAGATCTTGGAAAAGATCTGGCGAAAGCAACAAGCAAAGAAATAGACAAGAAAGTAAAAAGTTCAGCTAGAAGGGTTAAAAAAGAATACATAGACAATATGGCGAAAGAGGCAGAGAAAGCAGCAAAAACAGGAGACAGCAAAACTTTATATAACATACAAAAGAGGCTAACAGGTACTATTACATCTAAAGAAAGACCAGTCCTTAGCAAAACCCTATTAACATCAAGTAAAGACCAAAAGCAAAGATGGGCTGAACACTTCCAAGAAATACTTAATTGACCACAACCAAAAGAATTAATAAACCTTGAAACCAACTTACCAACCCCACAACTAAATGTCAGCCTAGATGAAACTACATTGCATGAAACTGAAACAACAATGAATTTAATGGCTAACAACAAAGCTGCAGGTGAAGATGAAATAACACCTGAAATGTTAAAAGCTATCAATAGTGACAACATGACACAACTACAGAGAATGTTTAATAAGATTTCGAAAGAAGAAAAGGTCCCTTCTAAATGGAAAAAGGGAATAATTGTTAAAATACCAAAAAAAGACAACCTTAGTGACTGTAACAATTAGAGAGGAGTAACCTTAGTACCAGTTGTGTCAAAAGTATTTTGCAAGATATAGTGGATACCGCAATGAGGGAAGAACAAGCAGGATTTCGAAAAGGGAGAAGCTGTCTTGACCAGATCTTTACTCTAAGAATAATACCTGAAGAACATATTGAAAAGCAGAAACCATTAATCCTGAACTTCATAGACTTTAAAAAGGCATTTGATAGTATACACAGAGATTCACTGTGGAGAATTTTAAATCTATATGGAATACCATCTAAAACTGTCAACATCATTAAGGACCTCTACAATGGATATGTCTGTGCAGTCAAAACAGAAGGGATGAGCGAATGGTTCCAGACTGAAACAGGTGTGAAACAAGGATGTATACTGTCTCCTTTGCTTTTTGGAATTGCAACAGACTTCATAACGAAAAAATGCTGCACAGGTAACATAGGTACTGACTGGGTACATGGGACCCAACTAGAAGATCTTGATTTTGCTAGTGACATAACTCTTACCAGTAACAATGTGAATTTCATGCAAGACAAAACAGACATCAGGTCTTCACTGGCTAGCAAAATAGGACTTGAAAGTAACAGAGACAAAATAAAAATAATGAAACTTCCCATTGATCAAAATGGAAAAAAACACGTAGAAGGGACAGATGTTGAAGAAGTCAATCAATTTGCATACCTTGGCAGCTACATAGACCAGGATGATGACACCAGAAAAGAAGTTAGAATTAGAATTACAAAAGCAGCATCGATCTTCAAGAATCTTGAGAACATATGGCATTTAAAAGTTATAAGCACAAAAACCAAGTTAAGACTATTCAATTCAAATGTAATATCCACTCTCATTTATGTATGTGAAAGCTGAAAAACAACTAAAGAAATAGACAAGAAATTAGACTCTTTTGAAAACAAATGATTAAGGAACAAATTCAAGAACAATGCAGAGATAAGACAGATGACTGAACAACTACCAGCCCCCTGGGTGATCAGGAAAAGGAGATGGACATATGTTGGTCACGTGATGAGAAGAAACAATCAGAGAATCCCAAAACAAGCTATCAAGTGGAACACAACAGGCCGAAGAAAAAGAGGCAGACCATATGAAACTCTAAAGAGGACATTGTTAAGAGAGGCCAAATTAATAGGCATAAAATCCCTTTATGAGGCTGAAAAGCTCGCCGAAAACAGGAAAAATTGGTGAACTATCTTGCAAGCCCTATGTGACGTTGAACGGTATGGAAAGGATATATATATATATTTAGAACTAAATTCAAGTGAATGGATCTTGACAATCAGTTTTTAAATTTTGTTTTGGAACCTTCTGTGATAAGAGCATAAACTGATTTAATGTATGTCAATTTTATGGTGGGCAATTATCCTCACTGTATATGTGTCCAGACATCTCAAATTGTGAAAGACATTCCTCCTAAACTGTACAAACTATGAAACACTGAAATGCATCTACAGGACCTGTGAAACCATCCAAAAAAGTTAAGAACCACCCCAAAATGTTAAGCTATGTGGTTCCATACAGGAACTATTTTTTTTTAAGTCAAATGTATCCATGAGACAAAACTGCAAATATAAACAGTAAACATGTAAAATGAAGATGACACTAAAATATAATTAGCAAATGTAAGACAGTCTAGATTAGGATAGTCAAAACATAGATTACTCTGCAGAAAGATTGAGGAAGGGAGAGAGCATGTTTGCTTTTGCCAGTTAGAGACATATCTGCTAAGGACGGAATTTTAGTATTAAATACTGGATAATAATGTACATTATAGTAATAATTTACATCCCTGTCATGAGATGCAGTTACATTACACGTAACACAGTTGGTTAACTGTAACAGACTGTTACTGCTATCTATGCTGGTTACGCCTGGCAGTGAGCTGGATTACTTATCCTCTTTACTTTCCAGTTATCAATTACACATTTCTGGCACTCTACAGTTTTCTTGAAAAACATCGTATCTGTTACCAGTTGGCTGTATTTTATCTCCGTACATATACAATCCACTTACCACACATGATGGCTTTTCCCTGTAATGCTGTCAGCTCCTTCTGAATGTAAAAATTCTGTTTTATAACTTGTATCAATGCGTTTCTTTAACTATCTCTTGTTACTGCAGTCTCGATGTCTATCGACAGGTGCCACGTCTTCCGCTCGGAAAACCGAACTCGCCCAGTCAACGAGCGCTAACAGAAAGCGCCGTTCATGACCTCTGTCAGGACACGCCTTCGGCTTCTCCGTATACAAAGGAACACAGTAGAGGAACAAAAGAACAATATTAATAAAGTCATTCTTTAATATTATTAATTAATTAATTTTATTATAATAAATATTATTAATATTATTCCTACATTAGTTTCCGAGCCGTTCATCACTCTGATCAATTTACACTGTTACTGCAGTTTTAAAATAATAACACTTTTTTTTTAGTGTGAATGAACTTCAGAACAAGTCCATATTTACTTGTGAACTTCTCTAGCAAACAATCACCCTTCAAGCTGGCTTTGAACGTTTGTCTGACACAGTCTACCACGTAATGTTTATTACTGGATTTTGTAAAGATAAAATGCTCGTTTTTTGTTGTTGTTGTTGTTGTTGTTGTTTGTAACAGGCTTGTTTGCTGGAAAGATTAATTAACATGTCTCTTTTCATTCCTTTTGTTTTAGTTTTTTTTTCTTCAATTATTAAGGCCCGTATGTGCAATCAAAGTACTGTCATCAAGCCTATTTAAATAAAAATTGAAAACTAGCAACAATAATTCTGATTCTCCGTTCAAAAGCCAGAGACGTTTTGCTCCACATTATTATGATTTAAAGATTTAGCATTTAAGTCCTATGGCTAGATCATGGTTGGTTGGGTTCTGGCGGGTTCTTCAGTCTCGCACAGAATATCCATTCTTTTAGTACACACGTTTATTTCGGGTTTTCTTCATCGCAACACGGATTTCCTCGAAGCATCACATCGGATTGGCATGGAGTGTGGTGGCTTGTTTGAAGACGAGGAGTGGATCAAAATAAACAGGCTTCTCGGCACATTTTATCACTATAGGGATCATGCAGAGCCCTGACCCATTATTAGCAGACTGGAGAAGGGTACCAGTTTGTCCCTAGTAGCACCACCAAGAGGTGGGATAGTACTGACCAGTTCCTAGTTACCTAACCCCTACAGTCATGTCGTTATTCTTGTCTTGTCTCCTTTCTCACAGTAATAATTCCATTCTCATACACCTCTCGGTGCTAAGGGGACTAATAAGACGTTCTGACAGAGCTCGGCGGTGTGTTTTAAATAATGGGACATATTAAGGTTGCAGTAAGTTTACTCTCTCCATCTCTTGCGTGGGCGGCCCCTTCCTCTGTTACCTGCGAATTGTGGCATACGGTCTAGCAGTAGCCGTGCAACGTGGTCAAACTATCTGACTTGTTTCTGGATGTAGTGTAATACTGATGTTACTCCAACCTTCGCCTTGCTTTCTTATTTGGTCTCTTCTCGTATCATTTCTGATCACTCTTTCGTTTTTGGCTGTTTGTATCTATGTCTGATATCGATAGCACGTTATCCCAGCTCAATAACAGTTGCTCCCAGCTGGTAAGGCATTGAAAACACACATGTACGAACACCTTGTAACTGCGAGCTGTTGTTCTTTGCAGCAAATGCTGTAGAGATGAGACATAACATCGTATCAGCGTGGGAGAGGATTATGGTAGCTACTTTTTCAGTCCCGGAGTACAGCTAAAAAGCAGGGGGTGTGGAATGCTTCTTTAGCAGACTCCACCACCATGACACACTAGAAGAAGACGACAGGAGGCTATAGTCATGGCCACTCGGTGCAAAAGTTGGTTTTTTTTTGGTCGACAGTTGGCGGCGTGGTAGCTCGTTCTGTTAAGAGGTCAAAGGTCGTTGCTTTCTGCGTTCTGTTTCTGTGGAGTGCAGGTGCCTTCTCTGACCTCGATGGAATCATCCAGTCTGATCTTTCCTTGGTGTACCAGTAGTTCACAACATTAATTGATTCAATTAAATGTTATAACGTAATTCGGTGGTTTCAAATTTAACGAGAATTAACAACAATGGCGTGAATGGTTCACGGAGTACTAATGCTTTCTTCAGCTCAGGTGTGCTAGAACTTGGTGCTAAATTTAGTTCGCACCTTGAGAACACTGACAAGGACTACAGTGTGCGATGGCTGGGAAAGAAGTGGCAAGAGTTGTTAAAAGATGTGATCAGGCGAAAGAGGACAAGAGACTGGGTATGTTTTGTGTTGTTATATTAATACTGGTTCACTTACAGAGGAATACAAGAAATACTTGTAATATATTCTCTTGTGAGACGTTTTATTTTGTTAGTGGCAGTCAAGAAGAGTGTTTTGTAGTCTTTGTGGTGGTGTGTATGTGGTTGGTGTTTTATATAGTGTTAGAATCAGAACTGGAGAAAGAAACTGTCTGCTCATACCATTAGCATCTCTAGGAGTTTCAGACATTGATCCAGAGTAAGGGGAGGCCTAGAAGTAGCTGTCATGCTATGTTTCTTCAACGTGTCTTTCACTCCATCGGTATTCTTTTTCATTACTCCCCATATCCAGATGTTTTCGAGTTGTATGCACATGCAATTTATTGTTCTGGATTAATGCGTATCAAAAATGCCAGAACCACTTAACTCTGATTTTCATTGTAGTCCTTGGCTAGTGTTGTTCCCACATTTGCCCAGTTATTTCATTTCGCTCTTGATCCCTTCTTGTCTTATTTACCATTTTTCTTAAGCATTTCATCTTGCATTTTGTTATCTTTTTTTCTCATGGTATATGGTGAGTGTTCATGTTTGGCATTGATAGCACAGAAATGTTTGAAAGAATTGGGGTTGTTTTTTTTTTTTTTTAGTGTCCATTGAGATATTTGGATGTTTTAGGATTGGTGCAGGTTGATAAGTAACATGGCTTGTTTTATGAATTCCACATTTGATTTCTCTGTCTATTTTTCCATCCTGCATCAGTGTGCTTCTTAAATATTTGAATTCAGTAGCCTTCGTCTTGGAAGGGTACAAAATTGGAAAAAAGAAAGAGAGGAAGATCAAGGCAATGATGGCTGCAAGACATCGTTGACAATCTGGAAATGGATGCGTCAGCAGCAGAGCATCTTGCTTACAACCGAGAGACCTACAGGAGAACTGTTAGGGAGGCAAAGTTTTGCAAGGGACATGCAGATGATTGACTGACTGAGCCTGTTTGAGTTTGGTGTTATTTATATAAATGTTACATTCTCACCATTGTTTCTGTTTTCTCGATATTTATTTTCATACTGTATTCTTTGCAGCTGCTATTGGAGAAGGAAACAATGCAGAAATTGAACAGAGCAAACAACCAGAAAATAACAGTTTATGAGATCAGACAATAGCTTGATAAATCCTTAACATTTGTTGTTGTATCTCACTGTAACCATGAATTTGGCAGCTGATGTCATTTTGAAGATCTTGCAACAGATAATCAGACCAGGCCTAACAAAGAGACATCTTAGAAGGTTCACCACCAACATGGCATCTTCATTTATGCCACACAGTTTAGATATAAACATTTGAAAGTTGGCAAAAATTTAAACTACTTTCATTCTGTTCTGTCCAGATTTATCAAGATGTGATCTGACACAAATCCCTGATGCAGTTTTCCATTTGTTACGAAATACCAGACTTGAATCTTGCAACCTTTCAGAAAATCTCATCAGAAGAATCCCATCCAAGTTAGCACTAAAATTCTCCACCCTTTCAGGTATTTGTTTTTTTGTTTTTTTAAAAATATCAGTTTAGAAAATCAGTTTAGTGGGCGCAACATCCCTTGATGGGGTTGAAAAGCTCACAGAAAACAGGAAAACTTGGCAAACTACCATGCGAGCCCTGTGTGACGTTTAACGGCTTGGGAAAGATGTAAGATGTAAGAATGTGAAAATAAAATTATGTTTTTAAAAAGGCAGTGTTTTTCCCACCACAACATATGACTGTGAGATCTGAACACTTAACAGAATAGCTGAGAAGCAAATTAGTGCCTTTGAATGCAAATGCTATAGAAGAATCTTTCAAATATTATGGACACACAAGAGAACAATTATATCCATACTACAGGAATTTAGTATTGAAGAAAGTTGGTTAGAATATCTGTCGAGACAAAATTTAAGTATTTTGGACATATCATGAGAGTCTGGAGAAGACACTTTTGGAAGGGTACATAATGGGAAATAGAAAGAAAGAAAGACTAAGGCAAAGATGGCAACAAGACATTGTTGATCATTTGTGAATGGATGCATCAGCAGCAGGGCATCATGATTACAACTGAGAGGCCTTCAAGAGAGCTGTTAGGGAGGCAATGTTTTGCAAAGGACATACTAATGAATGAATGAATGTGAAAATAGATAAGACTTTTGTTACATGAATAGATATCTAAATCAGTCTGCAGTATATTGGTAGTAATAACATCTGACATTGCATATTGGGATGGATTTTTATTTTTTTAGCGTGTGTGGAAATTGCCTGTAGACTTTGAAATACAACCAAATGACAGACACCAATTAAGTAAATGTAAACATTTAAAGAGTAGTTAAAAGGTTACATTTGGTTAGTACATTTTATTTATCAAAGTTATTATGAGGTTGGCCTTTTCTACATCACATTTATGAGGAAACTGTTAGGACTGGCAGCCCTTCTAAATGTATGCACATCATATTTTTAAAACATAAATTCATATTATTTACCTGATTTTAAATGGCTTTTGTTTCCAAGATTGTTTAAATGAAACAGCTAGTAATGATATTATTTGTGATATTGTATGTCATAATAACTGTGGGAGCAGATTATGTAGTGCACCCACACTTTGCTATGCACAGACCTCATTGTTTTTATATTGAACAATGGACAACAACTGAGAGCAATTAAAGTGTATAACTGTAAACTATAAAGGGCTTAACTCTATTGCTGGTCATAGGGAGCTGCCTTAGTGCACTTGGGGCATGCCCATATGTGTTCGACCTTTGATATCAGGATGTCTTTCAGCCTTTTTAAAGAATTGATTCCAGTGTTGTGTCAGTTTTATTTTTGCATGTGGTCTAGCATTTAGTTGGGATTTGTATCCACTGGCCTTGGCTACATGTAACGCAGTGAGTCATGCTTGGTAGGTGCTTTGGAGGAAAATACTTTGCGTTTGTAGCTCAGGTTGTTGTTTGAAAGATATGAAGTCCAGTTTGTCCAGTTTGATGAGGCCCTCCAGTTTGATAGATATGAAGTCCACTTTGTCCACTTTGATGAGGCTCTCCAGTTTGATAGATATGAAGTCCACTTTGTCCACTTTGATCACTTTGATGAGGCCCTCCAGTTTGATAGATATGAAGTCCACTTTGAAGAGGCTCTCCAGTTTGATAGATATGAAGTCCACTTTGTCCACTTTGATCACTTTGATGAGGCCCTCCAGTTTGATAGATATGAAGTCCACTTTGTCCACTTTGATGATGCTCTCCAGTTTGATAGATATGAAGTCCAATTTGTCCACTTTGATGAGGCCCTCCAGTTTGATAGATATGAAGTCCAATTTGTCCAGTTTGATGAGGCCCTCCAGTTTGATAGATATGAAGTCCACTTTGTCCAGTTTGACGAGGCCCTCCAGTTTGGTAGATATGACTTCTGGAACAGAAGTGAAAGAATATGAGAAATTTTTTCACTAGATGTTAACTCATTTCCTCTTCTTCTTCTTCTTCGTATGCTTCTACCACCAAGACCGCCCTGTGATTCTACTGAATTGACTCCTGTGGTTCTTGAGAGGACCCCATTAAGGTTTAGAGTATCATGGGGCTTGGGCCTATATTCTCAGTGGGTCGCAGAAGCGGGATTGCGTGACACTATGGTTTTCGTTGCACCAGAGTTGGACTTTCTCACAGGAAAAGTCATTTTCATTGTGAGTACTTTTACTGATTAATCTAATCATTTTTTTTTAACCACATACCGTAATATCTCTTATCCAATATTTATTTTCTGCAGAGCTCCACCTTAACAGCAATCATTTATCCAGTTTGCCAGATGAACTCAGACAAATAGAAGGACTCACCACATTGGACATATCACACAATCACTTCACAGCCTTTCCACCAGTGATCTACAGGGTAGATAGCCTCAAAATACTAAAGGCAGAGAGTAATACTATTACAGGTAGGAATGCTTCTTGGACACACTGTAAGTGCATTGCTTTTCTGTGTCTAGGATGTTGCTCATCATACTGGAGTCTGAGTTTTGATTAACAGATATTCTCTTATTACAAGCAGCAATCAGTGAGTTGGAACCTATGACAAAGTATCAGACTTACCTTTCATAGTCCCTGCTGTTGTCTAAACATCTCTGCCACTGTTTCACCAACTGAAGGATACCAACATTATAGAAGTCTTTAGGTTGCTGTCGCAACCAAGACTGTACCACCTCGGACACTACATATTCCGAGTCATATTTCTTGCCTTTCAGTTGCTTTTTCAGTGTGCCAAAGGTATGGAAATTGCAAGGTGAGAGGTCTTAACTGTATGGGAAATTATTGCAGAGCTTCCCAGCCATGTTCAGCAAACTTCTGCTTCATTGCATTGGCCACATGAGGTCTAGCATTGTCATGCAGAAAGATGACACCGCTAGTTAAGGACCCAATTCGGTTTTGCCTGATTTTGGCTTTAAGGTTTGTTAAGGTGGTCTGGTAGCATTCTGCGTTTATTGTGGGACCAAGTGGCAGGAACTCGTTGAGAAGGTATTCACAATAATCAAAGATAAAAGGTGGACATAACCTTCTTGGCTCTGGGCTGAGACTTAGATTTCTTTGGCAGAAGTGACATTGTGTGCTTTCATTGCATGCTCTCTCAGCAAGATTCAGGGTCATGATAGTGGCAGATGGATTCATCCTCAACAACAGTATGCAACAGAAGAGAGTCACATTCTTCTTAGAACCTCTTTGGATGTTCCTGGCACACATGCAGACACTAAACCTTCTGCTCAGCTGTCGGGTTCTGCGGGACCCAATGGACACACACCTTCCTGTACCCAAAGCATTTGTGCAGGATGGCGTAAATGCTACCATGACATGAACAGTAAGTTTTTCCTCTATTATTCTTCAGTCACAATGCATCGAAACATCAGCCTTATGAATTATGTCTGGTGTGATAACTACATGTGATTGACCTGAACGCATATTGTCGAACACTCTTTCCCTGGACTTCAGTATCATTCTACCCACTCCTTGACACGACTCTTGGACAGTGCATGTTCATCTTACACACTTACCATTCGTCATTGGATTTCTGCCGGGGAGCTTCCTTCAGCTGTCAAAAAATTGAATAACCATATACTGTTCTTCCTTTGATGCAAACATGTTGGTAGGCAAAGTGTGGCATATTTCCTCCTTCATGACTTCTGTTAGTGTGACCTTGAATTTGACAACAGATAATTGATACAAACTCTACTTTTGGTCCTGACAAACTTTGCACTGACACTATCTACCACAAAGGCAGTTTCTCCCTCCCACACATATCATAAGATGTAGCAGCCTTGACCCATTTTCATTTGAGTGATTCTTATATTTTTCATTCACATCTGAAGTGCTTTGTTTACTTATAGAAGCCAGTCATACTACATTACTCTGACAATTTACTAATGCAGGTAAGAAGATGGGCCATAAGTTTTGCAGTTATTTTTCTCGACTCTTGTTGATACCAGGAAAGCAGGTGAAAACAGATTCCTGAACTATTTGGTTATGGTCTTTTATTTCATCTGAGCATTCTTGATGCCTGGAAGGCAGGTAACAGATCACAGGATGTGTTATCCTTTTCCACATTTATGATTTGCTGTGTTCATGAATGCAGAACAAGCAAATTATTTGGTGTCTGCTGAGTATGTGGAAAATAAATAGGTAGATGTTGTGAATGAAGCCACAGTTTTACTCATGCATCTATGTTATATATTTAATTTATGGTTTCAAATATTTTATGCATTTCTCCCACATTTTTTCTGTGAAACAAATTTTTCATTTTGAAAATAAATAAGAATATGGCCCCAAAATCAAGTTTATGTCATTTATATTTTCAGAGGTTGATGTTCAGCGGTTAAAACATATGCCAAACATTTCAGAACTGAATCTTCAAGATAATCCACTGAACTCTGATGTACACTCTCAGCTAGTTCGCTTGGCTGAAGATATAACTGTGCTAGTCACACCCCAAGACCCAGAACTGGATGCTGTGGATTGAAGCAACACATACAGGATTGCTTTATTTACTTACACTTTTTTTATGTATGCTGTGTTACATGAAATCTGAAACAAGCAGCATCATGTTGTCCAGAAGCAAATACAAAATGTATGTCACTATGAAATCATTGGCTTAATGTGTGAATAAAAATTTAGTACCTCTGTAAATCATAACTGTTGCTAAATAAATATAGCTAAAGCAGGAAATTTTCTTCATCTTTTGGCGGTTGTGTTGTTATGCGCCCATTAGCCCAACATGTCCGACTTCAGCTTGATGCATTTTTAGGACTGGGTTCATCATCCCACAGCTATCCCTATTCACATGACCAGACAGATGTCTGTTTCTAAGGGCACCAATGGGAGGTAGAATAAGGTCTTGTCCTCAGCAGAAAGTTATTTTAGGATGTGTAGATGTTAAAGAAAGCTAGAAAACAATATATAAAGCTAGAAAACAAGTTGAATTCTTTCCAGACTAAATGTTTACGAAGAATTAGAAACATATTTTGGCCAAACACCATAAGAAATAACATCTTATTAGCAGAAATGCAGATGAAACCACTGACAACAATTATTGAGGAAAGACGATGGCGATGGTTGGGACATGTGCTCCAAATGACTGACAACTCACTACCAAAAATAGCACTAAGATGGACACCACAGGGGAGCAGAAGTAAGGGTAGACCAAAAGAGACATGGAGAAGAACAACAGAAAGGATGTTGAGCAATAGAGGGCTCACCTGGGCAAGAGCAGAAAAAAAGGCGAAGGACAGGCATTTGTGGAAAACCCTTGCGGAAGCCCCATGTGCCCTGGGTACTTAAGGTTCAGAGAGAGAGAGAGATGTTAAAGAGATATTTCTGAAGTTTCAGAAGTCTCCCATTTAAAATGAAAGAAAAGGGCATTGTTAGTTACAGTATACAAATTAATGTTGCTCATTCATACTTTCTATGGTTTATGAGTGTATACGAATGATCTAATTAATATTATGTGCTGTATTCAGCTCAGAATTCTTCCAGATCTAAATTTACAAGTTATAGATATGATCTTTCTGGCACTTCAGTGACAAAAAAGTGTTTTAAAATAGAGATTCTCAGACTGTGGCTCTATCAGGGGGTGTGATGCACCATAGAGATGTTTTAAAAATTGATTTTAAAAAAGTTTTTTTTTAAAAATAATTTATATTATTATATTATTTTTTATTATATGGCATACCATCTAAAATTGTCAGCATCATTAAAGATCTCTACAATGGATATGTTTGTGCAGTCAACACAGAAGATGAGTGAATGATTCCAGATTGAAACAGGCATGAAACATGGATGTATACTATTTCTCTTGCTTTTTAGAATTGCCGTAGACTTCATAATGAAAAAAATGTCGCACAGGTAACACAGGCATTGATTGGGGTACATGGAACCCAACTAGAAGATCCTGATTTTGCAGATGACAGAATTCTTATCATTGACAATGTGAGTTCCATGCAAGAAAAAACAGATAACCGTTTCTTCACTGGCTAGCAAAATAGGACTTAAACTTAACAAGGACAAAACAAAAATAATGGAACTTTCCATTAATCAAGAAGGAAAAATGTGCATAGAAGGAACAGCTGTTGAAGAAGTCAACCAGTTTGCTTACCTCTACAGCTGCATAGACCAGGATGGAGACACCAGGAAGGAAGTTAGAATTAGGATTGCAAAGCACCATTGACCTTCAAGAATCTTGAGAACATATGGCATTGAAAAGTTATAAGCACAAAAACCAAGTTAAGATTATTTAATTTTAATGTAATATCCACCTTCATTTATGCATGGTTACGAAAGGTGGAAAACAAATAAAGACATAGATGATAAATTAGATTCTTTTGAAAATAAATGCCTAAGGAAAATACTCTGTATAAAGTGGAATAAATTCAAGAACAATGCACAGACAAGGCAGATGAGCATACAACAACCTGTCTCATGGGTGATCAGAAAAAAAAAACAAGCTAAGATTATTCAATTCTAATGTAATATCCACTCTCATTTATGCATGTGAAAGCTGGAAATCAACTAAAGAAATAGACAAGAAATTAGACTCTTTTGAAAACAAATGCCTAAGGAAAATATTTGGTATAAAGTGAAACAAATTCAAGACCAATGCAGAGATAAGACAGATGAGTGAACCTGTCTCATGGGTGATCAGAGAAAGGATATGAGCATATGTCAGTCACGTTATGAGAAGAAACAATCAGAGAATCCCAAAACAAGCTGTCAACCATGTACAACTGTAAAGAGGACATTGTTAAGAGAGACCAAATTAATAGGCATAAAAATGAGGTTAAAAAGCTTGCAGAAATCGGGAAAACTTTGCGAACTACCATGTGGGCCCTAGGAAGGATATAAGATGTAATTAGTATAATAGATAATAACAGATAATATGTACACAGTAACAGCTAGAATAAATAATACATGAATAATCTCATGACGTTACAGCTGGTATGCTGAAAATGACATTATGGTGAAATTTTGATTAATGAGAATTTTGTATGAAAAATCCCAGATCCAGGAAAATAAGGTCTGTCAAACTGAATGTATATTAGTTCAAGAAACAAGTCTATCAAATCAAGAGTTATAAACTTATTAGTTGTCATTACATTATTTCTAAGTTTCTTAAAATAGGTAAAAGGTAATGGTAACCCTGTGTATGCCATAGAAGCGCCCATGAAATATGGTGCTAGAGTCCATATCTTTTATTGACCTGTCAGCATCCTAGAAAATGGTCAGCATCATGTCTGACTGCCTTCCCCAGCTCTAGAAGCCAGGTGCATATTTCTACAGTGGAGTGACCGGAGTGCCTCTGACTAGATTTAAAACCATTGACCTTCACCCTGAGAGACTAGCGCACTAACCACACAGATGCTCATCATTAAAACAGATTTCTGTTTTATTTGTTTTGTATAGATATTTAAGATAATATAGTCTATAGGTCTATGGATATACAATAGTAATTTTACTGACAGTGGTTGGATGTGAAGTGAAAACTTTTAAGATAAAGAGTAAAGATGAATGATAGTTGCAGTGCGGTTTCTGTAAAATGTAAGATCAAATCAGAAAGAAAACAGAATAAAAATGAAATAAAAAAGAACCTTAACTTCAGTCAGAAGAGAATTCATCAGGGACAGTAGACTGAACAAGAACAAAGCAAGGAAGTTAATATACAGACTTTATGAGGCATGAAAAAATCCCATATTATTATCCAACTGTTGGTCTTATTTTGATTATTGTGTGAATCTACTGCTAGTTTCTTAGTGTATGTGTTTATCAAATGCAGTCAACTTCAGAATTGACATGTCTAAGCATATGAATGATAGCTGATTTAAAAACACAAAACTATACATTTTACTCTTTATCTGTCTTTGATTTATTGTTTTGTAAGAGCATTCTTGTTGATTTAAAGAGACCTGTTGTTAAAATCAACTGTTTGATTTGAAGATTACTTCATGATAGATCAGAGATGTTAATTTCTATTGTTTATTTTTACAAAAAAACATATCATATGTTTATTTCTTTTGTTGCTGTTGTTTGTAGGTAAAATAATCTTTCCTTGTTTAGTTTATGACATGAACTTAAATTACACCTAACAAAAAATAATAAAACTGAATGTCTTTTTTTCTTATTGCCATTATATATGTTATGTTAAAATTTGTATATTTTGAGTGCATGACAGAGTTTTAACCCCATCGTGATATTAAAAGATATTAAAAGAGCAAGAAATTTTTATATACATACCCCAAATATGTTTACACTATTTGTTTGTTTTTTTTTTGTAAGTGAAACTTTGATGCACTTTCTGTTATTAACTATATTTTATCTCATGCTGTTTACTGTTTCTGATATTTATTGTTTCTTATATTTATTTTTTCAGTACTCAGTCACAAGTTTTCTGTCTTGCTGTGTGTTTAAATTGAAGGATTTGGACAGTGTCAAATGACTTCATTGTCTTTCATTTATATTTTTGCTTGTGCAAAATTTTTTGGATGTGTGAAAGTTAGTGCAGCTGTAATTGAAATCCAAAGCATGTTTGATTGTTATGCTATAGCACAAGAAACATCAGTCTTTGAATACTGGCACTTACGGCATTAATCAGGGATCTGGCAGTTCAGCATAGGAAGGAAAAGGTTTAAAAGAATAGAAAAGTGAATATTGTATTTGAAAGAAACTATATGGTTAAAGAGGCAAACAGTAACTTTAATTTTTTAAAAAATGTTCAGTATTATCTTCTATGTTGTTTAGCTTAATCAGCTTACAAGTATAGTGAACTTAATTGCTGTTTTCTTTTAATTAACTAGTATCCAGATTTCCTTTAATACACAGGTAGCCATTTTATAGAGAAGTGCTAGTATTTTGTGAAGAGTTGGTAAAATGCATATCAGGGTAAATTTCTTAAATTCTAGACAGTAACTGTACCGACAACAAAATACTAAGCACACAAAAAAAAAAGATTGTGCATAAGCATTTCAGAATGATGAATGGGTAGAAATTAAGGGGATGAGGTGTAACTGCAAAAAATGGATCATTCACATATTTAACACAAACTACTTATAGTTACCTGGAAACAAGAAGTTTATAAGAAGGATTAAAATGATGCAGTGATACATGTGTATGATTTTATCTAAAGTTTATTGTCCAAATATTATTCTATTGATACTGTAGGTGTGGTGCTAAAAATTAAATAATAAAAAATAATTCCTTTTTTCTGGGACAGTAATGATCTTGGACCATTTTCAAGCCCGTGTCCCAAAATAAAAATTGGGCCCTAATTTGTCCCAGTTTTGGCAAATCTGTCCAGATTTGTAGAGTTTTTAATCACAAAGGGGTATTTATGAGGGCAGGTAAATTAGATTTTCAATCTTTTAGACTTAGTTTCTTTTCTGTTTTTTTTTTTTTTTTGCGTGAGACTCAGTATGTATTTATCAACCCTCTATTTCTGTGTATCGATATGAAAGAAGTTACGTTACAGCACATTGCTTTCATTTGTGCTTTTTTTTTCAAAGTAATTTTGCTTTCTCTAAGAATGGAAGTTGACCCAGAGAAATACAGGTGTTGTTTTAATGAAAAACTACAAAAGGAATTTCCATTCATCACAAAGACTGATATCTCAGATTCTGACATGAGATGCAAAACATTTGCGTCAAGTTTTTCAATCAACCATAGCTGTCGCACTGATATTACAGCTCACTTAAACAGTGACAATCACAAAAAGGCAGTTTCTGTATTTGAGAATGTCTGTGTCAGTTTGTAACAAGGGAAAATGTATCAGAATCAAGTTCTAATGAAATTTTGCTAGCATCAAGATGGATTGAAATAGTCTCTCACTTCAAAAAAGCCATATTCCTTTTCCAAATGTGTTTAAATTAGTTGAGTTCCCTTTCTGCCTTCTGGGAACTAATGTTGCCACTGAAAGGGTATTTTCCCTTCATGAATATCACATTGTTCAGCGACAGAACACAGTTTGGTGTGGAGAGCCTGAAGGCAGTGTTAGTGACTAAGGTAAACAGTGATGAAGTGCTTTGATTCTTCATCTTAATTTTAAGGTAGGGATGAAAATAGTTTTATCAGAGCAGTAGTTTTATATGTTTATTGTATATTATATGTTGTCATTGCTGTTAAGCTATGCACATTTCTATATGTCATGTATAAAAGAGCAGTTTCAATGGATGGTTTTTTTTTTTTTCATCAAATTCAGTCGCCACTCCCTCACACCTCCCCACTTCGAAACACACTCACACCTCACCCCTCCGGCTTAACAATTTTTATGAAATGTCCTATTTTTTTTCCCTTGATTTTGGGGTCTGGAAAACTGAGTTTTGTCCTAATTATATAAATAATATTAAATAAATGACAAACTGACACTTAAAAGAATAAGAGAGATTTGTGACAAGACCATGGGAGCTGAAGCTAGAGAAACAGCAGAAACTCAGTGGCACAGTTCTGGCTACCAGTTTCCTCTATTTTCAGGATTATTTTTGGAATAATTTACCATTCAGAAAAAAAAAAATCATTCTGTGCACAGAAAAGAGACTTTTCTGATCCCCATACTTAGTAGTTTTCACCCTTTTTTCCCAATTTGCCAGATAGTGGAATGCAAAGGTCTTTTTCGGCTGTTTTGTATCTCCATACAGTATATCTGTGATGGAGGAAATTGGTGGTAGCTTTCATTACATTGTAATCAAGCAGATGGCTTTTCACAGTTTGTCTTTTACAATGCATGCTTTATGGTGTGCAATTCACAGTCACACTGTGCAAGTGTTTATTGAAAATGGTGGGCCATGTGCACGGCCTGAAGATGGTCTTCACAACTTAAACTGTTGATGTTGCCTGGGGTTGGGTTTTGGCAAATGTGGTTATAGAGATATTCTGGTTGGGTTGCTGGCCCAGCAGTCCATCCATTGTTGTTTGCATATGATGTGCATAATATGACTAACTGTACTTATGTTGGCGAGGATGTGAAGTTGTGGCATGGTTGCTCCATTCTTTTGCTAGTCTGCCAACACTTTCTTACCTCTGATATCCTTGTTCCAAGGCATCCACTTAAAAAAGTGGTCTTGAGGTCATAGGAGGTAAGTAGGTTTGTTGTGCTGAGTGCATTAGTTATGATATCCTTATCTGTAGGAGTACAGTTTTTACAGGCTTGACAAGCAGATGGGTGTGTGGTACTTCTTGTGTATTTCTTGGTTATAGTTGTCAGTATAGCCTATATCTCACATTACAATTGGAGTAGAACAGTCTTTAATGAAGCTGAGAAAGAGAACAACACTTTAGTTGCACTGTGAAATTTATTATCAGTTACTGTCTCTTGTAAATATTATAAAAATAAAACAGCTGAGTTTAAACCTGCACAGTTTTCAGTACTTGTTTCTTTTTTTTGTCATATGTTTGTTTCAGTTTCATGTCTCCTACACTTGTAAGTGCAAACATGTATGATGATACTATTTGTAGTAATTATGACAGCATTACTAAGTGACATTTATATATTTTTTTCACTTCATACCTTTTTATTCTGTATTCAGTCATTATCATTTTGTAGATTTCAATTTTTGTGTGTTGCAGCTATTTTCCATAGTTTTGGTGCTCTCAGTTTTTAAATTATTGCTGTTTATGAATTTTTTTTCCACTTTTGTTAGCAATAATAAAAAAAGGTGGAAATTTCTCCCTATCTTGTAATTATGCATTTGTAGAAGTGCTGGAAGAAGATGATAAACTGAACTACTACAGGAGAATATACATTTGCTGGAAGAAGAGGATAAACTGAACTACTACAAGAGTTTATAGCATTTGCTGGAAGAAGATAAACTAAACTACTACAGGAGTTTATAGCATTTGCTGGAAGAAGATAAACTGAACTACTACAAGAGTTTATAGTATTTGCTGGTAGAAGATAAACTGAACTACTACAAGAGTTTATAGCATTTGCTGGAAGAAGATAAACTTAACTACTACAAGAGTTTATAGTATTTGCTGGACGAAGATAAACTAAACTACTACAGGAGTTTATAGCATTTGCTGGAAGAAGAAGATAAACTGAACTACTACAAGAGTTTATAGCATTTACTGGAAGAAGATAAACTGAACTACTACAAGAGTTTATAGTATTTGCTGGAAGAAGATAAACTGAACTACTACAAGAGTTTATAGTATTTGCTGGAAGAAGATAAACTGAACTACTACAAGAGTTTATAGCATTTGCTGGAAGAAGATAAAATGAACTACTACAGGAGAATATAAATTTGCTAGAAGAAGAAGAAGATGAACTGAATTACTACAGGAGTTTATAGCATTTGCTGGAAGAAGATAAACTAAACTACTACAGGAGTTTATAGTATTTGCTGGAAGAAGATAAACTGAACTACTACAGTAGTTTATAGCATTTGCTGGATGAAGAAGATAAACTGAACTACTACAGGAGTTTATAGCATTTGCGTGAAGAAGAAGATAAACTGAACTACTACAGGAGTTTATAGGATTTGCTGAAGGAAGAAGATAAACTAAACTACTACAGGATTTTAAAGCATTTGCTGGAAGAAGAAGACAAACTGAACTAACACAGAAGAAGATAAACATTTTTGAAGTTTCGACAAGAACAATAAATAGGGAAAAAAATCTGAAATGTCTGTTTAAAATTTTCTGCAGGCTAAGCAATCAAGTGGAACACAACAGGCCGAAGAAAAAGGGGCAGACCGCGTGAAACTCTGAAGAGAACATTATTAAGAGAGGCCAAGTTAACAGGCATAAAATCCTTTGATGAGGTTGAAAGACTCGCCGAAGACAGGAAAAATTGGCGAACTACTTTGCGAGCCCTATGTGACGTCTAACGGCACGGGAAGGATATAAGATATAAGATAAGATAAGCCACTGTACTGAAACAGAAAGATAAAAAAAAATAAGAGAGATTTTCTGAAGTGTGTGTACACAGTATTAAAAAAAAAAAGATAAATATTTTAAGCAAATTAATGTATAGATACAGTCTGTAAAATCTGGGCAATAGATGAGTACATACACAATATCCAGCTGCACAATTCTCTTAATAATTCCATGTGGCTTGTAGGCAAATCTGTAAACATAAGTGACAACAACATAAGACAACTACTGCTGCTACTACTATTCTACTATTATCACTACCACCACTGCTACTACCAGTACCACCACTACTACTAGTACTATTACCACCACTATTACTGCTACTACTACCACTACCACTATTACCATTACCACTGCTACTACCACTACTACTGCTACCACTACAATCATTACCACTACTATTACCACTACTATTACTACCACTACCACCATTACCACTACTACTACTACTACCACCATTACCACTACTACTACCACCACTACCACCATTACCACTATACTACCACTACCACCATTACCACTACTACTACTACCACTACCACCATTACCACTATACCACCATTACCACTACTACTACCACCATTACCACTACTACTACCACTACTACTACTACCACTACCACCATTACCACTACTGCTACTACCAGTACCACCACTGCTACTAATACTATTACCACCACTACTACTACTACCACTACTACTACCACCATTACCACTACTACTGCTACCACTACCACCATTACCACTACTACTGCTACTATTACCACCATTACCACTACTACTGCTACCACTACCACCATTACCACTACTACTTCTACTACTACCACTATTAATTACTGCTGCTACTACTACTACTACTACTACTACTACTACTACTACTGCTACTACTACTACTATCACCACCATTGCTGTTTCTGCTACTTTTACTTCTAATATATTGGACGGAAGTATGAGTCTGGAGCACCTACGTCCTACCAGGGTGACACATTTTTCTGCTAATAATGTAAAGTAAAATAAAATGTATATTTTTATAGAAACAAATATATTTTAAAAATTAATTTATTATTGTACATTGAATGTTTGTGTCATATAATGTATTTCCTGGCCTCACGTCATTCAGAGTTAAATGTTATGAGAAGATGGGTTGATTATCAAGGTAAAATTAATGAAACTAGATGAAGATGTAATGACATATTCGTCTAACGATCCAGTATTAGTCTGATACTGTAAACAGCAACTCTGATGGCTAAAGAAGAAGAATACGAAGAAACTGGAAACTGTTATTGAGATATTGAGAAAAGAAAAGAGGAGAAAGTGAACAAGAGAGGGTCGCTCCAAAGTTAGACGAGACAATGACGAGTTCCAGCATCGAAAAAAAATACTGGTATCGAATCACAGCAAGTGCTTTCTCCAGTTTGTTTTGATCACGTGACACCTAGTAATCTCCCCCCGGCGTGGAGGTCGAGACTCTACGTGACACCTAAAACAAGGTCAATGGAATCTCTAGAGTGTGACGTTGTTGTTATTGGAGCGGGATTGTCCGGCTTGTCCGCCGCGTACTACCTAACGGATAAAGACAAAGGCCTCAGAATTGCAGTCGTTGAAGCAAAAGGTTAAACGTGCATTTTCAGGAGCATTCGTTTTATTTAATCTAATATCAGGTTTTTATTGTATCCATTAATAAGATACTGATAGTTCGTTTTTCTTCTTCTTCTTCTTCTTCTTCTTCTTCATTTAAGTCATGCAGAATCTAGAGCCATGACGTAAATGTGAAGTCAGTGAGGCGGTATCACTTTAGCTTCTAACCCATAGTTAGGTAGGATCATTCTGTGCAGGGAGCACACTGCAGGACTGCGTTCGTCAGATTTGCTTGACTTGTATTTTCTGGATTGTGTCTTCCTCGCTTGTGCGAGTTATTTGTATGATGGACATAAAAGTCTGCTATTGCCCATTCCTGTCTTGATCAAAACATAATGGTTTATTTGTATCTTAGATCATGTTCACTGTTCATGCCAAATGTGTTCATACTTTGCATCAAGTACTGATTTTGTGTGATTTATTAAAAGAAAATATATTTCATTTCAGGGTGGTTTTTAAGCTCCATATACCGCAGTACTCAGAGAGTTTTGGATTCTTTATCCTAGCAGCTATCGGTGAAGAGAAAATCACTGCAGAACAAATGTAGGCAATGAAGTACTTTCTTGCAGGTTTTGTTCTCTCCTGGTTTGCTTCCTATTATTGTATCTTGTTTTATCTATCTTTTTTTTTCTTCTCCTCTGCAAGCTCCATTGGGTAAACATGTGTCCTTTCTGTTAAAATTATATTTTTTAAAATGGCTTCCAGTGTTAAACCTTGCATCTTTGCTGGGGCTTTCCATCCTCCCTTTTTATTTCATGGACTTGAGATGGTTTTGCAATGGGAAATGTGCCTTTCATGTTTCAGCAGAAGAGGTTGGAAGAATGTGTTTATGTAAAGAAGAGGTTCACTTTATGTTTCTGCTGCCTAATGCCAGTTGTGATAGCCTGCCTATCTGAACCATGTTCATCCTCTCTATCATCACAGGTTCCTAATGTTTTCATGAGTTTGATATGGAATCACTTCTCGGTAACCTAACTTATGCAGATAGAAATAAAGATAACATAGCATACAAAATATCTGTAGGATTAGAAGCCCTTGATGAATTCAGTGTAAAAGTAATGACAGAGTTTTGAATGAAATTTATAACACTGGATATATATATATATATATATATATATATATATATATATATATATATATATATACCTAATGAACTATTAAATAGATTCTTCATAGCTTTGCCAAGGAAGCCAGGAGCCAGAGAGGTGTGAAGACTTCAGAACAATAATGCTTTCATGTCATACCTCAAACTGCTGTTGAGAATTATTATGAGAAAAATATACACAAAATAAAGATGTAAATAGATGATAAGCACTTTGGATTTGAAAGAAACACATAATGCCATATCTGCATTAAGAACTCTGTTAGAGGAAATGTTAGAAGTACAGAAAGATTTATTTGTATGCTTCATTGACTGTACTAAAGCATTTGACAAAGTGAAGAAATGAAAATTTTAGATATAAATATTGATGGTAAAGATTTGAGAATTTAAAAAAAAATTATGTATACTGGAATTGAGAACAGTCATGAGGATAGAAAATATGGTAAACAAATATCAACCAATAAAGGAAGGAGTTAGACAAAATTGTGTCCTCTCTCACCAGATTTGTTCTCTCTGTACAGTAAAAATATGAGAGAAATAAAAAAAATAAACCAGGAATTCGAGTTGGAGGCTACAATATAAATAATCTGCAATATGCAGATGATTAAGTACTAACACCCAAAACTGAAAAGAGCATACATAAATTATTAGATATAGTAGTGACCGAAAGTGAGAAGAAAGGACTCACTCAAAAGAGCAAGAAAACAGAAACAGTAATCATATCACAAAAAAAGTACCCACCTAAATGCAGACTTAAATTCCTTTCAGTGCGGCATTTTAGAACTCTCTTCTGATGTTCAGTGATAGAGCTGCACTGCACAAGATGCTTCTCTTTTGTCTGAAAGCTGTTTTGGCTTGGCATATTTTATTCTTGATTTCAGAGATGCATTTCCCATCTAATGTTACCCAAGTGCCCAGATACACACTTGTCTCGAGGTTGTTCCTTGTACCTTAATTAAATCCATAAAAAAATGACAGTCATCATTAATGGGGACATATAATGAGAAGAGGAGGGCTTGAAAACATCATAACAGCAGAAAAGATAAATAGGAATAGATGCAGGGGAAGACCAAGAGAAAAAAAATAATGAACAGTCTAACATGATGGCACAACAAAAAATTACCAACAGAGCTGATGGAAAATAATCTAGAAACAAGATCTGTGGAGAAGCATGACCGTCAATGCCTATCGGCATGGCACATGATGATGATGATGATGAGCATATGTTGCCTGCATGTTCCTTAGACATTTCATTCATATTACATATAAATTTCATGCATATTTACAATACATGTAAGCATATTCTCTACACACTATATTACCTATAACTATTGTCCATGTTATTACTTTTTTTTTTTTCAGATAGAGTAGGAGGACGAACTTTGACTCGTCAGTTGACAGCTGCAGATGGCACAAAAGACTTCTGGGACCTGGGTGGTGAATGGGTGGGCAGGTAAAAAAAATCCAGAATTTTATAGATTTGTTTTTTTTTTAATTTCTGTAAAATTTTAAGAATATTGTTTGTGAGATTCTTCTTCTTCGTCTTCTTCATTCACTTCTACCACCAAAAACCGCACTGTGAACCTACTGAATTCACGCCTGTGGTCCTTGTTAGGTCCCGTGGTCTCCTGTGTGGTCCAAAATAGACCACACGAGAGGACCACAAGGGGTTCAGAGTATCACATTGCTTTAGCCTGTATTCTTGGTGGGTCTTGGAAGCGGGATTGCGTGACATCGTGGTTTTCATTGCACCAGTTTAGTCTAGGGTTGGACTTTCTCACCGGAAGACCTCGATGTGTTTAGGATATCAGTGCATCCCCGCTGGGTGAGAGGCGGTAGCCCACCCAGGCCAAAGTTGGACTTTCTCACCGGAAAACCTCGACGTGTTTTGAGATACCCGTGTATCACCGCCGGGTGAGAGGTGGTTGCCCGTCCAGTCCAGGGTTGGATTTTCTCACCGGAAAACCTCAGCGTGATTAGGATACGCAAACATCCCCGCCGGGTGAGAGGTGGTTGCCTATCTAGACTTCCCTGGTCCAGTGTCTCCGACTTCAGCATTTTGCGGTCGTGGCCGCTACCCTTCCTAGTTGTGACCAGGAGGATGAATCCTCGCCACTAGTGACTTCTACCCCTGGGTTGAGCCGGTTTAGGCATTATCCCAGTATGGGCGTGTTTGGGACGGGACTGACCTCTAGGGCAGAGGTACTGTGACATGCATAGCCTTCAAGATTCACCCCTGGTATGAGCCGGTTTAGGCAAAATTCACCAGTATGGGTGTTTATCAGGTGTTACCGACTTCTAGAGCGGAGGTGGCATGCCATGTCTAGCCTTCGAGTTCTACCCCTGGTGTGTGCCGGTTTAGGCATATTTCACCAGTGTAGGTGTATTTCGGACTTGGGAAACCTCTAGAGCAGAGGTGCCGTGGTACAGCTCTCGTAGCGATACTACTGGACATACCAGTTAAACTTCACTTTCCACCACCTTTTCCCATCGGCTCCGCACAGCAACCTTTATTTCTTTTCCGCATTCACTTCCTTAACCGGGAGGAGCTTCACTCCACGCGCGGCATTTGAAGAGTCTCGCCAGCAGTTCTTCTTCTTCTTCTTCTTCTTCTTCGTTCGCACTGTCTGTCTATATCTGCAGTCCTGTCTCTTGGATAAATTTCACTGTTTTTTGTAACTCATGTATGGAACCGTAGAGCTTATCTTCTTTAGTGGTTTCACTGGGCCAGTAATTATTTCTCAGTGTCTCGTAGTTGATGCAGTTCTGGAGGATATGTTCCACGGTTTGGGGCACCTGGGCACATGTACATAGATTAGTAGTACCAACCTTAAACTTTGTATACATATGACTTCGGAGTCGGCTGTGTCCTGTTCGGAGACGGAAGATGGTGACTTGTTCCTTTCTGTTTAGCATGTGATAGTCATCATGTGGTGGTGTTTGTGGCTTCCTGTAGGTTTTTATCATGCTTTTCTTCTGATTATAGGTGACTGGTATGTCTGGTTGCTCCATTTCAGTGCCCTCTTTGGCCAGATGGTCAGCTTTCTCATTGCCTGGTATCCCACAGTGGGAGGGAATCCATTGCAAAGTGACTCCATGTTGTAAGCCAATTTTTGACAAGGCATCCTTAAGGTCTGGTAGTTTGTTGCACTGAAGAGCCTCCAGTACTGATCTTGCATCTGTGAGAATTACTACAGGACATGTATCAATTCTGGAGTCTGATAGTTTTTCAACTGCAGCAATAATTGCCCTAACTTCTGCATCAAAGTTGTTGCAGTATTTTCCAGTGGGTATGGAAATCTTGTCAATGGTGTTGTTTGGATATTCAATATATGCTCCTGCCCCTCCATTCTTTATGGCATTATGTGCAGATCCATCTGTATACACACGTATCCAGGTGTCACATGGATATTTGTCATCTAGAACACTAAGTGTGGCTGTTGATCTTACAAGACTGCTCTGCATCTCACCATTCTGCACACCTTTCACTTCAGTCTGAATAGTTATTTGTGTATAATCTGCTTCTTTCCATGGTGTATGCTCTGGTACAGATGATAATGGAGTGACTACAGTTGGAAGGTCAGGTATCAGCTTACGCATACGCTTGGCCTGATGAATGAAGCTGCTTCTTTTAAGCCGTCCTAATGCCAAGTTATTGAATCTCTCCTTCAGGGGATGGCTTACAGAGCTAAGGAATTTTTCTCCCATGGTCATGACCTTTGTGTCTCTACGTTCCTTTAGCGGCTGAACACCAACTATTTTCTGCATTTCTACTATTGGTGTGGACCTCATGGCACCTGTGATAATCCGTAGTGACTGATTTTGAACCTTGTCTAGATTATGCAGCGTAGTGTTTGATGCTGTGCACCAAGATGTTGAGCCATATGCTAAATGTGGTAGAATACTTTGCTGATATACATTCTTGAGGATTCTTTCACTAGCTCCCCATGTAGTCCCACTCAATTTTCTTAATATGGCTAGTTTTCTTCTGGCTTTTGCTTCTGCACTGTTGATGTGTTGCTTCCAAGTCAGTTTTGAGTCAAGAGTCACTCCTAAGTAAGTGGGTTGGTTGTCCATCCTTAAGGGTATTTCATTTACAAAGATCTTACCTGCTTTCTGTTTAGATGAGAGGGTGAACAGAGTGGTGCTTGATTTCTCTGTGTTGATACTTACACACCATTTGTTTGTCCATGATGTCAAGATGTCTGCTGCTCTTTGGAGTCTCTGTGTAGCAACTGTCGCATATTCATCTGTACACCACATGACCAGATCATCTGCATACAGTGCTGCTTTGATTCCATAGGGAAGTTCCTTGACCAGGTCATTAATGAATACAAGGAATAGTGTAGGTGAAAGGACTCCTCCTTGTGGTACACCGTGTCGCAGAAGTACTTTCTGGCTTTTGTGTCCATCCATTACTACTCTAGCTCTTCTATTGTGTAAATAGGACTTTATCCAGTTGTACAGTCTTCCATTCACATTGCAGTTTCTTAGTTTCCACAACAGACCTTTTTTCCATACTTTATCAAAGGCTTTCTTCAGGTCTATCCACGCTGCTAGTACAAGGTTTTTCTCTTGGAATGCATCCTCAATCTCTTGAGAGAGATAGGTCACTTGATCTTCCGTACTGTAGTACTGCCTAAATCCTGCTTGTTGTGGAACGAGAAGGTTTTCACTTTCTAGGTACCATTTTAGCCTCAGGTCAATGATGCGTTCCATTGTTTTGCATAGGCAGCTAGTGAGACTGATTGGCCTGTAGCTGGAGGCAGTATCACTGTTTTTCCCTGGTTTTAGCAGTGGTACCATGCTTGCTTCCTTCCAGATTTGAGGTAACTTACCTGTGCTCCAGCACATATTGAAAATATCCAACAGCTTTCCCATTGCTGCCATTCCCAGGTTCTTGATCATTTCATTGGACACTCCATCTGGTCCTGGTGATTTCCTTGGTTTCAGTTTACTAACTGCTAGGTCTAACTCACTGCGTGTGATTGGTGCATCCATGACCTCCACTTTTCTGACTTGTTCCTCCTCTTTCTGTGGCTCGATGCGCACTGTACGCTCCTTCTCTGGATGGATATCAATGTTGCAGTCCTGTGCAAACATGCGAGCAAAGTGATCTGCTACCTGCTTACCTGTAAGAGTTTTCCCATCCTCTATTAGTGTAATCTTTGTACTTCTTCCAGTACTCTCATCATTTAACTGTTTGATTAGTTTCCACAGTTTCCTTCCATCCTTTTCAAAGTTTAGGGACTCTGTTTTCTCTCTCCAACTTTCCCGTCTGGCTTGCAGCTTTGCTCTCTGAAATTTGGCCTTAGAATGTTGGTAATTATTGTGGTGTTCTTGGCATGGTCTATTTTCTGCTTGCTTTCGAGCTGCTTCCACGTCATCATGGAGTTTTCCCAGCTCACTAGACCAGTATGGTTTATAGTCCCTGCGAGCTCCTCTGGGAATGGTTTCACGAGCGGCCTGAAGGATACAAGCATTGAATTCCTTCACTATGCTGTTAATATCCTTACCTTCTATGGACAGCTGTCCCACCAGGGTACCTGTACGATGTCTGTACATTGTCCAGTTTGCTTTTTATAGTCCATCTGGGGAGAGGGTTACTGGTGTTAAGGAGTTCATTTTCTATTGTCAGGAAGACTGGTCGATGGTCGCTACCTCCAAGTTGTTTTCCAACTTCACGTGTAATGTTCCACTTCAGATCTGGAGAGTGGAATGCCAGATCTGGTGTTGATTTTGTATGCCAAGCCCTTGAGTAAAATGTTGGGGCATCCATTGGCTGGTTGATCAGGAGAAGTCCATTATCATCCTGCCAGCTCTCAACTTCCTCTCCTCTCTTGTCTATGTGGTCATAGCCCCAGCTCTGGGAATGACTGTTAAAATCACCACAGACCATCAGTCTCTCTTTGTGTGGGATTGTTCCTAAAGCAAGTGGGCGGTCATTAGGACAGTAATAGTTAAGGAGGTGGAAATCTGTATTACTACTTTTTAGATGGATCATCTGGTATTCGGCTCCTTCCATGTACACTCCCACCTGACATGCGCTGATGTTATTCTTAACAAGTGTGAGTACTCCTCCTTTTCTTCTGTCCTGTCGGTCTGATCTAAAACACTGGTAGCCTCTGATTTTAAAGGCGGCATCTTTGGTTAGGTGTGTCTCCTGTATGCAGCATATACTTACCTGCTCTGCAAAAAGTATGTTCTCTAGTTCAACCTTTTTGCTATAGCCATCTCTAACACTGCTGACACCCTCAGCATTCCACTGCATTATTTTAAGTTCTTGCTTTTTGGCTGTTTTCTTCTGTTGTATTTTTTGGCCAGTAGCTCTACTCTCATGTCTCCTGACTCCACAAGACGAACTGAGAGGACCTCCAGTAGCATTGGGTGGACCCTTTCGAGGCAGGGGGCCCGGCACTGCACCTGCCTGGTTAGTCTTCACAGGGCGAGCACCATGTTTGAAAACTGTAGATATAGACATTTCATTAGCGATAATGCGTGTTACCCTGATTTTTGCGATGCGCCTTTTGGCTGGGTAACTCCGACTTCAGCACCTTTCCTTGCTAGGGCAGACTGTGGTCTTGCTCGGACTGCCATGAAGACAGTGTGGCTGGCCTGGCCAAAACTTTGTTTTCCAGCCTCTGGTGGCTGTACTTAAGCCCCTTCTCCATGTCAGATGGTTTGAGACAGTTCCACAAAGACACTCTGACTCTGAGATGAGGAATCTGATGAGTGCTTCAACGATATCCATTCCCCGCCACCTATAGTCTACCGGCTCTGTTTTGTTTACATCATTCTGATAGCCATTGTTGTAAAGACCCATAGGCTTGTCACGTCCTGGATTCATTGGTTTCACACCAGACTTCCCTCATCCCCGCCAGAGATCTCCATGTCCCCATCCGTCCACCAACCTGACATTACATTTTGCAAAAATAACAATTACAATTACAATTAGTGTTGATTGCTACAAGTTTCTGGGCTACAGAGGTAGGTCAGAGTTTTTAAGCAAACAGATCTATGTTCCCTGTCTCACAAACACTATGTTAAGATAAGTGTGCTCTTAACACAGTTGTTCCCAGGGGATCGCCAGCAGTGTCTTAACCTCTGGGACAAGCCGGTTCATGCATTTCACCCCGTGTTGAGTCAAATTAAGCCGCAGGCTCCACTCCTGGTGGTGCCCTTCTGTCAATTCCTTTAAGTTTCAGCTTTGCAACCATACTTCCCCCGGAACCCAAAAACTTTGGTTTCCCGGAAGCTGCCCGCAGAGTCATCGAAGCAACTCCTGTGGATCGCTAGTCAGCATCGTTTATGGTCAGAACTACGACAGTATCTGATTGTCTTCGCGCCTCTGACTTTCGTTCTTGATTAATGAAAACATTCTTGACAAATGCTTTCGCAGTAGCTCGTCTTGCGGCGATCCAAGAATTTCACCTCTAACGCCGCAATACGAATGCCCCCGTTTGTCCCTGTTAATCATTACCTCCAGTTCCGAAAACCAACAAAATAGAACCGAGGTCCTATTCCATTATTCCATGCACCATTATTCAGGCAGCTGGGGCCTGCTTTGAACACTCTAATTTTTTCAAAGTAAACGCGCCGGCCACCCGTGACGCTCAGCGAAGAGCACCCGTGGGAGAGAGCCGGCAGACGGTAGGGCAGGAGAAAACGGGCAGTGAACCGGCGCGAGCCGGACCGCCTGCCTGCGCCTGAGATCCAACTACGAGCTTTTTAACTGCAACAACTTTAATATACGCTATTGGAGCTGGAATTACCGCGGCTGCTGGCACCAGACTTGCCCTCCAATAGATCCTCATTAAAGGGTTTAAAGTGTACTCATTCCAATTACGGGGCCTCGAAAGAGTCCCATATTGTTATTTTTCATCACTACCTCCCCGTGCCGGGAGTGGGTAAGTTGCGCGCCTGCTGCCTTCCTTGGATGTGGTAGCCGTTTCTCATGCTCCCTCTCCGGAATCGAACCCTGGTTACCCGTTACAAACATGGTAGGCATGTCACGTACCATCGACATTTGATAGGGCAGACATTTGAAAGATGCGTCGCTGGCACAGAAGGCCATGCGATCAGCACAAAGTTATCCAGAGTCACCAGTTGGGATGCCGCGCCCCGCGAAGGGCAACGACGATTGGTTTTGAACTAATAAAAGCGCTCTTTCCACGAGGGTCGGAGCTTGGTAAGCATGTATTAGCTCTAGAATTGCCACAGTTATCCAAGTAGGATCGTGTCATCTAAGGAACCTCGACTGATTTAATGAGCCATTCGCGGTTTCACCATGAGACAGTGTGAACTTAGACATGCATGGCTTAATCTTTGAGACAAGCATATGACTACTGGCAGGATCAACCAGATAGCTTTTTTCACCGAACCTTTGTCGGATATCTGCCAACAGACCGACGCGGGGCAAGGGAGACAGCACTCTGGTCAGAGCAGATCCCTTTCGACCCCGGCGGCGTTTCATTTCCTTTAACCGGCGGGGGCGGCTCTCTCTGCTCTAACGAGCGGAGAAGAAAGCCTGGCCACCCACAAACAACACACGTTACATACTGCAGACCCGATACTCTTTGCGAGAGATGGGCCAATTGCGAGACCATCGGTCGACAAAACCGTACTACATCGTTATCACGAACCTGGCTGGCTAGCCGTTTACATGCTTCGCTCGACGGACAAATCACTTGCTTCTGCATCGAAACACCTTAACTCTCGCCGTCCGGGAAGGGAGCGAAAGCCTGTCTCCCCACGCACGGAACTCGAGAGCGCTTTTTCGCCAAAAGAACGGTCGGCCTGCGCAACAGCAACTGCCTGCGTTGTGCAGCTCTTCGTGGCTGACGTTTGTGAGATTAATTCTCTGTTCATTTGAAAATGATAGATTCAAGGTATCAAGATACAATCAATGCAGACATTTGTACGTGAAACATATATTTGCTGATACCACTACATGAATATATTTAGTGGAGGGAGATATACAGGGTCGGGCATAAAGCATAGCTGGATTTAACTGACATGCGCAGAAACTAAATACGTGTGAAAAAAACCATGACATCAGAGATGACCAGACAAACAGTAACTTTTAACAGTGGCTTCTTGGCAAACATAACATCGCGCATTCACCGCTGAAACTCATTTTAAAAGTGGAGAATTGTCTATTACTATACAACAAAAGTTTCATCGCCATTTTGAGTTGCATCCCCATGATAATGTTCCCGATCAGAGAACAATTTTGAGGTGGGTCAAAAAATTTAAGGAAACTGCTGATTGCTTTAATAACAAGTCTGCTGGTTGTCCAAGAACTCAACAGACACCTGAACAAATTCAAGAAGTCCACAACGCTTTGGCACTTGGTATGTCGGATCACTCGCTACATCGCATCATTCATAATCGTCTGCATTTCCACCCTTACAACTTGCAAGTTGTGCAGCAACTGAATGATTTGCATAAAATTAACAGACTTGACTTTGCTACCAGTTTTCTAGCATGCATTGAGGAAAATCTGAATTTGCTCAATAACCTCATAATGTCTGATGAAGCACATTTTGAGTTGTCAGGAAGTGTGAACAAGCAGAATTTCAGATACTGGTCAGTTGAAAATCCACAGTTACTGCATGAGAAACCACTTCGTAGTGAACAAGTAACAATGTGGTGTGGCATTGCATCATTCGGTGTCATTGACCTATATTTTTTTTTTAAGATGAAGGTGGGCATCCTCTTACTGTTAATAGCAATCTCCGTGTGCAAATGCTAACTAAATACTTCATTCCAGAGTTGGCCAATAGAAATAAGAGATTAATATGGTTTTAACAAGATGGAGCAACTGCCCACACAGCCCGTCAGTCCATGGGCATGCTGCGACAAGCATTTCCCAGTATTCTTCTTTCCATATTTGGGGATATTCATTGGCCAGCAGGGTCACTGGATTTATCGGCCACAGACTTCTTTTTGTGGGGGTACCTGTGAGTGTATGCTAGTTGACCACAGTCAGTTGCAGACCTAAAGGATTGAATCCGACACTGCATTCAAAATATCCCTTTGAACATGTTAAATGGTGTTATGCAGGAATTTTCCAGATGCCTGGCTGAATGTATCAAATGTAAAAAGGAAGGGGGGACGCATCTAACCGGCGTCATTTTCAAAACCTAAATATGATTGTCGGTAATAATAAAATTACCCACTTTTCTGAGTTTCATTTCACTTTTTTTTTTTAACCAAAAACATGTGTGCCGCTTAATTTATTTTCCATTTTTAAAATTGAGCTATGCTTTACACTGGACCCCGCGTATGACGATTTTTTATTCTTTAAATGTCCCATGATATTTACTTGCGATAGGAGCATGAAGTGTTAGTGCCTTCCTATATCTAGGCCACAGAATTGTGAAGTAGGAAAATCATCACCTTTTCTCGCTGCTTTTGTTAACCCAGGGTACCCCAATGTGGAATTGAACTCAGAACTGAGAGCATTTACCCCCTACACTACTGAGGCATGATTTAACTCCATCAGTGATGTATGGAAGACTTCTAATTTCTTAACTATGACATTAGTTGCCATGAGCTTTTATCATACAGCCTTATAAAGATCCAGCAGGAATGTCTTGAATTTGTACTGAGAGTGTTAGAGAAGGTTTTGCTGAGAAATACATTGGGCTTGTCATACAAGTTCAGAATGGCAAAAAAAAATGTGCACCCCAAATGTCAAATAGTACTGATTTTGGATCATTCTTATTTACAAATAGCTTTCATTTGTCAAAGAATGTCAGTTGAATTTACATTCTGCAGTCAGTAATTCTGTAACTGCAGGCTGTTTTGCATATATTAACAAACTATGGTTACAATTTCGGTGTGGAATCATACTTTTATGCAGAAAAGTACACATTTTTGGTTTACATGCTGTATTTAACAGAAGATATACTACACATCTATATTTAAATCTGTTGGTTCTTATCTTTTTAAAAAATTATTATTGTCATTCTTTGTCTCTTTTAATTAATTCTTTTATTGAAATTAACATAGGCCGCAGCCTCACATGCACTATCTACTACACAAATTCGGCATTAACACATTCAACCCAGTTTCACCAAATAATGAGAGTGAGAAGACAAAAGTTCCTGTGTTGTCTTTGCAAACTCGGATTGACTTACTTCAGTTCACATGGAAGGTGAATATTTTGAAAACTCTTAGATTAGTGTAATGCAGGATGTTTTCCAAACACTTTTTAAAGTACTAGATGCAAGACAAAAAAAGTAATATATTTACATATTTACATGTATTTACATATTTGCAAACATTTACATAATAATTTTCCATATTTACATAGTATATTTGTATATTTCCATACATTTCCATAATATTTTTATATATTTACATATATTTACATAATCATTCATTCATTCATTTGCATGTCCCTTGCGGAACTTTGCCTCCCAAACAGCACTCCTGTAGGCCTCTCGGTTGTGAGCAAGATGGCCTGCTGCTGCTGCATCCATTTCCAGATCGTCAACAATGTCTTGCAGCCATCTTCGTTTTGGTCTTCCTCTTTTTCTTTTTCCCATTATGTATCCTTCCAATACGTCTTCTCTAAATTATCATGACGTTTAATGTGTCCAAAATATTTAAGTTTTCTCTCTTTAATCCTCTTTACTAGCCAGCCTTCTTCAATATTAAGCTCTTGTAGTATAGATATATTTGTTCTTTTTTGTGTCCACGATATTTGGAGAACTCTTCTGTAGCATTTACATTCAAAGGCCTTTATGTGTTTCTCAGCTGTTTTGTTAAGTGTCCAGGTCTCACAGGCATATGTTGCGATCGGAAAGATGCATGCCCTTAAAATCTTATTTTTGTAGTTCTGTCTGCTCTTCTCCACAGATTCTTTATTTATTTTACTTTCTGAAGAGCGATAGATGTCCTCCTTTTAATTTCCCTCATTGTATCTCCATTATTAGTTAGTAGTGATCCAAGATATTCAAAACTCTCCACTTCTTCCAATTTTTCCTCATTGATATATATTTCAGCTGCCTTGTTTGTTTTGTCAGTTGTCATCAATTTAGTTTTCTTTGCATTAAGATAGAGGTTCTGCTTTTCGCTGTTCTTACGGACTGACATAATTAGTTTTTCCATTCCTCTTTGTGTTGTGGACAGTAACGCTGTGTCATCAGCATATCTAATCTCTGATATTTCATAACCTCCAAGTGTTATGGCATCGTAATATTCTTTGTCTACATCTTCTCTAACATTCTTCATTATATTTTCAGTATACAAGTTAAATAAGTAGGGTGACAATATGCACTCCTGACGGATCCCTTGTTTTATGTCAAACCAAGTTGTTGTTTCACCATTTATTCTTACTGCCGCTTGTTGGTCTAGATACAGCAGTGATGTTAGTTGTGTCAAATGTGTTGGAAATCCCATTTTTTCCATTATTTCCCAAAGTTTCTGGTGTTGTACACATAATTTACATAATACTTTTACATATTTACTAATATTTACATACATTTACACAGTTGCATTGTTAGAACAGTAGCATGCTGTCTAACAGATTAGTGGATTATGCAATTATTTTCCCACTCAGACAGAATTAACTTTAACATTTTAGTGGATTCATAGCAGGATATTTACAGCATCCAACTGCCTACAGGAGTGCTGTTAGGGAGGCAAAGTTCTGCAAGGGACATGCAAATGAATGAATGAATGAACTGTCGTAGTAGTAGTGTCTGTAGATGTTTTGGTCAGCACTGACTTGTGTTTGAAGCACTGTAACTGAGTATCACATTTTATATACCATTGAGTGGTAACAGGCAACCCTGATTACATTTAGGTGGATTCACTATCTCTTAGCAAATGAGTGTCCATCTTTCCCCCTTTGCATTCCATTCAGTAGGATATTGTGAAATAGTGTTGTATGCCATGCATAAGGGAATCTAGGAACTATGAGGGAAGTTCATTTTATCATCATCAATTTTTGCATCTGTCATTGATTGTACACTCTTAAACTTTGTGAAAATTGATGAAGATTGCATTGATTTATGTCTGAAGAATTATTGTTGTTCCATTATCATTTTCAGGAGCTGAAATGACTCATTCCCACAACCATATATTTGAGATTTTCCACACAAGTTGTAGGGAAAAAATTTTGCTCTTTGCTGCATTTTTAAATATTTAAATACAGCAAATGGATAATTTTGTTTCCTTTTGCAAACCAGCTGAAGAAGCTTCAGAAACGACTAAGTGGTGTGGAGCTGAAAAACTGTTTGCTGTCCTTGGAGTTGGATAATATCACTTTTGAACAGTACAAGGAAGAACATTTATGGACAAAAGGTAATATATAATTTTGATAATTGAAGGTAATTGCAAAGTTTAGATTTATCTTTTTAATGTAGTAACACATGATAAATAGTGTATAAGTATACAACTGTACACAAAGCATTGCAGTAAAGCATATACACAAAGCACTGCAGTAAAGCTTTGTCTCTTTGTCCTGTTTGTTACTGTCTGACGAAGGCAAACGCCGAAACGTCACAACTTTGTATTCATTAAATAATAAAGCTGTTCCTACTTTTTCCTAGTTTATACATTTTTATATATCTTTTTAACATGTTCACAGAATGTTAAAAAAATCCGCTGTCTTTCTGTAGACTTTAACAGTATAATTTAGGAAAATTTGCTTATAACCAGTACAAAAAACTGATATTTATACAAGTAAAACACTAAATAAATCTGGACGTAGTACAATCAGTGTGAAATGTTCTCATTCAAAGGTACTGGATTGAAGATACATGCTACAATCATATTCCAGTGATCTTGGCTGTAAAAACGGATATCTCACACACTGGACTGGCACCAAGGTTGACCCAGCTCAAGAAATGGGTGTCCAAGGTTTCCCTTCTTAGTGATCTCTTGCATTACCCAGAATATGACAATCAAAATGCATGGGCATGTTGTAGGAGAGGCAGGCTAGAGCACCTAATGACAACAGGGAAAATTGAAGGTAGAAGAGACAGAGGGAGACTGAGAGAAAAGATGTTGATGGTTTGGCATCCAGGCATGGGAAAATGCTCAGTGACAAGCCTGTTGAGGTGCACAAAGGATTAAGAGCTATGGAAGGACACAACATCTGCCTTTTGGCAGGGACCGAGAGAGAGAGAGAGAGAGACCATTACATAGTGAAATATTAAGAGCAAACATGGCATAAAAAATATCAGAATAAAAAGAAAAAAATTTCAGGCTATCGTTTACTGTATTGTTTTTTTTTCAGCAGGAGGAAATTTAAATCTAACATTTTCTGTTTGTGTTATAACTTTACCATGCGAAGCTGCATTATTTTTGTTTTGCCCAACCTTTACAAACTTTCAGGTGCCAAAGAAGTTGTGGATGCGGCATGCAAGTGTATGTTTGGTTTGGCTCCTTCTGAGATGTCCATGTTATATTTCCTCATGTATGTGAAAGCAGCAGGAGGACTTCAGATCTTTATTCAGCCGACTGAGTTTACTGGTCGAGAATGTAGAGTTAAAGTGAGTTTTTTTCCCACCTAAATGTGATGCTTTTTGATTTGATTGTATTCATTCAGACAAGATCAGGAATGTGGAGGTCTGGGAAAGGGCAGGACAAGAACCTATGAACCTACAAATCATGTCTAGGAAGTGGAGGATTGGCCACACTCTGAGGAAACCCAACACCAACATAGCTAGACAGAACTGACATGGAATCCTCAAAGAAATAGAAAACGAGGAAGACCTAGACTGACTTTGAGAAGAGAAATTATGACAGTGCTCAGAGACAAGGGGTGCACATGGAAGGAAGCAGAGAATAATTCCAAGAACAGGGATGACGAGAGAGCATTTATCCGTGGCCTGTGCTCTCAAGGGAGTGAAAGGCGATGATGATGATGATGATGATGACGACGACGACGATGATTTGGACAGGCTGTGAGAAGAGAGAGTGGATGGACAATGTGTATATACAGAGATTGATGATGTTAGGACAGAGGAACTATTAGTAGACAAACGCTTCATTGGATGTTGGGGTGTGCAGCGAAATATGTATGGGACTGTCCCAAATATTATGGTGCGAGATTCTGATTTCTGAATTTCATCCATACATATTATTTTGAGTTTTGCGTAATCATACTTAACATGCTTTTCAGGACAGACATTTTTTAACTCTTTCTGTACAGCAGAAAAAAACTCAGACATTCCGTTTGTATCAGATTAAAAGTGCAGGTCTTGATCTATATAGGGGGTATAGTTGTAAAATTGAAATAACAAAGTATTTCCACGATAAAAGTATATGTATTATGCATCACAACAGCTGTAAATGTAAGAATAAAGTTTTTTTTAGGAAAAAAGAAGTAGTGTGATGATTTTAGCTGATAATTGTGTCCTGCTTACTATCAGGTAGGTCAGTATCTACCATTGGCAATGTCTAGATCAACCTGTAGCTTCATCCGATCTCGTCATCTGTTAGTATGTAGCAAACTCGGTACAATAATGTCTGAAATAACCTTCTGATTACTTCTTCAGTCTGTTTTATAGCATTTTATAGATCAAAATCTACTTGCAGCACATTCAAGAACAGTGGTCTGGTCGTAGGGCTTGTCCTTATGCCTCAGAAATCACACAAAATATAAAAAAATTTCTAAGAAAAAAAGACCCATTTTCACTCATTTGTTAAGCACACTTCGGACAGATCTATGAATGTTCACTGGGCATGGGCAAATAAAACATGTACAATTAAAAAATTACACCATTTTTTTTTAGACACGAAACAAGCGGTAAAGTTTTACCAAATGGCACTCGACTGACAAACTGGAAGTGGTAAGATTTTGCCAATAGGCACGGAAAGAGTTAAAAAACAAAATTTGAGCAGCTTCTTTGATCTCTTTGCAGGGTGGGGTGCAGCAGCTAGCTTCACTTTTGGTCAGTGAAATTGGCAAGAAATTTGTGTATCTTTGTCAGCCAGTCACTGATGTAATTCAGGTATTTCTGTGACACATAATCTTATTTATGTTTATCTTAAAGATAATAAATGTCGTGGGAATAAATTTTACCATTTTTAACTAGCCAATCACATAACATTTCACTTTTCAGCTACAATAGATAGCAAAAATGAGGGTTGGGGGGAGAGTTGACAAAAGGAGTGAGGGCAGTTGCAACAGAATTTAGAATTAAATGTCATAATATAATTTAGCCAAACATCTTGTTAATCTCAACATTTATTGCCAAAATGTGAATGAAAGCATATTGTGCTGACATGTTTGCTGCATTACATATTCATTGGTAATGCTCTGATAGGTGCAAAAATTCATTTTCAGTTTGAAATAAATTGAATTAGAAGAAGTTTACAGCTAAATTTACATTCTTTGCAGTCAATAATTCTATACCTGTAGGCTGTCCTATGCATAGTAACAAACCATGGTTACAATTTCAATGTTTTTGCAATTATGCAAATTTTGAAACTGGTACCAGTAATGCAGGAAAGTACACATTTCTGAAGGTTTGCATGCTGTGTTTAATAGTAGATATACTACACATCTATATTTAAATCTGTTACTTCTTATCTTTTTTTTTTTTTTGGATTGTTGTTATTAATAAGAAAGATAAGAAAGTAGAATAAATATATCACAGTTGGTTTCAAATTGCAGCAAAATGAGAAAAGTATTAGCACTATCTTTGTCAGCCGCGCAGAGCCGTGCCGAGTTGCACAGCACGGGCTACTGTTGCGCAGGCCGACCGTTCTTTTGGCAAAAAAGTGCTCTCGAGTTATGAGCAGTTCACGCTGCTGGCAAGAATCTTCAGCTGCCGTGCATGGAGTGGGCTCCTCCCGGCCAGTAAAGAAAGGTGTGAATGGGGTTGTCACGTGCCTCCATTGTGGAAAAGGTGAAAGAAAGGATTAAGTGAAGTAATCAGTGGTCTCGAGGTCAGGACTGCTCAAATCACAGCACCTCTGTTCTGGAGGTCAGCCACATCCTATGTGCACTCATACCAGGCCTGAACCAGCTTAAACCAGAAGTTAAGACACTGCTGGCAAGATTCTTCGGATGCAGCACGTGGAGTGAAACTCCTCCCGGCCAATGAAGAAAATGCTAAAATGCAATTAGGGTTGCCGTGCAGCACCGATGTGAAAAGGTGATGGAAAGGATAAAGTGAAGCTTAATCGGTATGTCCAGTAGTCTCGCGGTGAGAGCTACTCATAGTATGGCACCTCTGCTCTAGAGGCCGGCCACATCCGATATACACCCATACTGGTGAAATATGCTTAAATCAGCTTAAACTGGTGCAATGAAAACCGTGGTGTCACGCAATCCCGCTTCTGTGACCCACCAAGAATTCAGGCCCAAGCCCTGCGATACTCTGAACCTCTTGTGATCCTCTCGGGGATCTCTTATGGGCCTCTTGGGGACCTCTTGTGGACCTCTTGGGGAACCACAGGAGGACCACGGGACACATCAAGGACCACAGGAGTAAATTCAGCAGGATCACGGAGTGAACAAAGAAGAAGAAGAACCAGCACTATCTTTTCATAAATGTGAACTGTCAAAACATTATGGCTAAATAGTGAACTTGAAAATAATGCTCTGTTTTGATGTTTAGAATGTCACATTATGATAGTGTTTGCATTTGTTATGCCCACTTGTTTTTGTTTTCTTATTAAAGACACCAAAAACTGCTTATTAGAGACACCAAAATTGCTTATTTGAGACACAATAAACTGCTTATTAAATTCACCATAATGTTAAAAAGTTACATTGGCTTTAAAAAATAGAGGGCTAATTCTACAAGAGCCTCACATTAAAAGAAAAAAAAAAAGGAACAGGTTCAGAAGGAATTATTTATTTTAAAAATGAATTCCATATTAATTTTGTTCATTTTTAAAAAAATATATAGTTTCAATTAATTCAGTGAACCTATACAACTAGTTTAATAGTCCCTATTGCATTGACATCTCACCCCTGTAATGAGGGCAATAGATGTCATTGTTTTTTTTTTGTTTTGTTTTGAGATTGGTAGAGAATGGCTGTTTGTCAGTAATAACATTCAGTCAGTTACAGCATATATACTAGTTTCTTGGTGTCTGCTAGGGGATAGTATGAGGCTGCAAGATTAATGGCCACTTACCTATAGCAGTTCCTTTAAAGCTTTTCTTAATTTTGCCCGCAACAGAAAAAAGAAAACAAAATTTGGACCTTTTCATACTTTGAATCCAGATTCACAGTCCATAATTCAAGCACTGAAGCACAAAAGATTAAAGACTTGGACAACCTGACAGAAGCCCTATCACTAGCAAACACAATATTCAATAAAGTAGTCATAGAGTGGATACCCCCCTCCAGTAACATCCAAGGAAATGAAGAGGCAGGCAGACTGGCAAAAGAGGTAGGAAGAATGCAACAGATTGATAGGAGCACAACATATGAACAAATAAAAAAAAAAAGAAAAGACACTAAAAGCCATTTATAAAGACGAATGAACAAAACAACACCCTACTCTCAAGAAGTGACAAAGTGATAATCTACCGAATGAGAATAGGACAATTGCAGGCTGAGACACCATTTATACCAGAAGCCGAAATGTGGTCCAACAGACCTATGTGCCTGCAGCAAAAAGAAACAGACTCCTTGTCTGCACAATCTACCAAGGCAAAGGAGCTGGCCAACCCCCTACAAGAGAATCTCTACAGTGAATGCTGAAAACCTGAGATGAACTGCCACATTTGTGAGAGAATTTGGTGTTGATATTTGAGTGAACATTGAAGAAGAAGAGAATTATTTGACTCTATGTTTCCCAGATAAGAAACCTGATTTAAAATATTTCCCCATACTACTGTCAGTCACCATATTCACTGTCATAAATTACTCAGTCCCATGTTAGCAAGTTAAACAGATTTCACTGTATTGTCTGAAATCAGACACATGTTGTTACAGATTTCACTGTATTGTTTGAAGTCAGGCACTTGTTGTTACACGTAAAATAATGGCAGTTTATGATAATTGCAAATACTACTAAAATTTTGCTGTCGCCTTTCATAATTGAAACAGAGTATTGATGGCGTTCATGTAGTGACTTCAGGTCAGGTGGACTTTCATTGTCAGAGAGTCATCATGGCTATACCACCGCATCATTCAGGTTGGTTTGTGGAAAATAAACAGTACATTTTAGACTGGTTATACTTCATCGTTATCTAAATATTAAGATAGCTTACTTATTGACACAGACATTGTTCCTCTGTGTTGCTAGTTTCTCATTTAGTTTTGTTTTTACTGTTGTGGTCATGATTCTGTCTGTAACTTTTTTTTTTTTTTTCACTGATTCAACAAAAAGACCCTTGGGTTCACCTAGCCAGTAAAAATTTGAAAATGTGCCGATGGTCTTGGTGATGTGGGCCTAACACTGTATCCTTTACCTTACCTCTATTTCAGTAATATCTTCCTCATATTCAGATTTTAATTGTTATTTCTTTCTTTCAACATAGTTTTTACATTATTTTCTCATATGTTTTGTTTCAGCTGCTGTTCTCCATTCTTTTCCTATAAACTCTGTTCTCTTTCAGTCTTATTCACATGATTCTGTATTAGTTTCCTGTTTGATATGTTCATTTCTGGTCTCACTACACCAACCAGTCTTATGATTATTAACATGAGCACAGAATATTGATCTTCATTTGTTGTTTGTGTAGATGATAATAGGAGAAAAGAAGGGTCAGTTTGAGAGTCCTGTACAAGATGAGGATAGAAAAATATGAAGTGTTTGTGATCACTTTGCAGAGCAAATAAAGCAAGTGACATAACTGAGTTGAGTCATGCAGATGTAACGGTGTGAGGCAGCACATGGAACCCGAGCAGGCCAGAACCTTATCCTACATCCTACCTCCCCATTTGTGCTTATAGTGACAGTGTCTATAGTAGCTGAGTCTGCCATAGGCTTTTTTTTTTGTTTGTGTTCTCAAGCATTCAGATCAAATCTGCTGCATAATTGATGTGATGCCAGCGTTCCAACATCTTCACATTGTTGGGTGCTAAGAACATCTGTGCACAGTTCTGCAGAGATAAAATGATAACAATTGAGTTGAGACTAGACAGGGAGGCTGATGATCAGCAATATATAATTTAAAACTTTATTCTGAATACTATCGTGGAAACTTTTAGTGCTTTTCTCAACAGTAATGTCCATTTGTTCCTTTGCTGACAAAAAAAAAATGTAATTTGTTCATCACTTTGCTCTGTATAAGAGAAGAGTTTAGGAATTTGTCAGCACTAGAAACACTTTATATTCACAGCTACTATCAATTATCAGCCACCTCTTCCCCATGTGAAGCTTGGTTTGTTGCAGAGTGTTCCACTGGCTTTCTTGGTCAAGTTTGCTATAACGTATGAAGAGGTTAGCTAAGTATTTTAGTCAATTTTTAAAAAATCTATGGACCTCAATTATGAGGGGCGCTCAGAAAGTAAGCACATCATTTTTTTCAGCTGAAGATAGAAGCATGAAATTTTGCACACTTTTAATATGGCATGTGCCGATTGTGTGAACCAAATTGCACTGCAACCAACCAAAGAATATGGCTGCCCTAACCGTTGAAATGGAGCATATTAGCAACTTGCGATATAAGCAGTGAATTGTGATAGAATTTCTCATTGCAGAGAAGGAAACTGTTGTGAACATTCACAATCGTGTATATGATGTGTATGGAAGTTTTGCAGTTGACAGGAGTACAGTCAGTTGCTGGGTTCAGAGAATCAAAGAATCAATAAGTGGAGATAAGGAGTTGCACGATCGGCCATGCTGTGGATGTTCTGCTACAGCCACTAAGGCAGAAATGTTGAAATGCACTGAGGGCATTATTCTTACTGATAGGCGTATCATTACTCAACAGTTGGCCTTAAAGCTGTCAGTCACCGATGATAGTGCAAATGCAGTTATAAAAGTTCTTGGATTTTCTAAGGTTTGCACAAGATGGGTTCCTTGAAGTCTCACAAATGACCATTGATTACAAAGGAAAGCAATTTCTTCTGGATTGTTGGAGCATTTCAGTGCTGAGGGAGAGAACATTTTGGCTAAGATTGTAACAGGTGACGAAACCTTGGCACATCATTTTGAAACTGAAACAGAAAAGACAGTTAATGGAGTGGCATCATCCACAATCACCATGAAGAAATAAATTCAAGACAACTCCATCAGCTGGAAAGGTCATGATCACTGTCTTTTGGGACATTGAAGGTGTGATTCTTGTGGATGTTATGCCAAGAGGAGATTCACATGCTTACTTTAAAACATTGAAAAAACTCAGCGTTTTCGCAGAGTTCGGCAGCACAAGAATCCAGCAGACCTGCTTCTCCTTCACGACAGTGTGCACCCTCACACAAATCTGGTAACATGGGAAGCAATCACCAAATTGGGTTGGACTGTACTAACCCATCCACCCTATAGTCCCAATTTGGCACCCTCTGATTTCCATCTGGTTGGTCCACTTAAAGATGCACTCCGAGGGGTAAGATTTGAAGATGACGAAGGAGTAATTCATGTAGTGAAGAAATGGCTACATAATCAAGAGAAAATCTGGTACGGACTAGGAATACATGCGCTTGTTTCGCGCTGGTGTAAAGCCGTACAAATTGATGGGGATTATGTTGAATAATACCGATGTTTACATGACATGTCCAAGTATATTGTGTATAAATTTCATGCTTTTTGAATAAACAGCTCCTGAGAAAAATGATGTGGTGCATTACTTTCTGAACGCTCCTCGTAATATTAGAATGTTTTTCTTTTTACACTTATAAATCTTACATCCTTCCCGAGGCTTTATGCATCAATAGAGCTCACATTGTGTCTTGCCATGAATCCCTGTTCTCAGTGAGCTTCTCAATCTCATCAAGGGATTTGATGCCAGTCATCTTAGTTTCTCTTGTCAGAGTTCTCTTTAGGGTCTTTCAACATCTGCCTCTTCATTTTTTTTTTAAAAATTGAATTTTTTTTTACACATTTGCCTTAAGAATGAGCTAATGTAACTGTCAAATTTTGTCCTCTGGTCTCATTTCTGTTTTAGTGTTCATATAATGTATAATTTAATAATTCACTTATGTAATGATAATTTATTACATTACTCTTAAGTTTTTGAGAACTACTGACTTTATTTTCTCTGTATATTTACTGGAGAATACCTTTGTTGTTTATAATTTTAATATGAGTTCTCACTGTGTTTTTTTTAAAATATCGTTTGTGGCAAAGTGAAACTGCAATTTTCACTTATGCATTATTAAATCAAGAAGTCTGCACTTGTGTGTGAGAAGTGAAGTGATTAGTGCAGTTACCTGTCATGATGACAGTTGGGTAGATCCCAGTTGGTAGATTCCAGCTAGAGGCACCACAGTCATCTCAGCTGCGCAAATGATTACTTGGCAACTCCATGAGCTGTTGAAGAAAAGGCAGCCCAGCATGATATTGACCATATCATTCTCTGTTGTGCTAATGCATCAAGGAAAATATAGGTGCCAAAATCCAAATCCCCTGTATGTCTTAGTAACATGTACAAGACTATTCATAGCTTTTTTTTTAAACAGTTTGGGCTATAAAATACAACATATTTGTATGTTTTTATACAAGTGAATTATGAGCATTTAACTTTGACAACTTGTCTCAGTATCAGATACTAAAATCAAATTGGAAGCATGTTTATATGTTTTTTAACTCCAGGCATTTTGGAAGCAAGACAACAGCAAACTACATTATGGGTTCCAGGCTGTGCTGGAGAATGCTGAATTTGGTCCAGTGGGTATAATTTATGATGCAACGTCAGGAAGGGGAAACCCTGCGCTGGCTGGTTTTGTCTCATCATCACATTGTTTTGACATTGATGTGAGTATATGTTCTGAGGATATTTGTGGAAGTGCATGTAGTGCGGCAGACCATTTCATTCATTTGCATGTCCCTTGCTGAACTTTGCCTCCCAAACAGCACTCCTTTAGGCCTCTCGGTTGTGAGCAAGATGGCCTGCTGCTGTTGCATCCATTTCCAGATCGTCAACAATGTCTTGCAGCCATCTTTGTTTTGGTCTTCCTCTTTTTCTTTTTCCCATTATGCATCCTTCCAATACGGTCTTCTCTAAATTATCATGACGTTTAATGCGTCCAAAATATTTAAGTTTTCTCTCTTTAATCCTCTTTACTAGCCAGCCTTCTTCAGTATTAAGCTCTTGTAGTATAGATATATTTGTTCTTTTTTGTGTCCACGATATTTGGAGAACTCTTCTGTAGCATTTACATTCAAAGGCATGTATGTGTTTCTCAGCTGTTTTGTTAAGTGTCCAGGTCTCACAGGCATATGTTGCGATGGGAAAGATGCATGCCTTTAAAAATCTTATTTTTGTGGTTCTGTCTGCTCCTCTCCACAGATTCTTTATTTGTTTTACTTTCTGAAGAGCGATACATGTCCTCCTTTTAATTTCCCTCATCGTATCTCCATTATTAGTTAGTAGTGATCCAAGATATTCAAAACTCTCCACTTCTTCCAGTTTTTCATCATAGATACATATATCAGCTGCCTTGTTTGTTTTGTCAGATGTCATCAACTTAGTTTTCTTTGCATTAAGATAGAAGTTCTGCTCTTCGCTGTTCTTACGGACTGACATAATTAGTTTTTCCATTCCTTTTTGTGTTGTGGACAGTAATACTGTGTCATCAGCATATCTAATCTCTGGTATTTCATTAAAAAAAATGGCAAACCATAGGTCAAATTATTCCTAATCCTGACTTGTATAGGATTCAGTAGAAGAAAGGTAATGGTAATGGAACATTTGTCAGCTGGTCATAGTAACTGCTTCATGTCATCATTTATCTGTAATAGCTGAAATGTATCTAAAACTTACTGTGTCTTATCTTTAATAGTTTGCAAGGGCTAACTGTCTCCTGTTGGTCTCTTGTTTTATCCTTTATTGTTATTATTGTCCCATTTAGGGCAGAAGTTTGCATGTAATTACACAGAAAATTTTCAAAGCAGCATTTGAAACACATTATATTTACATATATTCTCACATAACTGTATTTCTTTTTCACACATTATATTAACAATTATTCTGAAATAACTATCTTGTATTAACAATTATTCTGAAATAACTCTCTCTCTTTTTAACTGATTTGACCTAGAAACCTGAATGGAACTCAAAATGTGATGTTCATGTTCCAGAATACAGTGGGATTCAGTTTTTACTGTTCTGTCCAGTGATGGTGATCTTGATGATAGGCAATGTTTTGCAGGCCTTACCTACCTGAAAAATATGAACTGTATATAGTAATATGTGTAGAAAATAACTTTTCTTCGTTGAATATGAATTCATGTATATTCTTGTATTCATGGGGCTTATATTAGTACGACACCTTAATTTTATCATTCAGTTACAATGTGCACAGTTGTCTATGGTGTGCCTTACCTTGCAGGAAAAAAAAATTCTCTGATTTCGGAGATGGATACTCCAGCATAGGCATGTCAGGTACCCAATTTGAAATGTTTTTGACAAGAGCAAGTCAATATCAGGTCTTCAACTCACAACCTTCACAGTATAAGATACTTCACTACTGACCCTACTGATCCAAGCCTAGCCTAGGAAAATTGCTTTTTATTCTTTGGTGTTCATTCTCAAAAGAGCATTAATTATGTTTTGTTGGAATTACTATATTGTGGCCTGATACATCTGACCTCTACCTATTTTTAGGATTGGGTTTGTATTCTCATTTCAGTCCCTGTTCATATGGCCAGACTATTGTCTGTTTCCTGGAGGACCACTTGAAGGTAGAATAGGGTCTTGGTTGTCTGTGATTCACCAGATCTGATATAAACAGTCAGCTATTGGTCACAGATGCCTGTTTCATTCAATCTGAGTGCTGTGTCTTCATTCCCCTCCACCTCCATTACTAATGATAGCTGCTACCTCTTTTTTAATCTCCTTGGAACTCTGAGCAGGTGCTCTTTGCAGCCAATATGGTGAAGATATTGAAGTACAGCATTGTGTCAGCTTGGATGACAGTGGCCATTATTTTCGGTCCCTGAGTGGGAGGATGTGCTGTGCTTCTTTAGTATACTCCACCATGAAGACTATGGCAGTTTCTGACCCCTGTCTAGCTCTTTCAGTGCCAGAGCTACAACGCGGGCCTTCTTTTGGGGATGTTACATGGCCAAGCGGGTGTCTTGATATCAAGTGGGTCCCTTCGTAAAAGTCATTGTAACAGATTCCTTCTTCAACATGTGCGTATCTCATATTAACTCTTCCCGTGCCTTTGATCACTTTTATGACTCTTCCGGTTTCCCGATGCGTACCAGTGGTTTGTTTCAATAAAACAATCAGTGTAACATTTAGATTGTACATATTTCGTCCGCGATTCCGGTGACACTTTTCAAAATGGTGAAAGAGTGCCTAGTTACGAGTGATGCCGAGCGAGAAAAAGGAAGAGAAAGACTGACATTTTTCAATTTTTGATGATGTAGATAGGGGTATGGACCACCCCACTGCTCTTGAATGTATCCCAAGTAGATCTAGAAATATTAGACGATGGGAGAAGTAGTTAGAAGGTTATTTCAGACATTAATTTAGCAACAATGCAACATAGAATATATGAGATCGACAAGTAGATCTACACATCTCAGATGGTAAGTAGTGCATATCTAGACCTAGCTGATGGTGAGCTGGGTTTAATCAGTGTCTAAAAACATCACATTACTTCTTTTTTCCTAAAAAACTCTGCATTTATGAAATTTTCATTCATTTAGTTATACTTTGAAACATAATAAGTATACGGAAGTACATGGAAATACTGTTTTCCATTCCATTTTATAACTATACCCCTTAACATATCAAGACCCACGTTTTTACTCTGGCACTCCACAACACGTCTGTGTTTCTTCTTCCGGCACAGAAAGAGTTAAAATAAGTGGAAATGAGTGAAGATTCCATGAATAAAGTTATTTGTCATAAAAAAGCAAAGAAAAGAAAAAAAATTAACTAGTATGAAAAGATGGAACGATTTATAATTTTTTTAGGGCTGAGCAATAATCTAAGTTGTACTTACCTTTAACTGTGTCAGAATCCCATACAAAATATGTAGGTCAACACAGAAACATTGTTTTCGTCGATATTTTGGGATGTTTTTGACATCCAATAAATCTAACAGGTCTACAGCTGTGAGAAATGCATATAGTAAGATAGGTCTAGTTGGTCGGTGTGACCATTTTACCAACTGATCTCGAAAAAAACTTGAAAATTACACTCCAACTGGTCCATTTCACCATGTCGTAGGAAGCTAAACACTAGTTTAACTTTGTATCGAGAAGAGTTCTGACTAGTTAAATGAAAAGTTACATCGAGTTTTCAACGAAAAATCGGAACGCTTATAGGGAGGCCCAGGGGTCAACACATAAACAAGCAAGCAACCCTATAAGGTGGCCTGGGAGCAGAAGAGCTAGGATAGGCCTGTTACTGGGGATACAGATGGAGAAAGGGGACAGGGTCTTGGTCAGCTATGGTTTACCAACCCTGAAATACCTTGTCAACTATGGGTTGTTGAATGTCAAAATGGACAGTGTCTTCACCCCTAATGATAGATAACAGTGCACTGAAGTAAAACAGAATGAACATGAAGCATTCTTCTTAGATGTTCATTCTGTTTTACTTCATCATTATGTTCAAACAGAAAAGTAAAATTTGATGTCAAGAAAGGTATTACCAACCATTAAGTGTGATATAGTTTATTAAAAGGAACAGAAACATTAGATGACATTGGCAGTGCCTTGGATCTGTTATCACCAGCCCAAGAACAGACGAGCTATCATCATGAGACTGATTGAGAATGTTCTGGGCCCAGAGTGTCACAAGGTTCTAGAGTTTTCCCAGATGGACTGGAGCAAGGAGTCTTACAATGGAGGTTGTTTTTTGAGGTCCCTTATTCCAGGAACTACAAAGTACTTCAACGGTGAAATGAGGGAACCATTTGACAGGTTGTACTTTATTATATGCTATGTTTATGTAAACCATGTATTAAGAATTTTTTTTTCTTTTAGATGGTGGGATTAATAAAATATAATATGTTAAAAATCTGTTTAATAAATTATAGATATTGTGAGCAATTCTTCTTTGATGTCTGTAGAAACTACAAATGCTGGTTCCCTGTAGTTGACATTGTAATGATCTTGGAGTGCAGACATTATGCTGAATGGAGAAGGAGTTCCAGTGGCTTGAATTCAGGATCTGAGCTTCTCGACAGATGGATATGTCAGTTCTTAACCCATTAGTAAGGCTGAAGATTCATAACAGTTTGTTATGAGGCGGTCTGATAGGATCTTAGTCATTTCAAGTATACTAGACTTGATAGCTCCACTGTCCCCCTGGTATTTCCTAGAGCAATAGCATGGTTATCTGGTCCAGCAAACCTAGATCTGGCATTGATGTTTCTAGAAACATGCAGAGTCTGGGTACAGGGTAGTGCTTACTGCATTCTCCATGGTGTGGAATCTGCAGGAAAGCTCCTTTTTTTTTTGAGGAGTCCAGATTGGGTCTTCAAGTAAATCCCCAGTAACTTGACATGATACCAATGTTCAAACATCTTCACAGTGTTTGGGTGCTGAGAACATGCTGCTGACATTTCCAGGCAGATTAAACATCATTTTTGCTCCTGAAGTAATTAATTAAAAGTTTATTCATGTTATTTAAAAAAAAGAGAAAAGATAAGACTTGTACAGGATAGGGAAATAACCTGATAAATAATTTCCAGTTTGGAACATTCTGCCCCCAACATTTTTTTTTTCAAAATATGTTACATATGCCAGATTGGACATTAATCACTGTACAGAAATTCAGAGTGAGTGGTGAAGTGGTTAGTGCAATGGTCTCTTATGGCGAAGGTCGGGGGTTCAAATCCAGCAGGAGGCACCCCAGTCACCCAGCTGTAGAAATGGGTACCTGACTTCTTCTGGAGTTGGAGAAGGAAAGGTAGCAGGGCATGATACTGACCATATCACCCTCTAGTGTGCTGACAGGTCAAGGAAAATATGCGCACTAACACCATATCCCTATGTGCCTCTAAGGCATGACAGGATTACCTTTACCTTACCTTTTTTACATATAAAAGTGGACATTAATCACTGAACAGAAATTCAGAGTTGCCACATATAAAAGAGGGTGTCTAAGACCAGTACTGAGTAAGACAGAAGATACCTAATAACTAACAGATAATTAGATTACTTATAAAGGTAGCAGTAGCTTTAACTCTTCCCATGCCTTTCGTCGCATGGACGACGGCTCTGGTTTCTCACATGATGCCTTTAGTTTGGTTTGTTTCATTAAAAACCTGGTGTAACATTTAGATTGTAAACAGTTAGTGTGCATGCCCCATGACATTTTTTCAAAATGACCAAAGGGTGCTTAGTTACAAGGGAGAAAACTGAAGTTTTCTGCAAGAAATTTCAATTTTTGGTGATGTAGATAGGGGTAGATAGAGGTATGGACATGCCCTGTGACCAGACCATCGTTCTTGAATGTATTCCAAGTAGATCTAGACATATTAGATGACTAGAGAAGTAGTTATAAGGTTATTTCAGACATTATTCTACTGATATTGCAACATTGAATCACAATACGACGTCAATAGGTAGATCTACACATCTCAGATGGTACATATTGTACCTCTAGGCCTTTCCGATGGTAAGTTGGACACAGTCATTGTCTAAAAACATCACATTACTTCTTTTTTCCTAAAAAAAACTCTGCATTTATGAAATCTTCATACATTTAGTTATATTTTGAAACATAAGTACATGGAAATACTGTTTCATTCAATTTTACAACTACACCCCCTATACATATCAAGACCCGCACTTTTGATCCGGCACCCAACTGACCATCCGCATTTCTTCCTAAGGCATGAGAAGAGTTAACTCATTTCATGTTGGCGGGAAAAAACCTCAGACATACCGTTGGTGCCAAGAAAAACGCGCTGGTGTTTGATAATTTTGGGGTATTGTTGAAAAAGTGAATTAAAATATTATTTCCATGTTAAAATTATACATCAAAAAAAGAGGTAAATGAATGAAGGTTCCAGAAGTGTATAGTTTTTGTAGGAAAAAAAAACTGGTGAGAAAATGAGACACAATGTTTAGGCCCCCCCCCCCCCCCCCCAAAAAAAAAAAATTCTGTAAAACACTAAAAAAATTGTTGCCTACTTACCAAGAGCTGTAAATATCCACTTGTCACACACAATTTGAGGATAAATTGAATTCCTCCCATAAAATATCACTTTTTGCAGGACTTTTTATGAATGTTACAGCAAGCAGACAAACAAAATATAAAATAACAAACAAGCAGTATACATTTGATATGTACAAAATAGGCAAAAAAAAATTATGTACAGAATATATATACAAGAGATGGAAAGTGGAAAAAAAGAGAGAAAAAAATATTTACAGAATAACACATGAACACTTTGCAAATATATACAACACATGAACACTTTAGAACACACTGTCTACTGTCTCCAGTCCAAGAAACGGACATGAAATAAAGATAACCAAGTTAGAATGGTATGAAAAGAAAGATGAAAGAGGTGGCCCAGACAGAAAATGCAGACAGCACAGACAAATGAAGTTGTGGAAGCAGTAGCATCTTGCTCAAGATGGCTGATGATACTTCTCAAAACAATCTGTTGGACATAGATGAGGTCTGTCCAAGCACTTGGTGCAGTAGAACTTTGTCCTAACCCTCTGCTGCAGCAGGCACAGTTCTTGTAGGTTTTCTCACAGTTCACCAGGTGATTACCTTGGAACCTGTTATCTAATGGAGCTTTTGCTCTCCTTCCCATTGGCATGGGAGATGACATAGTAACACCAGGAATGGTGCTGCTTGCTGCCAGGGATCTCAGGCCTTCAATAAGTTGTTCCTTGAACCAGCCCAGAGATCTCTGTTCCCTAGCAGGCTCCTCAGCTAACATATATAATACCTGAGCATTCACCTGTATAACTTCAAAAATCCAAGTGAATATTTTTTTCCATCACTTCGCTATCTTTCTTCCGTGCAAGCCATAATATGAGACCATTTGGTCAATCCTGTCACACCCATTCATACACTGGATGTATGTATGAATGATGGCAGGTTTTTCAACCTCCTTGTCCTCAACAACACGAGTTGAGGTGGCTTTTCCATATGCTGTCAACATGGACAGGTTTCTTTTTTGGGTTTTCCTTCCAGGAGACACAGAGAATTTTCTGGTGACCATCTTTGACATAGTAGATGGGTTCTTTTACAGGTACTACCTGAGTTTTTAGCTCCTTGGGGAAACCTACATGTTTCACATTCAATGTGCCAGTGTAGGTGTGGCCTTTGGACTGCAAATATTCAATAAGTAAACTGGTGTAGAACCTGTCTGCATAGATGTGGTGTGAAGATGTGAGTGGCTCCATCAGTGCACTTTCACAGCATTTACTTTACTGCCAGGATTGGCAGAGCTGTAAGAGGTGTTAGAGCCAAAATACACCAACAGGTTGTAAACATAACCTGTTGTGGAGTCACAAAGGCCGAAGGTCTTGATGTGATATTTAGAGAGTTTCTTGGCATTATACTTGGCAGTTACCATCTCATCAATGCTCAAGTCACTGTAGGGGTAATAGGCTGCCTGAAATGATACCAACAACTGATTGATAAACGACTCAATTTTGGACTTGCCTTGGCTATCAGCTTCACCGACATGCAACATGGTGTTGTATATCAGTTGAAACTGATTCCTAGAAAACATCTGCCCAAAAAATGCAGTGTGCAAGAAAGGTTTGGTACTCCAGTAATCACTGATTTTTGGTTTAGGTTGCAAACTCATAGCTATTAGTGTCGACAGAAATGTGTACATTTCATGATGACCAACAGGTTCCCACTTATGAAGTCTACTGCGCTTCTTTATATTTGCAGGTTGGCTAAGTTTCATAGCAGCATAATCGTTTATGCTACTGATGAGACTGTCTAAAATATCTTCTGTGAACAGTGCCAGGAAAAAGCCCTCAGGTGTCCTATCAGTTCCAGGATTGAGCAAGATATCACTGCCATCATCTTCGTTAGTAGCAGTACCTTCATCTGTCTGTCCTGCTCTCCATGTCAAAACTGGTTCTGCACTTGCTGTTTGACCCGCATAAATGTTCCTCTTTACCCTTTTGGCAGATGGAGGAGCAGAAGTAACATCACTTGTCGAGGGATGACAGTCACTTTCTGTGTCACTAGTAGAGGTCACTGAGTCAGAACATGGCAATTCAGAAACATCAGAAACAGAACCATTATCAGAATCGCTTGAATCAGAATGATCGACACAGAGAGGTTTCCCAACTAATACTGTCTTAAATAACTCATTACAAGCAGTTTTAGTCCTTCTAGGAAGAACTACATGGGGTACAACCAGTAACATTTGTCATGTCGGAGGGTGTGTCCATTTTTCGAATATACTGTAACAAAATTCACAAATCTAAGTACAAACTCATAATGCACCAAATTCAAAATCGACTACGGCAGCATGCTGGCATAAGGCGTGGAAAGAGTTAAGTACTGAGAATACAGAAGATACCTAATAACTAACAGATAATTAGATGAAAGGTAGCAGTAGCTTTATTTTTTGTGTTTATACATTTAATTTTATAACTTTTTGTGTATTAACAACAGAGAGTTGGGATGGGAGTGTTTATTGTTACTGCAACTTTCAGTACAGAAGCATAGAGCTGCTTACGTGGTAGAAGTGCATCATCCAAAGATAAATTGAATGAGAGTAATCAGCAAAATATGAACCCAAACTAAGGTCCCCATAAAGCTGCACCACTGGTAAACTTAGCGATGTGCGGACAAGAAAATTGTTAATCTTCCTGCGCTCTTCACTTATGTCTTGATGGAATGTTTCACAAATACGTTTATATTTTGTTTTCAAATTTCAGAGTTCATTTTGCGGGAACAGAGTCGGCCACAGTGTGGTGTGGGTTCATGAATGGTGCAATACAATCAGGTTTCAGGGCAGCAACCGAGGTATTTTTATTTTTTTATAAAATGGATGCTGATTTTACTTTTTTTTTGGTTGTTTTTTTCTAAGTGGCATGAATAAAGTATGTAAACATGAATTATGAAGTTTTTTTTGGGGTAAACCCTGAAGAAAAATGTGAAGATACAATTCTTAAGCCAGTATAGGCTTTTGCCAATATCAGGCTATTGATTTTGTTATTCCTTAAGCGTGGCCATGTAGAGAAAACATGCTGCATAGGCAGTAGTTTGTTCTCCACATCCCCTTGCCCAAGCTTGCAGCTCTGAAGAGGACACCAAACATCCTGAGAGGGCTGTGCTATCAACCGTCTGAAGTGAGAATGCAGTCGTTATCATACTGAAGAGTTACACATCAGACAAAAATCTGACACAAAAGATTGGTCTTTCTTAGATTCATTACCCAGTGCAGACATGATAGAAACTAGCCTCTGTTATTAAGTATGAATTATATGTATACACAGTCTGTGACTGTTGACATTGTGTGCACCTGTTTTTATAAATTTAAATTTTAAAAAAGATCCTTCTCTTGATTCATTTATCAAAATAAGGATAAATATAAAGAAGTAGATGCAACTTGTGTAAAATGATTGTAGGTAAAGGTGGCCTTATGTTATAAAGAATTCAAGAACAAAGCAGAAATAAGACAAATGAATGAACAACAACCCATCTCATTGGTGATCAGAAAAAGGGGATGGGCATATATTGGTCACATGATGAGAAGAAACAATCAGAGAATCCCAAACCAAGTTATCAAGTGGAACACAACAGGCTGAAGAAAAAGAAGTCAAGCGCATGAAACCTTAAAGAGGACATTGTTAAGAGAGGCCAAACTAGTAGGCATAAAATCCCTTGATGAGGTTGAAAAGCTCCCCGGAAATAGGAAAACCTGGCAAACTACCATGCGAGCCCTATGTGAATTTAATGGAACAAGAAGGATATAAATGTAAGATATTAGAAAGGCATCTATGAGTTAAGGGTGTCAGTGCTTGTATTTTGCTTGGCCATTTAGCACACTAGAAGTTGATGTGACCAGGATCATATCTGAATTGACTGGTCAGCACACTAAAAGGTGATGTGGTCAGCATCATGTCTGACTGCCTTTACTTCCCAAACTTCTAGAGCCAGGTACCCATTTTCTATAGCTGGATGACTGGAATTGATTAGTTTTGCCATCTTTTATGAAATAATCATGGCATTTGAATACTTTAAAAAGGCAAATCTGTGTAAATATGTGCTTGAATTTATATAAAGGTAACGGTAAAAGTAACCCTGTCGTGCCTTATAGGCACAGAGGAATATGATGTTAGTGCCTATATTTTCCTTTACCTGTCAGTACGCTAGAGGGTGATGTGGTCAGCATTATGCCTGGCCGCCTTCCCTTACCCAACTCCAGAAGAAGCCAGTTACCCATTTCTACAGCTAGGTGACTGTGGCACTTCAAGCCGGATTTGAACTCCCAACTTTTGCCATGAGAGACAAGTGCACCAACCACTGACACCCTGAATCTATGTAGTTGTGACTTTTTTTGTTTTTTAGGTGCCTTTATTAGTGCTGCCTTTGAAATTTTGTTGGATTTTTTTTTTCATTGAGAGGTGAGTACACTTACCACTTCACTGCTAGAGTGTCCATGAGTGATTATATTAATCATGTTGTCAGTTATGATTACAATTTAAAATTATGCTGATGATCCTGTTAATTGCAAATGTGTTATATCTCAGGTCTTGTATAACCTTCGACCCCTGATTGTCACTTCTCCTGACCCTGACACCATAAACCTCACAGAAGAAAGATCTTGGAGCAGGCCAACAAATCATACTTGGGTTACATGGGCTGCTGTTGGCATGGGCTTTGCTTCAGCGGTTTATTTCTTGTCTAAGAGTAATCGTCTTTCACCTCCCACCACTTTTGTGAAAAATATACATCTTGTCTTTGATACAAACCGGCTTGGCTAATGTTTCATAGTTGTTGGTGATATGTTTTGAGACTGAGGCTTTCTTTCTTTCTTCATTATTGTTTAGTTATTGTTTTATATGTACCTTAAGAATATCAGACATTACTTTCCAAGTACTGTCATGTAGTTTCATATACAAGATCTTAGGTAAAAGTACCCCAAAAAAAATTAATAAAAATGCAACCTTAGGTTTAAAAAATCTAGGGGCCTGGAGTTGTTTTTACTCTTACTGTTGAGAATTATTTTCCTTTCTGTGCTGGAATTAATTCTGCTCTGAATTTTTCAGCAGACAGCAGGTGAGCTTTATGTGGAATGTTTCATGTACCCAGTAATTGAAACATATATCAATTTAATGATGCGTGAATACAGAAAAAAATATGACAATTTAGTGTTAACTCTTCCCATGCTGGAGGAAAAAACATGGATGTGTTCTGGAGTGCGGGAGTAAAAACGCGGGTCTTGATATGTTAGGGGGTATAGTTATAAAATGGAATGGAAAACAGTATTTCCATGTACTTCCGTATACCTATTATGTTTCAAAGTATAAATAAATGAATGAAAATTTCATAAATGCAGAGTTTTTTAGGAAAAAAGAAGTAATGTGATGTTTTTAGACACTGATTGTGCCCAGCTCACCATCGGCTAGGTCTACATCTGCACTACTTACCATCTGAGATGTGTAGATCTACCTGTTGATCTCGTATTTTGATTCTATGTTTCATTCTCGCTAAATTAATGTCTGAAATAACCTAACTAATTCTCCCATCGTCTAATATGTCTAGATCTACTTGGGATACATTCAAGAGCAGTGGGGTGATCACAGGCCATGTCCATACCCCTATCTACATCATCAAAAACTGAAAAATTTCGGTCTTCCTTTTTTTCGCTCGACATCGCTCGTAACTAGGCACTCTTTTGCCATTTTGAAAAGTGTCACCGGAATCTCAGGCGAAGTATGTACAATCTAAATGTTACACCGGCTGTTTTATTGAAACAAACTATAATGATCATATGGTAGATTTGGGATACCGGAAATATCACTGTAGCGATCACTAGCGCGGATTGAGTTAAATGCATGCCGTACAAAAAATATCGCAGAGAACTGACAATGTCATTCTGGGCAGTAAGAGTTAAACCAAAATGTAATTTGTTTGTCAAGGACAAGTTTGTGACTACATGATTTCAAGTATATATATATATATACATGGCTTACACATAATGCACTTTTAGAGTATTCAAATGATATGATTACTTTATGAAAGATTGCAAAACTAATGCATTTTAGTGTATAAAGTAGTTAATAGATGTATTTATATATTTTATTTTTCATAAGTTTAAATCCAATAGGGCAAGGTATGTTTCATATTTTATACAATGAGTATGTGTTAATGTTTATATTTATCTTTTTTTTTTTTTTCTCAAAATATTTGTTACTGTTGTGGAGTTTGTGTGGTGATTATCGAGTTTAAAAAAAAAAAAAAATTAGAGAAACTCACAACTTCCTAAAAATGTTTTGTGGGAATCGAACTACAAGTGCTTCCATTTCTGCAGGCTGTAGCTTGTGTATATGTATGTATGTGTATATATATATATATATATATATATATATATATATATATATATATATATATATATATATATATATATATATATACCTGCATATCTGCTATGTAATGTTTGAACCTGGCTTTTTTAATGTAGAGATTTTTAAATTTTATTTATTTATATGCATGCTAAATATGTTATGCTTTTCAATTTTTTACTTGGAACTGGTGCAGGTATGTAATTAAAGTGGAAACATAACTATCTGGAAGTATATTCTTCACCTTTATATATTTTTTTTTTGGGCACATAATTCCCATGTTGGTCCTATCCATTTACTTCTGCAAATGCTGTGTTTGTTTTGTGATACCATCATGATAGAGTTGTTCAAGTTGATGATGGAACTGTATCTTCATCTTTAGACAGTATTGTCTAATGAAGAGGTTCTAAGTGAGGCTGGGCAACAGGGAGAAATTGTGGCAACATTGAGAACATGATAGTCCAGATTTCTAGGACATTTTGAGAAGAGGCAAACTGGAACACCTAGTGACAACAGGCAAACTGGAGGGACAGAGCCTAGGAGAAAGGAAAAGCCAAATCTCTGTCATACAGTAGATGATCTAACACAATGAATGTCCAAATCTGTGAAGTTCTTTTTATGGTGAATGGTTTAGAATTGTCATAAGAAGCATAAGTTGTTCCATATATTTCTTCAGCTGAAATCGTGGTGTCGGTCTCCTCATTAATAAAAAATAAACCACAGCATTAGCATCCCATTTGCCCATTTGACATTCACTTGAAATAGCATATCTATCTGTGAGTTAGTGAAAATCAGTGACTACTGCATCCCAGCATTAAACAGTAATGATCTCTAGAAATTTTTCTCCATAAAAAATTGTATTTGTCAGTGAGTGTCAGTCAAGAGGCACTATCTTGACAATCAGAAACTCCCATCACCGCATGCTCTTTTGTCCACCTGGCATTTAACTATTTCACATGTTCGTTAATTTTTGCCCACAATCAGATCCCCCCCAAGCAGAAAATATCTAAAACTTTTGTCAGTGATGCTATAAAAGGGTTAATGATTTAAAAATGACTCATGTGCTTCCTGAGAGAAAAAAAAAGACAGAGAAGAATTGATGACTGTATTTAATTCTTCATGCTTTTGTGTACATGCACGTAAGTATGCCATTGAATTTCCAATACTTTGTTTTAACTATTAACCATTTAGCCAGACAAACGGGGGTCATGCAGCTAGTGAGTTCTGATCCATTAATTATCCCTCAGTCTTAATAAAAAAAAAGTAAATTAGTACAAATTGTACTAGCTTTTTATTCAACATGTTAACAAATTGATATGAGCAAATGTTTACTCCTGACTTCACTATTAACACGTGCACTTGCCTCAGAAATCATAGCTAGGGATAATGTTAAGCAAAATAAGAATCTCATAAAAATCTAGAGATTACCACTAAAAAGTGTCACATAAACAAAGTGCACTCTATTTTTAACACTGCTTGTGGTAATCACTAAGTAAACCAGTCAGATAGTTTCATTAAATTTAAATCCATTTCATAATTTTCTCTACCGAAAGAGGTGCCACGTCATAAGCTTTCAGAAATATTGGTAGTGTACTAATTATATGCACATAATTATGTATGTATATATATATATATATGTATGATATGTAATAAAGTGCTATTTCAGTAGGTAATTCCAGTTCATCTTTTTATGCATAAACTGTTTATGGACACAATGCTGTGTATCATTATATGAAACTTCTAAAAGTTGGGGGTTTTTTGGCTCACTCCCAACTCAGGAGTAACACCCTACCTACAATGCGACTATTTTTTCTCGAGTATCCAGTTCTCCCATCATGCAGTGTACTCTTATGTGTGTCACTTTGCAGGCAGATACTCTTTAATGACTTTTTTCCTCTACAAGTATCCTGTACTGATTTTGACAGCTACATGTACTGAAGTATGTGGAGGCAATTGAAAACCTACTTCTTTGCCATGAGAAACAGCTCTCTTAACCAGAGCACTGTTTAACATAATAGTTCCATACCTGTGGGATAATAAGTAATTTGCTTCCTCTGATTTCAGCTGTGATAAAGCCTTTCATATTTGTTTATGGTAGCTATTTCCAAACTTTTTCAGGTCATGGACCTAAAAGAAATAAGTGATAGTTCATGTTTATTTTTTGAGGGAGAGATCACATGGCATATAGTTAATTATACTTGTTTATCTTAAGATTGCTGGGTATGTTTCATTTCATTATGTTATATTTACAGATTAAGTAGATTTCTCCACAAAATGTGTACAGTGCAAAAAAGTAACTTTTTTTTTTCACAACTTAATTTTTAACAACTTTTTAACTTTGGACATCTGAATGACAAAGTAGTCAGTGCATTGGTCTCTCATGGCGAAAGTTTATAGTTGAAATCTGGCTAGAGGCACCCCAGTTACCCAGCTGTAGAAATGGGTATCCAGCTTCTGGAAATGGGTAAGAAAGTTTATGGTTGAGATCTGGCTAGAGGCACCCCAGTTACCCAGCTGTAGAAATGGGTATCCAGCTTCTGGAAATGGGGAAGAAAGTTTATGGTTGAGATTTGGCTAGAGACACCCGTTACCCAGCTGTAGAAATGGGTATCCAGCTTCTGGAAATGGAGAAGAAAGTTTATGGTTGAGATCTGGCTAGAGACACCCCAGTTACCCAGCTGTAGAAATGGGTATCCAGCTTCTGGAAATGGAGAAGAAAGTTTATGGTTGAGATCTGGCTAGAGACACCCCAGTTACCCAGCTATAGAAATGGGTATCCACCTTCTGGAAATGGGGAAGAAAGGATGGCCGGGCATGACACCGACACCATATCTCCTAGGTACCTCCACAGCATAACAGGGTTACTCTGACCTTTTTTTTTTTTTTTAATTTGGAGCGGAAGTTTGTCTGGAAACTTGATCATATCCTGGCACTGATTTTTAAGTGCCTGATGAGAATTGAATTTTCATGACACAAAAAAAAAAATAGAACTTGGTTGCTGTGTGTTATCTCCCTGCATCTGCAAGCAGGATGATCTTAGTAGCTGATACTTCAAAGATGTTTGAGCACAAACATGAGGGTCATATCAAAAGTTGTGAGCACAAATTTTTTAAAAATCAGAATTTATAGATAGAGAAAATATGAATGTATCACCTTAATCTGCATCTTTTTCTTCACTTTTCAGCATAATCTCCATTTCTCTGCACACATTTTTCCCGTCGCTCTGCAAGTTTGAAAATACCCTCCCGGTATGATCCGTTCCAGCTGACCGACGGCACAGACACACAGCTCTCTGGATATTCTCTCCTGTGGGACCCAGCAGACACAAACTTTTCTATAGCCTAGGGTTTCAATCATTTCCTGTACTGCTTTGTGTTCTATTCCTAGATTTACGGCGATTTCACATATTGTGACACGTCTGTCTTCTTTAATGATGTCATCAACACTTTCCACATTGCGTTTGGTGGAGGCAGATTGAGGGCGACCGCTGTTAGGCATATCTTGGATGCTCGTGTTTCACTCACCTCCTAACACTGCTAGCACAAATACACACATCATAAGCAAAGCTGAAGTCTGTGGTGAATTTCAGCAGTGGGGATTTTCTCTTTAATGAGGAACTCAGTAATAGCACGTTGATAAAAACAAAACTTCAGCACCTGCCATTTTTTTTATGCTCCACGTGGTCACATGACACACAATGGTGACGTCATGCCACCTCTACATGAAGTGCGGATGCAGATTAAGGTGATACATTTGTATTTTCTCTAAATTCTGATTTTTTAAAAAAATGTTGCTTGCAACTTTCAGTATGACCCTCTTATCATATCAGTTTAAAAGTAGCCCAGCACTTGCTTTTGCTGCCGTGATTATGGCTGTGCTGTATGAATTCCCTAATTCATCTATATCTGTCTTGTCTACCTCTTTGAGTGCTGCGAAATGTTTGGTAAGTTCCAGGTTGAAATCACTGTTGGTATTTTCTTCTTGTAGGCTATGACTGTTTATCTTTCTGGTTATTTATTTCTTGTGTTGGCTTTTCAGTTTAAGTCTTAACCTCCCTATACACAGGTTGTGATCACTGTTGACATCTGCACCCCTATATGTTCTTTCATCTATCAGAGATGTTCTGAATTGTTTTCTAATACAAAAATGATCTATTTGGTTTCTTGTTCTATCATCTGGAGATATCCATGTTATGTATTTCTTTGTGTGGAAATATTGTTCCTCCAGTGACCATACCCTCTGTTAGACATATTTCAATTAATCTTTCTCCATTCTGATTTATTGTATCAGTTCCTTCTTTCCCCATTACTTTTTCTATGTCGGAGTTATCTTTTCCTACCTTGGCGTTGGAAGTCTCCCATGACAATTAAGATGTCGTGTTTAGGTACTTTGTTTATAAGTTGTTGTAGTTGGTAATAGAAATCGTCTTTTATTTCATCATCTGTATCGTTCATGGGTGCTTAGCATTGTATGATTGTCATTCTTCCATGCCTTATTTTGTATCATGCTTTTATCATATGACTGTTCACTGGTTCCCATTCTATAAGGCTCTTTGCTGCAGCAGATGACATAATTATACCCTCTTCTTTCTGGAATTTCCCATCATCTCTGCTGGAATATATTATTAGCTTAAGGTTTTCCGCCGGTCTTTTCCCTGCTTCTGCCCATTGCATTTCACTGATGCCCAACACATCTAGGTGATATCTATCCATTTCTTTTATTACCTGAGCAGTTTTTGTTGTTGTGGCCATTGTTCTTACATTCCAAAATCTGATTTTTGTTATGCATGTGGGGCCGATGAATTTTCGATTGTTGTCTCCGGCATGCAGAGTTGGTGACATTGATGTTCTATCCCTTGATGAGGTTGGAAAACTCGCCGAAAACAGGAAAACTTGGCGAATTGCCATGCAAACCCTATGTAATGGCATGGGCAAGATGTAAGATTTTCTGCTATTGTCTTTCAGAAACTACTTCGCTCTGTCACATTATTTGGTCAGAGCAGTTTGTTTTGCCATATCAGAGTGTGATATTTTATTATTTCACATCACATATCAGTCAGTCTACTAATCCAGTGGTATTGGGTTCGAGTTCCGGCAGTGGGGATTTTTTTCTGGTACCACCTCACCAAAAAGGCCCAGGGGTCCACCAGGTCTCAAAAATTGGGTATCAGAGAAATCTGGGAAGGTAAATGTGGCCAGACGTGATACTGACTACATCACAGTTTCATGTGCCAGTTGTCTTGGAAATACGGGCCTAACATTGTATCGCCAATATGCCTAAATAGCATGGAAATGGGACGTTTACCTTTACATCACATGTCATTTTTTTTCTTTAAGAGAGTGATAGTTTTTGTGGTGGTGGTGGTTGTAGTGGTTGTAGTGGTGGTGGTGTGGGAAGGATTGGAAAGACAAAAAAAGCATTTAATAATTTATGGCAGTTAATTACGGTAATATCAATAAAAAAAAAAAAAATGGTGTTCATGAGTCAACACTTTAATTTATCAACATTAGAAAAATGCTATATATAATGAAACTTGCAAAACAACAGGACTGAAGTCGGTGACAAATTATGACAATCGTATGACAACATAGATGTGCATATGAAATACTGAACCACTGAATTCATATATTTCTTTCAACATTTATGTGGTTCTTTCAAAATCAAGAAATATGATGTTAATTGTCACCATATCATAATTTAATGAAAGTAGTGAATTTCTTCATTATATTACATGCATATGTGGGCAGCATACTCAAAGCCATTAAAAATGTATATAACAGAAAATTATCATTGACAAGATAAGAAAAACTGAACTAAATTGAACATTCATGTACTGAAATGTTATTGCTGCATCTTGTTAAGTTTCTTCCAGCAAACAAAAAAGAAAAAAATATGAATTGTATACAGGTCTGTTCTCATTTGGATACATTGCCAAAACAATGTCCAATGTTGCCCAACATGAAATTATTAATACCATCTTGTGCACTGAGACATGGTTTGTTCCATGCTAGTTTACCATTTTTTGTTTGTTTGTTGTAGCACTGAGTATTAATCTTGAGACATCGAATAAGGATTTGTTTAGATAGGTAATTGTTTATTCAAGTGCTGTATGCTATTATATGTGAGTTGTCATTCCTTATGTTACTGAACATCATTAAAAAATAAATCTTTAAAATGAACGCTGCATGTTTGTACTTACTTTCAAAACTAATCTGTTATGACTTCACTTGCAACACTATACTGAAAAAAATCAGAAACTAACCTTTTGTTTTTTTTTGTTTTTTTATTTTGCAAATGTTAATGTATTTTACGAGGGTCATACTGAAAGTCGTGAGCAAAAATTTTTTTAAAAATCAGAATTTATAGACAGAAAATATAAATGTATCATCTTAATCTGCATCCTTTGCACTTTATGTAGAGGTGACATATGTCACCATTGTGTCATGTGACCACGCGGAGCATAAACAAAATGGCAGGTGCTGAAGTTTCGTTTTGTCAACACACTGTTATTTAGTTCCTCATTAAAGAGGAAATCCCCCGCTTCTGAAATTCACCAAAGACTTCAGCTTGCTTACAGAGATGTGTGTATGGGTGCTAGCAGTGTTAGGAGGTGGGTGAAACATTTCAAAGATGGAAACATGAGCATCCAAGGTATGCCTCACAGCATCGCCCTCAATCTGCCTCCATTTAACGCAACGTGGAAACCATTGATGACATCATTAAAGAAGACAGATGTATCGCAGTATCTGAAATCGCTGTAAAATCTTGGAATAGGACACAATGCAGTACAGGAAATGATTGAAACTCTAGGCTATAGAAAAGTTTGTGCCTGCTGGGTCCCACAGGAGAGAACGTTCAGAAAGCAGTGTGTCTGTGCCACACTGGAATGGAATTCTACTGGGAGGGTATTTTCAAACTTGTAGAGCAATGGGGAAAAATGTGTGCAGAGAAATGGAGATTATGTTGAAAAGTGAAGAAAAGGATGCAGATTAAGGTGATACATTTATATTTTCTCTATCTATAAATTCTGATTTTAAAAAATTGTTTGCTCACGACTTTTGGTATAACCCTCATACATCCTTCTAGTGCCGTGTAGTTCACCATGTTTTTGTGTTTTCGACAAGTTCTTCAACACTGTCAAGGGTTCTTATGTCCACCAATCAATCAGGCCTCTCTCAACGTTCTCTTTAGAGTTTCAGATAGTTGATCTCTTTTTCTTTGTTCTGTTGTGTCCTATTTGATAACTTGTTTTGTGATTCTCTGATTGTTTCTTGTCATCACATGGCCAGTATATGTCTGTCCATCTTTTTTTTTTTTTTTGATCACTGATGAGACCTCATCTTCCTTATCTCTGCATTTGTCTTGAATTTGTTCCATTGAACACAATATTTTTCTTAGACATCTAATTTGTTTTGTTTCTTTAGTTATTTTCCAGCTTTCGCACTCATATTACATCTGAGATGAACAATCTTAACTTTGTTTTCATGCTTATAACTTTTGACCGCCATATTTTCTCAAGATTTTTAAAGGCCAATGCTTTCTTTGCAATTCTAACTTCTTTTCTGATGTTATCATCCTGGTCTATACAGCTGCCAAGGTATGCTGTGTTCCTTCTATTTTTCCATCTTGAGTAATGGAAAATATGTTAATGTGTAACTAACTTAAATTCCAAGCTATTATAAAATCACATATGTGTTGTAATAAAAACGCAGCCCATGAATTACCAGTTATACTCCACACTGATAACAGAGAAAAGTGTATTTATGACTTCCTGGCTGTGGTGATTCTGTCAGCCATCTTTGCATTTAACTGAAAAGCTTTTCGTTGCTGCCAACAAAGATCTTAATTTGTACTGCCCCTTATTTCTTTAGTACACAAGTTGATGATTCACTGGTATTTTCTACTTTGATGCACTTCATTCAGTCTTTCAAATTATCTCATGTTTCTGCAGAACTATTGTAACATTGCTTTCTCTCATCTTTAACAAATAGGACCACACTTGATCATCCGGAGATTTTCGGAAGCCATTATAACAACCTCTGCTCAATTTACTAATCCGGTAGTACTAAGTTAAAGTCACAGCAGTGGGATTTTTTTCTGGTACATATCAAAAAGGCCCTGAGATCCACCCAACCTCTAAAAATGGGAACCAGAGAAATCTGGGAAGGTAAATGTGATCAGGCATGATACTGAGCACAACACACTTTCATGTGCCAAAGGTTGTGGAAAATACAGGCCTAGCACTGTGTTCCCAATATGCTTTAATGGCATGGAAATGGGAATTTTACCTTCTTATAACAACATGGGTTTAATTTGTACAAGATAAATCACAGATTAAACTGATAAATTATCAAGTAACAAAGAGAGAAGAATGGTGATAACGAGACTCCAAAGATCAGATGTTAAGGTAAGACACGATCAGCTTTACCTATTGGTATGCCAAATAAAGATCTTTGCCTATTCAAGCTTAACTTCATAATTTGTTTTTCCATTATCATAGGATTTTTGGGGACGTGCATCTTTCCCATCGCGGCATATGCCTGCAAGACCTGGACACTTAACAAAACAACTGAGAAACACATAAATGCCTTTGAATGTAAATGCTACAGAAGAGTTCTCCAAATATTGTGGTCACAAAAAAGAACAAATATATTTATACTACAAGAGCTTAATATTGAAGAAGGCTGGCTAGTAAAGAGGATTAAAGAGAGAAAACTTAAATATTTTGGACACATTAAACGTCATGATAATCTAGAGAAGGCCATATTGGAAGGATACATAATGGGAAAAAGAGAGGAAGACCAAAACGAAGATGGCTGCAAGACATCACTGACAATCTGCAAATGGATGCAGCAGCGGCAGGCCATCTTGCTCACAAGTGAGAGGCCTACAGGAGTGCTGTTTGAGAGGCAAAGTTCAGCAAGGGACATGAATGAATGAATTATCACAGACAAACTGTTCTTACATTACAGTGTATTGTCCTTACATTTCAGGCTCATTCAGTTAAATTTTGTGTCAGTTGTTATAATAAATAAATCATAAATATTAAAACAATCTATAAATACTTAACAATCTGAATGTCTTTCACCACTATATCTGACTTTATTGGAACTATTTAATTCATGCAAAATCGAAGTAGTCAACAGAAAACTGAACGCCCAGACAACAGTAAACCCTTGTCATGTAAATTTTATGTCAACTTAATTCATCTTTTTGGACACTGCCATCTTAAACTTGGTGAAAACTTTTGTCCAAAACTGCATGTATTTGTGGATCACCTCATGTTCCTGCACTCCAGGCACGAGCAGTGCACAAGTAACTGGAGAAAAAGGCACTTGATTAAAATAATAGCAAAACACAGTTAACTAGAGAAATCAGTTTGAAAAGAAATATATAAAATAATTATGGAATCCTGAAGTCAGATGAAATTTTAGGCGTGAGTTGGAGTCAGCAGAAATGTACCATTTATGAAGGAGCTGGAATTGGACTAGAAAAATAAAGGATTCAGAGTTGGAAGAAGTTTTAGCTTCGCTGTGAATGAGTTGGGGTTGGAGAGTAGAAAACTGAAGACTCAGAATCTGAACTAATCTCGAGTAAGGTTGGAGTCTGCAGAAATGTACTATTTTATCAAACTTGGAATTGTTTAAAATAAAACAAAGGAGCAGAGTCAGAAGTTTTGTGCAATAAAGACCATATGCAACTGACAGCACAGTCATCCACTTTTGAGGACATGACACCGCTAAAATGTAACAGTTACATCAGATTTTATACCTCAGAAAAGTGTTCAACATAATTTAGATAAAACTTGTCATGCAAGCCACCACTTTTATCAGAACTACCAGCAGGATTCATGATCTACCTTCAGCCCCTACAAAAATAATCTAAAAGCTGGGATTTATTTACCTGACATGCATTAGGAACCTCTGCTAATAAACGAGAGCAAAGAAATACAATCATTAACAAACAGGTGGGGGGGGGAGAAGATGCTGTCCATTTTGATAATCAGTGACTCAAAGCAGACATGATAGTGGTGGTTGGCAGACCATAGCTGACAAAGACTGTTTCTCCTCCCACCCCCTCTTTTTTTATACCCCTAGTAACAGGCATAGCCTGGTTAACGGGAAGGTTTATCATGCTCCCCATGGCAATGAAGTCTTCTTTGTACGCATATTGGCGATGGTGCGTGGTACCTGATTTTTGCAATGCACCTTTTGGCTGGGTACCCCCAACTTCAGCACCTTTCCTTGTTAGGGCAGACTGTGGTCTTGCTCGGACTGCCATGAAGACAGAGGTGTATGCTGGCCTGGCCAAAACTTTGTTTTCCAGCCTCTGATGGCTGTAATTAAGCCCCTTCTGCATGTCAGATCCAACATGCAACACTGGCTGGCCAGACGATTTTGAGACAGTTCCACAGAGACACTCTGACTTTAGGATGAGGAATCCGATGAGTGCCTCAGCGATATCCATTTCCCACTACCTATAGTCTGCTGGTTCTGTTTTGCTTACATCATTCTGATAACCATTGTTGTAAAGACCCATAGGCTTGTCACACCCTGGATTCATTGGTTTCACATCAGATTTTCCTCATCCCTGCTGGCGATCTCCATGTCCTCACCCGTCCACCAACCTGACATTACATTTTACAAAAATAACAATTACAATTAGTGTTGACTGCTACAGGTTCCTGGGCCACAGAAGTAGGTCAGAGTTTTTAAGCAAACAGATCTATGTTCCCTGTCTCACAAAGACTATGTTAAGAGAAGTGTGTTCTTAACATAATTATTCCCAGGGGAAATGAAGTCTACTAAAAAAGCACCGCACATTCCTTGCTTTTTGGCTTCACATAGGGACTGAAAAAATAGCTGTCTTAACCTGCTCATACATACGCCTGTGAGACCTGAAAATTTAACAAAACAGCTCAGAAACACATAAATGCCTTTGAATTTAAATGCTACAGTTCTTCACATATAAACACAAAAAAGAGCAAATATATCCATACTACAGGAACTTAATATTGAAGAAGGCTGACTAGTAAGGAGGATTAAACAGAGAAAACTTAGATATTTTCGACATATTAAACATCATAAGAATTTAGAGAAGATCGTCTTGGAAAGGTACATAACGGGAAAAAGAAAGAGAGGAAGACCAAGGCGAAGATGGCCGTAAGACATCGCTGATAATCTGCAAATGGATGCATCAGCGGGAGGGGATCTTGCTTACAACCAAGAGGCCTACAAGAGAGCTGTTAGAGAGGCAGAGTTCCACAAGGGACATGCAAATGACCAACTGAACCTGCTCCTAAGCTGACACGATGCTATGCTCGAACATCTTCACTGCATCGGCTGCAAAACACACCAGGATGCAATTGTAGGGAGACAGAAGAAGAAGACAAGCACAGGTACATAAATACTAACCAAAGAGGTAGGTCAGGAGCAAGTTGTTGATCATACTTCCAATCCAAGCTGAGATCACAAACACTCCAACCACAATGAAGAAAAACTGTATTGAGGGGAAACAAGGCTACAGATAATGTATGGTGCATTTTTTTGGAAAACTGGATCATTGGTCATTATTAGCAAAATGGTTAATAATTGCCCCCTGTGAATGAAGTTTATTTTAAAAGAGTGAAGAACTGAGCATGCAGTCTCATCTGATATTTTGCCTTTCTGAAGGTCACATGTATTTCTTTTTTTCCAAAGGTTTTTATGAAAAATAATAACAAATGTTTTTTTTTTAACCTGCTTTTGCACTCTCACAGGCAGCGTTTATACATCAGGGAACTATGTCTTTTTACTCAAACTAGAAGGCTATATGATGCCTCCAAATCTGTCTGAAGACAAGCAGAACAAAGCCTATATAATATGTCTACAACAGTTTTATTTGATTCATACTGTTTTCTTTTGCTAGAATTCTTTGAAAAGCTAAGAAAACAACTGGAGAACCCCCATACAACATCTCATTACCCCAGTCTAGTATAGGATCGTTTGATGTGAAGTTATAAGAGCTCTGCCTGTTTTATAAATATATCGTGTGGTTATGCTATCTATAAAAAAAAAGTAAAATCATAATTTCTATACCATATATTCAAGTCCTAACTTAATTAAGCCTACAAATAAGCATATCTAGTTTCCATCATGGCTGCAACTGTATAGACTATGAATGTCTGTAACAAGTTCTATGCATAATGTAACTTAGAATAAACAACATCTATACATCCTCTATTGCAACATCAAGTAGACGAGTGTAACTTTATAATAATAAATAAAACGTGAGTTGTTCATTTTAAAGTACAATGACAAGTGATGCAAATCAACTAAAGTGAATTGTAAAAAATGACACAAAATACTAGTGCCTTATGATTCTTATTATTATAACCATTTCCAATATTTATAAAGAATAACATAAAATACACCTCGTTTACCAATTTTGCATTCTGATGCCTCATAGTTTTAAGTCCACGCCATGTATCTTTGACGTCCCCATGAAAAGATGCTACCGCTTCACAAATTTCAATGAATACTGACTCCTCCACATCTGTCCTGCGGCCAAAGTTACACAAAGCTTAACTTTAGGATTTTCAATACAGTATAACTATAGATTATAATGGTTCCAGATTAAACAGGAGTGAAACAAGTATTATATTATCTCCCTTGCTTTTTGGAATTGCCATGGGCTTCATAACGAAAAAATGCTGCACAGGTAAAATGGACACTGATTGGGTACATAGGACCCAACTAGAAGACCTTGATTTTGCAGATGACATAAAAAACAGTGACAATGTGAATTCCATGCAAGAAAGAACAGATACCCTGTCTTCACTAGCTAACAAAATAGGACTTACAAGAAAAAAACAAAAATAATGAAATTTCCCATTAATCAAGGAAGAAAAATAGAAGGAACAGCTGTTGAAGAAGTTAACCATTTGAATACCTCAACAGCTGTTGAAGAAGTTAACCAATTTGCATACCTCAACAGCTGCTGAAGAAGTTAACCAATTTGCATACCTCAACAGCTACATAGACCAGGATGGTGACACTAGAAAGGAAGATAGAACTGCAAAAGCAGCATTGACCTTCAAGAATCTTGAGAACATATGGCACTGAGAAGTTATAAGCACAAAAAGCAAGCTAAGATTATTCAATTCAAATGTAATATCACCCTCATTTATGCATAGTATATGAAAGATGGAAAACAACTAAAGAAATAGATGATAAATTAGATTCTTCTGAAAACAAATGCCTAAGGAAAATACTCTGTATAAAGTGGAATAAATTCAAGAACAATGCACAGACAAGGCAGATGAGCAAACAACCTGTCTCATGGATGATCAGAAAAAAAAGGATAGACATATGTCAGTCACGTGGTGAGAAGAAACAGAGAATCCCAAAACAAGCTATTGAGTGGAACACAACAGGCTGAAGAAAAAGAGGTCGACCACTTGAAACTTTAAAGAGGACATTGTTAAGAGAGGCCAATTTAGTAGGCATAAAATCCCTTAATGAGGCTGAAAAGCTTGCTGAAAACAGGAAAACTTGCTGAACTACCATACGAACCCTATGTGATGTTTAACGCCATGGGAAGGATGTAAGTAATCTATAATTATTAGATTTTTCTAACTTCTCATCTCATATATACACATCAAGAACAGGTAGAAATACAAATATACTGTTTTAAAAGAAGGAAGTTTAAAAAGAAAATCTTTCACACAAGCATTATCCTATAAAAGATCCCGAGTAGTGAAGTTGGCAGTGCACTAATCTCTCACGTTGAGGTTGTGGTTCAAGCCCACCTGGAGCTGGATAAATAGAATTAGCCGGATGTGATGCTGACCACATTACCACGGAATTAAAAGGCCCTCTTGTCTGTAGTGTGTTGACCGGTCAAGGAAAGTATGAGCACTAACATTATATTCTCTAGGTGCCCCTCTAGAATGATGGGGACTATCTTTATTCTTTAATTATCCTGATTTTCTGACCTGCCTGGCTGAGAGGTTAGGTGCTCGGTCTACTAATCGGATGGTACCTGGTCCACATCACACTTTATGTGCTAATGGTCTTGGAAATATAGCCCTAACATAGTATCCCCAATCTGCCTTAATAGGACGGAAATGGGTAATTTTTTTTTTTTTAACTTGCATTCAATTGTTCTGCACTTGGACACATCTTTTAATTCATATCAGTTTTTCTATTTATGCACTGACAGCACTGCATACACTGTGTTCTGGTGCATCTCATCTTACAAGCAGACATTTCCAACAGCAGTTTCCTTACCACAAATTACCTGTAAACCCACTTTCACAGCTGGGTTTGCAAAGTCTAAAACACTGTCTCATATGAGAGATCTAAATGCTACTCTGCGATTCAGATAAACTGAACTTACAAAAATATAATTCACTAGTCACTTTATATGGAACAGAAGTAAGGGTAGACCAAAAGAGACATGGAGAAGAACAGAAAGGATGTTGTGCAATAGAGGGCTCACCTGGGCAAGAGCAGAAAAAAAAGGCAAATGACAGGCATTTGTGGAAAACCCTTGCGGAAGCCCCATGTGCCCTGGGCACTTAAGGTTCAGAGAGAGAGAGAGAGTCACTCTTTACATACTACAGCACCCCAACAGTATGCATGAAATAAAAATTTTCACCAGAAGTTATATACCTATAATGGAACATCATTCATTGTCATATAACAGCATATACATTGCCTCACCTGCCAACCAGAAAGTTCTAGATACAACTCTTCTTTAGTATGGAATTTTTCTCAGATCAACTAGCACTGAGAACAACCCACTTCATGAAATTGGTACCAAGGATTTCTCCAGGAAAGTTAAGACAGCTATCTCCCCACCTCACAAAGCTATAGCTTAGAAATGTGAAGGATCTAGCACTTCACACCCCTGCAATATACAATGCTATGGGATGGTTTTTTTTTTTTTAATAGTGTTTATAAGTTATTAGAAAATCATGTTTTCAGACTCCATTTTTCAGGTAACTCCATTTTCCATTCTTACTCTTTTCCAGTAGAATTGGACTTTGTCAGAATCCTTTTTACCACAGAATTTCTCATACTAATTCTTCTCTCCAACACTGTATGTGCTGCTTGGCTGGACAGACTACAGTCATGTCACAGCAAATAAATGCAACAGTAACAAAAGTCATAAACCTAGGACGTTTTTTTTTTTTAATACCATGTCTTGATCCCTGTGACAGTCGGCCCTATGAGTGGAACAATGAAATCTAAATTCCAAGAAGCATGAAGGTCAAGGACACTGACGTCAAGGTAGACATCTCAGTGTACCACACAAATCTGTAGATTTTAAGAGATGTATTAATATTATCAAAGACAAGCTATGATAATGCATAAACCACACAAACAGAGAAAACATGCATGAAAACATGCATGTTATCATTAATAACTTTAACATGAGTTAAGTGAATCTGCTGGAATTTTATTTGTGGTCAAAAGTGCTTGATCTGTGCATCTAGAATCTCAACAAATGTCCTGTCCATTTAGTAATTCAAGTTCTTCCTTCCTTTTCTCCATCAAACATTCTCAAGTGGGTATTCTTGAAGAATAGAGCAGTCCACCTTCAGCTGTTGACATCACTGTATAACTTGAATTGGTTTTGGTGACGGCCATCTTTGCTTCTTTGATGCTCATATACACTGCTGTCCTTGACTGTAAATTCCTCCAATGCCTCAGGTGCGCTCATCAGTTGTGCACATCTTCAACTTATTATGCATATGATCTCTCAGTCTGTTGCGGCCAGTGCAAATTTTCAAGACCTTGACCTATTCTTGACTATCTAGCTGGTGATAGATGTTATTCCTCTGATGACCTGGATGATTTCTTTCCCATTTGTTTTTATATTTGTCTTTGATTTTGTTTCTCCATAACCTTTGCCCAAGAGAGGCATTGATATCAAACAGACCACCAAAATTATATTTTATGGTTTGCTTATCTTCAACAGATCTTATCTAATTTTTTTTTACATTTTCTTCTTCTTCTTCTTCATTCGCTTCTACCACCAAGACCACCCCTTGATCCTACTGAATTTACTCCTGTGGTCCTTGACAGGTCCTGTGGTCCTCCTGTGGTCCCAAGAGGACCACAAGAGATTTTCAAGAGTACCACAAGAGGTTCAGAGTATCACAGGGCTTGGGCCTGTATTCTCGGTGGGTCACAGAAGCGGGATTGCATGACACTGTGATTTTCACTGCACCAGTTTAATCTGGAGTTGGACTTTCTCATCGGAAAACTTCAGTGTGATTATGATATGCATATATCCCCGTCGAGTGAGAGGTAGTCACCTATCTAGACTGCACTGGTCCAGTGTCTCCGACTTCAGCATTTTGTGGTCATGGCTGCTACCCTTCCTAGATTGTGACCAAGATGGAGATTTTGTCCAGGAGGACAAATCCTCGCCACTAGCAAGTTTCACTCCTGGGCGTGTTTAGGCGTATTATCCCAGTATGGGCGTGTTTAGGACATGACTGACCTCTAGACCGGAGGTACCATGACATGAGTAGTCATCAAGTTTCACTCCTGGCTTAAGCCAGTTTAGGCATATTTCACCAGTATGGGTGTATATCGGATGTGCCACCCTCTACAGCAGAGGTGCCATTGTATGAGTAGCTCTTGCCGCGAGACTACTGGCCATACCGTTTAAACTTCACTTTATCCTTTCCATCACCTTTTCACAGCAGCAACACACAGCAACCCTAATCACATCTTCACATTTTCTTCATTGGCCGGGAGGAGTTTCACCCATTGCACGGTGGCCGAAGAATCTCACCAGCAGTGTCTTAGTTTAGCCCCTGGGTTAACCTGGTTTAGGCAATCTGCCCCAGGATGGGTGTGCATAGGATGTGGCCAGCCTCTAAAGCAGAGGTGCCATGATTTGAGTAGTCCTGACCTCGAGACTACTGATTAATTCACTTAATCCTTTCCTTCACCTTTTCCACGGTGGCGCTGCATGGCAACTCTAATTGTATTTTTTTTCATTGGCTGGGAGGAGTTTCACCCCACGCACGGCAGATGAAGAATCTCACCATTACATTATCAAAATACAAGACTTTTTCCCTCATGATACATTTTATTATTACATTTTACATTTTTTATTACATTTTAAAAATTTATTTGGGTATCAGATATGACAAATCAAATTGTAAAGAATTACTGAAGGAAAAAAGTCATTCAGCCATTGACCACCAGTGACAGGGTTCTCCACCTCCCATCGAAATAAAACAGATTTAACGATGGCAACTCTTATTTCCAGAGATATATAATGCCTTCTTCTTCTGTGTTCACTTCTACCACCAAGATCACTCCTTGAGCTGCTGAATTTACTCCTGTAATCCTTGAGATGAATCTCACTTGTGATGAAAGCTCCAGCATCAGAGGGCTATAGTCTTTATTCTGTGGTGGGTCACTGAGGTGGAAATGCATGACACCTTGGCTTTCGCTGCACCAGAGAGCTTCAGACTGGGCTTTCCTCAACAGAACCTCAACTAGTTTTGGATATCAAACCTGCCAGGTGAGAAGAAGTTGCCAAGACTAAGCTGCACTGATCCAGTGTATCCATCTCCAGCATTTTGGTTGTCATGGTCGCTAACGACATAGCTTTGGTCAAAGAGGACAGAGTCTCACCATGTGCCAGATGTAACCCTTTGGGTTAAACCAGTTATGCATTATGACCCAAACGAGGTTCTAGATATGAAAAGACTTGGCTGACCTCAAGAGCAGAAGTGCCTTAATTAAAGGAAGCCTTCATCTCCATGCCACCAACCTCACTGATCAGTATGCATTGCTTGAGCCTTTCTGTTACTTGTCCTGTGGTGCTGCCACCTAAGAATGTGCAAGACAACCTTAGATCACATCTTGTGAGCTGGGAGGAGCTTCACCCCATGCAATGGCAGCCGTTGGGTCTCACCCCTGCATGCTGTGCTCTGTGCAGCTGACATATAATACCATTTAAAAAATAGTATGTAGTTCAGAAAGATACTCACAGTCCATGGTCTTACTATGAATTACACGTGTGTACCAGCAGCATGTATCCATAGCAAATTTACATGTGTGTACCAGCAGCATGTATCCATAGTAGAATTACATGTGTATACTAGCAGCATTTATCCACATCAGAATTACATGTGTGTACCAGCAGTATCCATCCATATCAGATCCCCTACAGCATTTGCTATGGGACTACCTTTACCTTTACCTTACTAGCAGCATCTATCCATATCAGAATTACATGTATGTACCAGATGCATCCAAATATATCAGAACTACGTGTATGTACCAGATGCATCCATACATACCAGAATTACATTTTTTTTTAACTTCTTGGAAAAATTAATTGGGTATCATGAATGACAACCTGACCAGAGAATTATAATTGATATATTTATTCAATTTTGAGCACCAATGTAGGCCATTACTACTGTATTAGTGATGTTTACAAATAATACCTCTTTACCAGTGGCATTTACATCTGAAATTTGAGGAACAAAAGTTGTCAGTGTATCATTTTTTTACAATTTTTTTTTACTCATCAACTGAGATGGCCCCAACCACAGTCCCATATTTATGGGGCTCTCCTTTGTGAAATCATCATCATCATCATCATCAGGTGCTGGAATGACTGGCATTGGCTGTAATGCTTTTCCAGAGTACACAATCCTTCATGCAGCCCATCAGCTCAGCTGGTGATCTCTTCTCACACCATCCCGTCAGACTGTCCAGTATCATTTCTCTTGGTCTTCTTCTTGATCTTCTTCCTTCTATTTTTCCTGCTATTATAATATTTTCAGTGCCCCCTCTTCTCATTGCATGTCCTATGAAAGTACATTGTCTCTCTCTTATTTTTTTTTGACAAGATTTTTTTGTCTCTCCAGCTCTTCTCATACATTCTTCATTAGTTATTTTTGCTGTCTAGGGGATTTGCAACATTCTTCTAATAAACCACATTTCTGTTGCTTCCAATGATTTTTGTGCAGACCTGCCTATTGTCCATGATTCACTTCCATATAACAAGATAGGTTCAATATAGCATTTTAGGACTCGTTTTCTAACATTCATTGATAAGGATGTGTTGGATAACATGTTTCTCATTCTCTGAAATGCAGTCCTTGCTTGGCCTATTCTGTTCCTAATTTCTGTTCTGCATTTCCCATCTGAAGTTATTACTGCTCCAAGGTATTAGAATTTCTGCACCTGCTTTAGAATAGTTCCATTTAATTTTATACTGCATGTTGGTGGAATGTTTCTTAGATATAACCATAGTCTCTGTCTTTTTGATGTTCAAAGTAAGGCCTTTCTGTTCACTTTCTTTGGTGACTTTATCCAAGAGATGTTGCAGGTCTTGTTGGTTCTCAGCCATCAGTACTATGTTGCCAGCATACCGAAGGTTGTTAATATTGTATCCTCCAATTTTTATGCCTGGTTCTGTGATGATTGTTCTTAGAATATTCTCGCTGTACAGAGAAAAAAGGTCTGGAGATAGTACACATCCTTGTCGCGCCCCTTGTTTTATAGGTTGATATTTTCCAGTTCTATTTTCAACTGGAATTGCTGCTTCTTGGTGCCAGTATAGATGTTTTACAATCCTCAGGTCTTTGCCGTCTATATTAATGTCTTCAAGCATTTTAATAATTCCATTATGTTTCACCTTGTCGAATGCCTTGGTGTAATCAATGAAGCATAAGTAGAGATCTTTCTGTACTTCTAAAGCTCTTTCTGTTAGTATTCGTAAAGCATAAATGGCATTGTGTGTTCCATTTCCTTCAATAAATCCAAACTGTTCATCTACTATTTCCATTTTTATCTTTTTCCTTGTTCTTCTTATAATAATTATCAGAAGTAGCTTCAGTATAACGTGGATTTAAGCAAGTCACTGGGCATATAACCTCTGTTGTAAATGTCATTCAGTAACTTGGTTATTATTTTTATTTCTATCTCTTCTAGTGCCTCTATTTCTTCTATTGTTATATTATCAGGCCTAGTCTCTTTTCCCTTCTTCATATGTTTGATGGCATCTATGTTTTCATCTTTAAGTATTGGTGGTCCATCACAGTTTTCAGCATCTGGTGTTAATTCTAGTCTTTCTCCTCCATATAGCTCACCGATGTACTCTGTCCACCTGTCCACAATGTCTTCTTTCTCCTTTGTGCAATGTCAGTCATATTTTCCCCATCATTCATTTACAGTCATGTGTCAATCAAGTGACTTACTGCATGGCGTAGGCGATCAGTTCTCTCCACAACTCCCTGTCTTTTGAGTTGATTATGAGATCTGCTGGTGACTTTCTTCCTAGCCACACTGATAGCCCGTCCAAAAACTTCTTTCCCTGTCTTCCTCTGTCTCTTCTTCCCTCAATTTTTCCAGTTGCCACAATGTGTTCCAGTTTTCCTCTTCTCAGAAAATGTCCTACAAATCTCGCTTGTCTGCCTCCAATCTTTACTGTAATTTGCCTTTTAACCCCAGCCTCTCTTAAGACTTCTTCGTTGGTTTTCTTAGCTGTCCATGGTACCTTCAACATCCTTCTTATGAACCACATTTCCATGGCCTCCATTGCTCTCTGTACTCTCTTATTCATAGACCATGCTTCACATCCATAAAACAAAATTGGCTCGACGTAATATTTAAGGACTTGGAATCTTGTTTCCACTGATATGGATCTGTTGCACAAGATGTTTCTCATTTTTTGGAATGCTGACTAGGCCTGAGCACGTCTGCTTTTTATTTCGTTGTGACATTTCCCATCAGCTGTTATAATTGTTCCTAAGTACTTGAATCCATCACCTTGTTTCAATTCTGTGCCACAGTCATGTGTACATTGCAGTGATTCAGTGTGCCTATCCCAGTAGGCAATTTTATAGTTGAAAAAAAAATATATATTTTGGCCAAACACCATAAGAAATAACATCTTATTAGCAGAAATGCAGATGAAGCCACTGACAACAATTATTGAGGAAAGACGCTGGTGATGGTTGGGACATGTGCTCTGAATGACTGACAACTCACTACCAAAAATAGCACTAAGATGGACACCACAGGGGAGCAGAAGTAAGGGTAGACCAAAAGAGACATGGAGAAGAACAACAGAAAGGATGTTGAGCAATAGAGGGCTCACCTGGGCAAGAGCAGAAAAAAAGGCGAAGGACAGGCATTTGTGGAAAACCCTTGCGGAAGCCCCATGTGCCCTGGGCACTTAAGGTTCAGAGAGAGAGAGAGATCCCAGTAGGCAAATATTCTCCATCTTCTGAAGCAGTTTTCAGCACTGATCAGGGCAAGTATTATGAGTAAAAAAAAATCAGCACTGCTTTCTTCAAATGCATTTAATAAGACTATATTTGAAAAAAATTCTTTTGAAAAAAAAACCCCCCACCAATTTTTACATATTTCACCTCTTCTGCCATAGGTACAAGTTAGGTTATTTCTCTTTAAGTATGGTTGTACATTTGAAATGTGAAGCTGATTTCTGTCTTCCTTAAATTCCGTTTCCATACATCAGCAGTCCCTTTAGCTAAAGCTTGTACCAACCACCAAGTTTTACAACTGTCACTTGGTCATGAAGAGACAGCCTGTCCTCAATCATCAGCAAAATGATTTACTTACGAAAAAAAGAACGTGGTGGTTCCAACTATAATGACAGGGTGGTAGGGTTTATCCCATCTTAAAACACTTGATATAGGAAGGAGCACCTCACGCCATCCTTTTAGCTCGTGTATGACACCCAAAACATCATCAGAACTGCACTCATCACCACCTGCATACTGTGGAAAAAGATAAAAAAAGATTGAAACACAAAATTATATGCTGCCATTATCATCTTGTGGCATAATCTGTGATTATCCACTGCTTCTCGATAGCTAATATGAAATATTTCTGTCAGCTAGCAAGGACACCTGCTTCAGTGAGTACAGTGTTAGAGCATCGCTGATAATTTTGGAGTCATTGTCTCTTTGTCTGCCCCTCCTGTTTTCAAGTAACCATACTGTCAACTATCTTCTAGGCTATTGTGATTAAAAGCATAAGAAGTTTAAAAGATTAAGACACTTGTCTAACAGGCTTTACTTCTCTAAGGAGCTCTCTTGTCACTTCAGTCTCTACAACACAGTTTTCTGCCTACAATAATGAACTTTCTCTCTCAAATTTAGTTGGTTTCAATAGTATGATTTCACAAAAGGTAACAGAAATTTATTGAAATTTATGACCTGCCGATTTTCTACTTGATGTGATAGAAAGAAAATGGTGAGCGAAGCAACATTTTTTTCTTCTATTCAGCTGCTTTCAACTTATATATCTGGGATTGGCTTTTTATAGATACTCGTATATCCCACTTTTTACTCCACTCGCAATTCATGCACAGATTACAGTGGTATGGAATAACTAAAATTATTCTTACATTGTTCATTTCTTGTTAATTCCCAAAAGAATTTTTTTGTGCTTGTGCTAACAACCATAACTTGGTTTCCACTTTACACCCAGAAACCAGTAAAATGTAATTATGTGTTTCCACTCCGATTTACAACTATGTGATAAAATAACAGATAAAGGAAAAGTTTAAAGAAGAGCAAATGGATGGCAACACTGATGACAGAACAACAAAAAAGAGGAACAGGAATTGGATTGGCCAAATAAGGAAAAGACAGACCAAACCGGAAATCCATTGCTGTTATCTTTTCTTGAAAAGGTGACAAAGGATGCCAGGTTTTTTGCCAGTCTCTTAGGTGACTAAATGGTGCTGTGGTCTTGCTCTTGAACATTGGTTTTCCTTCCGGAAACATGGGTTCAGATCTAGGTAAGATCTGGGTTTTTCTCTGTCAGAGGCAGTTTTCAGAAAATTCAGTCTGCACACAATATCTACCCACACAGTGACACTGGAAAACCATCATGATTTAGGTGTTGTCCTCTCATGGCCAGGTGGTTGTTTGTTCTGAGTCTATGGTTCAAGTCATGGTCATTCCCACACTATTTTTCTTTCTCTCAAGTCTCTTTGTCTACTGTATTTTGAGGCTAATCATAAACGCTGTGTTCTGTCACTTTAGAGCATAGTATGAAGTATATGGAACAAATATGCAATTTTTAATAGGAAAGATATTATTTATCCTGTGTTTTTTTACAAACTGAGAATTTTTTAAGTTTTGCATTATGAGATTTACAATTTTTACAAATATATGATGTCCTCTTTCCAGTTTCTCTTGCAACTCTTTCTAAACCTCACTTTTCTGCTGTTCTGTTATTTTAATAAGCATCACCTTCCTGATATAAACTCCTTCTCCAGGCATATTTTTTTTTTTGCTTTTAGATTCCTTTGTGAATAAAATAAAGCATAATTCAACACTGAACTAATGTTATCTGTCTCTTACATGTAAAATTTCATTTTTTTTCTCTCATCTGTATTTCTTTGCTATGCTAGTGAGAATGATAACAGTCATACTCTCTCTCTCTTTCACTGACCATTAAGTGCACGAGGCACATGGGGCTTCCGCAAGAGTTTTCTGCAAACACCCGTCCTTCGCCTTTTTTTTTTCTGCTCTTACCCAAGTGAGCCCTCTATTGCTTCTACATCCTCTCTGTTGTTCTTCTCCATGTCTCCCTTACTATTGTTCCTCTGTGCTATTTTTGGTAGCGAGTCCTCAGTCATCTAAAGTACATGTCCCAACCATCACCAGTCTTCCCTCAATAATCGCTGTCAGCAGCTTCCTTTGCATTTCTGCCAAAAAGGTGTTGTTTCTTACGGTGTTTGGCCAAAATATCTCTTTAATCCTACGTAAACATTTAGTCAGGAAGGAATTCAGTTTGTTCTCTGTAGTTCTGGTGATTTTCCAGCATTCATTTCCGTAGAATAGCACACTTATGACATTACTCTTAAATATCCTGATTTTCCCTTTGCTTGCTCAGCTTTCTAGATTTCCAAATATTCTGCAAGATTGCAAAAGCTTAGTTTACTCTAATTAGCAACAGTCATACTGGATCCAGTATGATTGTTGCTAAAATTGGATGCCATTTGATACAGAGGGAATACTGTCTTATCTTGCCTCCTTCCTCGCGTACCCTTCAGTATTTAATGGACAGACATTTTGATAGGGCTAGCTGATTTGCTTCATAAAATGGGATATTTAAGTTTATGTAAATTTCCTCCATTCACCTCTTTCATGTGTGGCCTTTCCTTGTTTCCTATGATTCTTAGCAGGGATTTTTTTTATTATACTATCTGGCAATGGTTGTGTAACTGAAAGATGTTTTTTTTAATACTCATGTTGTATTTTTGGTCGATCTGATCTATACCTATGAAACACTTAGAGACAGTCCCCAATATTTTCCTTCATTTGTCGGCACACAGAAGGGTGACGAGGTCAATATCACGGCTGTTCGCTTCTCTTTCCCCTGCTCCGTCCGTCATGTACCCACTCATACAACTTATATGAAAGAGCTTTGGTAGCGACCTCTGAATACGACTCCATGCTGATTCCCTACTTCCACTATCATCTGCTGGAAATTATCCCAACAGCCCAATGTTGATAGCCAATGGCGGGAAACTACAAATTCAAAATAGCACCATGCTCTTTCTCAATATCTCAGTCTGTTTTCATAATGAGGATTTTTGAACGGCTACGTTTTCTTTGCCAGAATTTACGTCAATATCCTAAGCTCCCCACTTTCTACAGACCGAAAAATAATGAGCAGTGTGCAGGCCTCCTGTTATGTAGAGATTTTTTGTCATTACGCAAGGTGATGAACGTCGAGGATCAAATAGATCTATAAATCTAATGATACTCAAACGGACGTAGATCTCTAGAGAACATTGTCAAACGCTGACCGAATAAATGTACAAATAGCCGAGAAGGTGCTCTATTTAAACAATTAACGCGCAAACGCTTTGTTTACATCTCGTGTTTTCAAAATACACAATGTCAAAACTTTTATTAATATAAAATTAACATTTTTGTTATTAAGCTATTTTGAGATTATTTTTAAAAAAGGGATTGTAGAAGGCCTTTCTAATAAAAATAAATGCGTTTAGTTTTTTGAATGAACCGTGGTGACAAAAATGTCTCACTGCGATTGGTCAATATTAGCTTGTACTATTACAAGCTTCCTTGTGATGTCGAGGTAGTGTGAAGTCCCACGACGACAGGCGGATTTGTACAGTTTTTATGACAGTAGATTACATCAAGAACCAGTGGCCATATATTCAAACAACGTAGACTTTAATCACAAACAACATGTCGAATGTATGTTTCATGTTTAACTTAGAGATGTAGAATAGTTTACAGATAATAGTATGGCGTGACCCTGGTTGGGCAGTACGTAGGACCGAGTCTGATTTTTCACATTTATTTGAAACTTTTGTAACAATTTCTTATTTGTATCCATACACTGTATCAGGTAATGTATATGTACAACCAGCACAAAGCGGCTTACAGTTTGTCACTGACATAAAACGGCCAAAATAAGGTGGCTGTCTTAGTCAATGTATGTGTTTGGTACAAATGACATTGTAAAGTAGACGATCTCATTGGTAATGGTGAGACTAACCCGTCTATGAGATCAGTGGCGGCATTTGATACCTATATATTACGAGCGCTTCCTCAAATTAGAGAAATGAAAAAAATAATAGACAGACAAAATCTAAAACCAATACATATGCAAGAGCCAGTAGCTCTTACCTCTATATGGGAGGCCCTGGACTTGCAAGTCTAGAAAGTGATTTCATTGGTACTTAGTCTGGATCATATCCTCTAGACCACACCTAACTGAGGTGTGAGACATGCCCAAGGATATTAGCTCTTTCTGTGGCACAGGAAAAAAAACGTAAACGTTCCATTTGTGCCAAATTAAAAGCGTGGGTCTTGATCTGTATAGGGGGTATATTTGTAAAATTGAAATAACAAAGTATTTCCATGATAAAAGTATATGTATTATGCATCAGAATAGCTGTAAATGGAAGAATGAAGAGTTTTTTTTAGGAAAAAAGAAGTAGTGTGATGATTTTAGCTGATAATTGTGTCCTACTTACCATCGGGTAGGTCTAGATCTACCTTCGGTGATGTCTAGATTGACCTGTAGCTTCATCTGATCTCATCATGTGATAGTATGTAGCAAACTCAGTACAATAATGTCTTAAATAACCTTCTAACTACTTCTTCAGTCTGTTTTATAGGTCAAAATCTACTTGAGGCACATTAACAAACAGTGGTCTGGTCGTAGGGCTTGTCTGTGTGCCTCAGAAATCACACAGAATATTGAAATTTCTCCAAAGAAGGACTCATTTTCACTCGGTTGTTAGGCACGCTTCAGACAGAACTATGAAAGTTCACTGGGCATGCGCAAATAAAACATGTACAATTTAAAAATTACACCATCTTTTTAGGCACGAAACAGGTGGTAAAATTTTACCAAACGGCACTCAGTGGACAAACTGGAAGTGGTAAAATTTTGCCATAGGCACGGAAAGAGTTAGAATGGGACAAAAGCTTTGGGCTCCTAACAGAATCTGGAGAGGACTACAAGCTTTCCTCTGTTGGCAGGGATTAGGATTTGATTTGACTACCAATCTCAAATACAGAAGAAGAATAAGATGTGCATAAAATAAATAATAGATTAACTGAGTAAAAGTAATCCACTCAAGAGTTGATAGAAATGTGTCTGTAACCCATAGCATCAGTGTTTGCCTCCCAGTGATGCTCATAGAAACAGACAGTAGTCTGGCCAAATGAGTAGGGATCCCAAAGGGAAGACAATAAAGTAACAGAACACAGTATTATATGGTTAGACCTTGAAAAAGGTCATAAATGAAGCACTTTTAGACATGAGAGAGAGAAAAATTGCAGGAGAATTATCTAAGACTTGATAATAATTAGTGTATAAATATATAACTATACACGAAGCACTGCAGTAAAGCTGCTCCTACTTTTTTCCTATTTTATATATAAGACTTGAACCACAGACTCCAGACAAACAGCTATCTGACCACAAGAGAACAGAGCTTTAATCAACTTTGCCATCTAGCGCCCTGCTAGCATGAGACAAAGAAGAATAAGAGTCACAGGAGACAGTCACTGAACAAATAGTGTTGGGGTTGAATGTTTGGCAATACCAGTTTCATAGCCCTGGTTTCGTCACAGTACGTCTCACGGTAGAAACCAAGATTTAACTGCTTGTATTGCTGCTTTTCAGTCTTTTTTTTTCACTCACATCTTATGCTTGATAATCTGTCTTTGCCAGGTATCAAATGTGGAAAATCTATCACCTCAGATAATTCGACAGGTGACAAAAGAAATTAGTGCTTTGTGCAGAAATCCTCCTGAGGGTATCAAAGTTTTTATGAATGATGAAGATGTGACAGACATTCAGGCAACAATTGAAGGGCCAGGTAAGAAGTTTGTGATGTCTGTTTGCTAGTTTTGACTGAGTTTTCTTGAAAAATAAATGTTAATTTTTTACATTATGTGCTCGGTCTTGGAATTGTTGAATCCTTAGAATAGAATATCAATATGACTGGCATTACTAGACACAAATGGGCATAGACATCATAAGTATAAGTTTGCTGTTTCAATATTTTTTGAAAACTCATGCTGTTTGGTGTTTTATTTTGTTTTTAATAATTAAATTTTTAGTATGAACACTGAACTTTTCTCTTGAAAATGTTTTCTGCCTAATCAGAATGCTTGCTTCAGTGAGTGATGTGTTTAGAGTTGATGGTGATATTCTGTGATCTAACTATGAATGAGACATGTTGTTTTACGTCACATAAAAAAGAATGTGACAACCTCGTCCTTTATTATGCCAGCAGTGTGACAGCCCTTTCAAAATTAATCCACTATCTGTTTGACTGTCTAGCCCTCAGAACCATTCTTCTTTCTGCATAGCTGATGAATATATGGAACAGCAAAATAGTTGCAAAACCATTGAGCCAAAGGGCAAAAGTTCACATGTATTTGAATCCATAATAACATTATTTTTTGGCAATTTGTCTCTAGTGATTTTAGAAACAATGTTGACATTTTGCAGTCAATTTTATTTATTTGCAGTCAGTTTTATTATTTGTCCTTTTTGTGTGATGAAATTTATGTGAGATTTTAAAGTTATTGGTTTGTGCTCATATATTTTTGACCAACACATTTTAGCTGGCACACCGTATGCTGGAGGAACATTCCACATGAAGTTAGTTCTTGGCAACAACTTCCCGTCCGAGCCACCTAAAGCTTTCTTTCTGACAAAAATATTCCACCCAAATGTGTCAGGTAATGGGGAGATCTGCGTAAACACACTTAAAAAAGATTGGAAACCAGAGCTTGGAATCAAACATATTTTATTGGTGAGTACATATATCATTGCCTAAGCTTGACTGGTGTTATATATAAATAATGTTGATACATTAGGAGAGTTGTATTTCTCCAGTGATGACTGCCATAAAACTGAGAAGTAAAAGGTAAAAGTGGTCATTAAATTAATGTCATCACATGTTGCCAAACCGTAAGTGCTCTGCTGCCTAGTCAGCAATTGACAAGAAACTGCCAACTAGTGTCACTGTCAGCATGAACTCTGTCGCTAAGAGCGACATTCCTTTTCCTTCCCAGGCCGTTAATCCTGCTATCCTTTTTTTTTTTTTCTTTCTTGAGGCTTTTTTTTTTTTTGTGGCGAGCCATGATGTGGTGAGTAGAAATCAAAACTGAGTAATCTGGTGGCAATTGAGAGTCTAATACTCTACACTAGCATGCTACCAAAAAAACCGTCAAGTACATAGACTTAAATGTAGTTTAAGAAAAGAAAATATTGGGAGGGGAGAGAGGAAGATATAATCAAAGGTAACATTTTGTTAAAACACTGTTAACAGGCATAACAGTAAATAACAAAACACCTAAATGCAGAATGAAAAAATTCACTTGTCCATAAAGAAGTCAGACTCTTGCAAAAGTTGAGCTAGGTCTGCGGCAATAGTGCTTCCTTGTGGGTAATCACTTCTTAATTATCTGATAGGTGGGCTTGCATTTTTTTCTTATTTCCTAGAGGTTATGGACCTTAATCAGTGGGCTTTATTTGTGTGGTAATGTTGTATTTTAATTTAACTTTTCAAGTTGGCACAGTTCAAGAGCATGATTCCTTAACTCATCCCGTGCCAGCGTCCCTATAAGGATGGTTCCGCTTTGTCAAGTTTTGGCCAACGTCCCTATAAGGACATTAGATTCATTTCATTCAAAACCCAGTGTAACTTTTGATTGTAAACAGTTTAGTATGCATGTCTAGTGACCTTTGTCACCATTTTGAAAGCGTCATAACAACGGGGGTCAAAATACAGCGTTTCGATTGAAAAAAATACCAGTTTTTGTGTGACTTCGGGTTCCCCTACGACTAGACCACTGTTCGTGAATATACCCCAAGTAGATTTAGACTAATAGATGGACTGGAGAAGTAGTTAGAAGGTTATTTCAGGCATTATATTTTAGTGAACATGCAACATAATCACACAGTGAGATCAGATAAAATTACACAATGTCAGTCTACACGTTGCCAGTCCATCGATGCTAGTCCTAGGCCTAGCCGATGGACAGTAGTTCACAATTATCAGCTACACTACACACAGCTACTATCACACTACATCTTTTTTTCCTAAAAAAAATTCTTCATTTATGAAATCTTCTTACATTCATAGCTATTTGGAGGCATAATATGCATACTTTTATCGTGGAAATAATTATTTAAAATTATCCCTATACATATCGAGACCCGTGCTTTTTGCCTGGCACATGTAGGAACATCCGCGTTTTTCCCTTCGGCATAGGAAGAGTTAATAAGTTTGACATCAGAAGGCCTACATCCTTTGGCAGTTCACCCATTTGTCCTGTTTTGTATTAAATCAAAACTTTTTCAGACCATAACACACCACATCTGTTACAAGTAATCTGAGGCTTGTTGTATATTTCCCCATAATTTGATAGCTCAGCCCCAAGTTCTGTCAGTTCAGTTGTTTTTTTTTTTTCTTCTGAAATGGACTCAGCATCATCAGGTGCCGTGCCGACTGGCGTTGGCTATTATGCTTCTCCAGAGTACCCGATCCTTCATGCAGGCCATCAGTTCAGTTGGTGATCTCCTCTCACACCAGACTGTCCAGTATCATTTCTCTTGGTCTTCCTCTTGATCTTCTTCCTTCTATTTTTCCTGTTGTTATAATATTTTCTATGCCCCCTCTTCTCATTGCATGTCCTATGAAAGTACATTGTCTCTCTCTTATCTTTTTGACAAGGTTTTTTGTCTCTCCAGCTCTTCTCATACATTCTTCATTAGTTATTTTTGCTGTCCAGGGGATTCGCAACATTCTTCTAATAAACCACATTTCTGCTGCTTCCAGTGATTTTTGTGCAGACTTGCCTATTGTCCATGATATAACAAGATAGGTTCAATATAGCATTTTAGGACTCGTTTTCTAATATTCATTGATAAAGATGTGTTAGCTAATATGTTTCTCATTCTCTGAAATGCAGTCTTTGCTTGGCCTATTCTGTTCCTAATTTCTGTTTTGCATTTCCCATCTGAAGTTATTACTGCTCCAAGGTATTTGAATTTCTGCACCTGCTTTAGAATGGTTCCATTTAATTTAATACTGCATGCTGGTGGATTCTGTTTCTTAGATATAACCATAGTCTCTGTCTTTTTGATGTTCAAAGTAAGGCCTTTCTGTTCACTTTCTTTGGTGACTTTATCCAAGAGATTTTGCAGGTCTTGTTGGTTCTCCACTATCAGTACTGTGTCGTCAGCATACCGAAGGTTGTTAATATTGTATCCTCCAATTTTTATGCCTGGTTCTGTGATGATTGTTCTTAGAATATTCTCGCTGTACAGAGAAAAAAGGTCTGGAGATAGTACACATCCTTGTCGCACCCCTTGTTTTATAGGTTGGTATTTTCCAATTCTATTTTCAACTCGAACTGCTGCTTCTTGCTGCCAGTATAGATGTTTTACAATCCTCAAGTCTTTGCCGTCTATATTGATGTCTTCAAGCATTTTAATAATTTCACTATGTTTCACCTTGTCAAATGCCTTGGTGTAATCAATGAAGCATAAGTAGAGATCTTTCTGTACTTCTAAAGCTCTTTCTGTTAGTGTTCGTAAAGCATAAATGGCATTGTGTGTTCCCTTTCCTTCAACAAATCCAAACTGTTCATCTGCTATTTCCATTTTTATCTTTTTCCTTGTTCTTCTCATAATGATTCTCAGAAGTAGCTTCGTTATGTGACATGAGAGGCTGATAGTCCGGTGGTCGTCACATTCCTTTGCACCGGGTTTCTTTGGTAGTGCTATAAACGTGGATTTAATCAGGTCGCTGGGAATATAACCACTGTTGTAAATATCATTCAGTAACTTGGTTATTATTTTTATTCCTGTCTCCTCTAGTGCCTCTATTTCTTCTATTGTTATATTATCAGGCCCAGTCGCTTTTCCTTTCTTCATGTGTTTGATGGCATCTATGATTTTATCTTCAAGTATTGGCGGTCCATCACAGTTTTCAGTATCTGATGTTAATTCTGGTCTTTCTCCTCCATATAGCTCACCAATATACTCTGTCCACAATGTCTTCTTTTAACATTTTACCTTCTTTCGATTTCAGGCATCCTGTGGTATATTTTGTTTTCCTGCCTGTGAGTTCATTAATTCGTTTATGCATGTTTTTTGCTGTCTTTATTATGAGCGTCCTCTATCTGTCTGCACTGTTCATTTAACCACACTTCTTTTGCTTCTCTGCATTTGCGTCTTATTTCTTTATTTATCTTGCTATATTTTTCCTCGTTTTATTTACTCCTCCTCTTGTCCATCAGTCCTAAGATGTCGTCTGTCATCCATTTATTTTTAGGGGCTTCTTTTTTCGGTGGTATTATCTCCTTAACAGTTTGGTGGATAGAATCTCTTAACATTTCCCATTGTTCATCTATACTATTTATCTTTGCTATTGCATTGTATCTATTTGTTATAATAACTTTGTATTGTTCTCGCAGTTCTTGGTCATTTTTAAGAAGTTCTGTATTCAGTTTGATGTTTCTCACTTTTCTGCCTGCTTTCTTTAGCTTTATTCTAACTTTTCCACAGAGTGGATCATGGTCACTATTGCAGTCAGCTCCTGGCATGGTTTTTGTTGTCAGTAATGCATTGCGGAATCGTTTGGTGATTAATATGTAGTCTATCTGGTTAAATGTCTTTTTGTCTGGGCTGCACCATGTTGCCAGTCTTCGAGGATGTTGTTTAAACCAGGTGTTTCCTACAACCATGCTATGTATTCTTGCCCATTCAATTAATTTATAACCTCTGTCATTCCTCACCCCCAGTCCATAGTCACCAACGATGTCTGAAGTTCTTCCTTTACCAACTTTGGCATTAAAATCTCCCATGACTATGGTAACTTCATGTGACTTTGTGTGTTTTAGTGCTGTCTCTATGTCATTATAAAATATCTGTACATCTTCCTCAGAACTTTCAGATGTTGGAGCGTACACTTGTATAATATTTATGTTTATTGGTTGTCCTTTCAGTTGGGCTAACAGGACTCGGTCCGAGATGTTCAAATATCCTACAATTGTCCTTGCCGTTTGTTCATCAAATATAATTCCTACTCCTCGTTCATGTTTCTCACTTCCTGAATATATTATTGTATATTTATCTGAGTTTATCTTTCCTGCACCTGTCCATCTAACTTCACTCATTCCTAATATGTTGATCTTCATCCTTTCCATTTCCATCTTTACATTTTCTAATTTTCCAGCCTGGAATAAAGTTCTAACATTCCATGTTGCTATTTTGAACTTGTTAGTTTTGCCACCAGTAGCTTGATGACGATCTGGCCTCACCTGTGGCTCGTGAGCTGCCCTACCAGACGAGGCTGTTCCAGAGGAACATCCGTTAACGTCGTTCATGATAAATCTATTACTCTGAATAAGCATAATTGTTCTTGGGAGCTACAACAGTGGTTTCCCGTTGCCTTCTGTTGGTTTGTGTACGGACTGTCCGTTAGCCTTTGGACTCCCTGTCCTACCCGCAAGGCAGCGGGAGCGAGAGGTTTTAAGGCGCCTCTGACCTGCCTGGTATTCCCTTCACTGAGCACCTGAGGCACTCTATAGGAGTAGTAGAGCCACCTACTACCCCACCTCGCTCTCTGAGTCTACCGCCAGTTGGTCCGCGCCTGCTTATTTGGACAACTCCTTATTCACAGGGATCCTCCATATCTGGAGGACTTTCACCATCCGCCACCTGTGACGCGCTGGGTTGGGTTGAAATGGACTACAGTATTTATTTGTCTTATTACTTTGCATACTTTCGTGAATGATTAATTGTGTGGTGCCACAAGATGATGATGGTGAATTTAAAATAAAAATTTTTAATCTGCTGGTGGCAAGCATTGTAGTGAAGATATTCATTCTTATATACCATATTTCCCATCATATAAGACACACCTATAATTTGGCAAGGAATATTTTGGAAGAAAAAAAACTAAAAACCATGTATTTTCCATGAACTTCATGGCCTTTCCTTCAATAAAGTTTTGGTCCAAGATTGCATGCCATCGGGCATTCTGCTACTGAATTTCTTAAGAAAAACCCTGCAGCTGAATTCCAGTATGTTCTGTCTCTAATTTACCACAATTAACTGATTATTATGATAAACATAGTAAAGGGGTCCGACTACAAGGAATAAATAATATAGCAGTGTAAAGCCATAAAAAAACAGATGACTGTCAGCAAGAGACAAAGATACCACTCTTCATTTTTAAGGTTATTGAACAATGTAATTGTTATATTTGACATTGTTTTGTATCATAATCATTTAATCATTTGTAATAAAATTACTGGCAGTAGTTAACAGCAATAAGGTTAGGGCAAGAGGTTGGTAAATACCAGGAAATTGAGTTGGAACTTTCCAGGAATGCATGCTATCCCCAGATCTATTCTTGTTATATAATGAAAATATAATGTGTTACATAGGATCACAGGGAACTTCACTAGGAGGGTATATTTTTAACAAAAGAAATTACAGTTTTAATAGCAAAGAGTGAAAAGAATCTGCAGGAGCTGATGAATAAGGTGGTATATAAAGTGAAAAAGGAGGGGGGGGGGGGTTTGCTCAGCTTGATTGAGAAGAAAACACATGATCCTCTCTAAGAAGAAGTGATTCTGAGTTGTAAAATAACAGTCAACAACACAACATTGAAGCAGGTAGACAGGTTTAAATGCCTAGGGATACTAAAAACTTCAGATGGAACATAAAGAACAGAATAACACAGGCTAGAGTACTGTTTCAAAGGATGCCAACTATTTTGTGTAATCAATCACTAACACTTAAATTTAGAAAAGGGCACTCCAGTGTTATATTGAATCAGTCCTGTTTTATAGATGTGAAACATGGACAGTCACCAGGGAAGTATAGTGCCATCCAGAGGCCATGGAAATGTAGTTCCTTAGAAAAATGCTAAAGATACCATGGATGCCAAAGAGATCAAATGAAAGGTCCTGAAAGAAGCAGAAGAAGAGAGACAAGCAATAACAAAACTCAGGAATAGATAATTCAAATTCATAGGCACTTCATAAGAGCAGGTTGTTTGGGATGTTTGATAACAATAGGGATGACAAGGCAGACAAAGAGAGGAGATGATAGGTGGACTTAGTGGCATGGAGAAAACACCAGCACAGCTCATAATTAACACCTGGAATAGAGAATTGTGGAAAAGCATTATTGCCAGTGCCTCTTGGCATGGCACTGGGTAGATAAATAGAATAAAATTGTTGCATTCTGTGTTTGTCAGAGACTAGTGTTTCAAACATGTGCTTTTATAGGGGGAAAATGTTTTTTTCTTTTTTAATAAGGCAAGAAGTATGGGTTTATAGTTGTACATTCTGAAATATTTTGTAGGTTTTGTCACATAATTTACTTTTGGTCATGGTTAATCATAAACTTTATTAATTATTGTGCAGACAGTCAAGTGTTTGCTGATTGTGCCTAATCCAGAATCAGCTCTCAATGCAGAGGCAGGAAAGTTGTTGCTGGAGCAGTATGAGGATTATTCATTGAGAGCTAAAATGTTTACAGAGATTCATGCCAAGCCTTTACGGTAATTATGTGCTCAAATGAGCATCTTCATCGATTCATATCACAATCTGATGAGAAACATAATTATTATGTACACAATTATTATGAACCTTCTCTAGTGCTCTGTCTGCTAACGCGGTGGTGGTGCGTGTTTCATGTCCCAGTATTGGGGATTTTTTCTGGTATCATCACACCAAGAAGGTTCCTGGGTCCACCCAGCCTCTGAAATTGGGTACTAGAGAAATCTTGGAACGAGTGAACATACTTTATCTTCAAAGGGTTAAGAATTGGGCATGCAAGCCCATCTAACATTCTGCCCTTCATCATACAGCTTTCACTCAGTCACAGTCATTCAGGATTTGTTAATGAGCATAATAATCATGATGACACACAATTAAATGATTACATAAATAAATAATAAACTTATCTCTTGTCCATACACTTCACACTCTGATTTATGCAACAAGGAAGGTAAATGCTGCCACATCACACTTTCATGTCTTGGAAATCTGGGCCCAACACCATGTCTTCAGTATGCCTTAATGACATAGAAATGGGGATTTTACTGTACCTGTTTCTAATGCTGGTCCTTCATTAAAATATCCTGATTATGGATGTCTTCAGAATAGCTTTCCACAAGGGCTTTTTGGCAGTAGGGTAGGAGTACCCTAAAATCAAATGTTGACTTAAATTTGTGGTTGATAAGCTTTGTTCTCATGAGAATGACATTTCTCACAAAAGTTTAGTAGTTATTGTAACATTATGTGATTAAGGTTCCAGCTGTTATCTGTTAGAAAGAAGATGCACATGTGATAGCACTGCAGACATTATGTTATGTAAGTGTTTTGAAGTTGTTTTATTCAAAGGTTCAAAATCAGACTCCAACATCATTGCATTCAGGACAGCCCCATATATTCTCTGCCATGTGCTGCAGCATCCATCCTTGTGTATGTTTGCTAACAGTTTCAATCAAGTGTTGGTTGTTTACGATGCATTGTCTGCCTCACAGTTTGTCCTAGCTTCACCAACCTCTTCACAACCACATTGTTCTTTCTTTCCTGCTTTTCATTTTTTCTCCCATTCCAGTACAGCTTTAGCAGTGTCACCCTTGTCCATTCTCAGTCTGCAATTTATTTTAGCCTGTAGTTTTTTTTAATGAATTTTTTTTTAAAAAGTTAAAGACATTTTCAGTTCAGTCAGATCCCAGCTAGACTTGTACTAGTCATATTTGCCTGGGTTTTGTCAGTTAAAGAATTTACTTTTGGTTTTTCAGTGCAACTGAAGACAACTGCAGTTCAGAAGATAAATCAGTAGATGGTCCACTGGCCAAGAAACATGCTGGTGACAAGAAGCTTCTAGACAAAAAGAAACGCGATAAAAAGAAGACATTGAAGCGTTTGTGACCATTTATATTTTCAGCTCATTTGTAAGCTGGACTTTACAAAATCATCTGTTTTTTTTTTGTTTTTTTTAAACACAGAATTTCATATTTCTATCATTAAGGATATCATGAAAGTGATCAGCATTTGTTTTGAAGAGTTATCAGGATGCCCGTATATGTGAGAATTGCAGATATTGAAAGTATGTTATGTATGTGCATATGGAAACTAAGGCCATATTAAAATATGTTTTGTGCTGAATGTGTGAGTGTGTTAATTTCCTTACTACATAAGGATTTTCTGTTGTCAGAGAGACTTGGTTAGAATATTCTCTATGGAATCAGAAACTTTAAAAAAAAAACAGCACAGAATTATCAAAACAATGCATGATTACATTTTACAAGTTTCAAAGAGGAAGAAATCTGCAACAAGAGCGATTTAAAGTCTGAGTGCACTTTTGTTACAGAATACATGACATAAGCAAGCTATCATATGATATAACCCCAAACTAAATTAATAAAAAGCTGTGTATACCTGCTCTTTGTAATACTCTTTAGGAAGCTGTAGTTGCTAGAAGATCAAAGTGTTTATCACCAATTGACTTTCTGCTAGTATCTCCAGAGATTATCCAGTAACATTGCTCAGCTCAAGACATTTCTGCCTTCATTTTTTTTTTTTTTTTGCAGTATACTTTTGAAGTACTGAGTGATCAGCTAGAGTTTGTACATCCCCATAAAGCTCATCATGGACTGATATAGGTGTTGGCTACATCTGTTGTCCTTTTTCCTTGAATGTTGGGTGCTCAGACTGCATGCCAAATGTAATTTTTATGTAAAGTCATGCAAACGTAACAGCTCATTAGTGCTTAGGTGCTTCATAATATGGTATGGTAGTAATACCATGTATAGTATACAGGCTTAGTCTTACACGTATTCAAAAGAAAAGCAAAATGCATATAGACCTTGAGTAACTCATAATTTTTGTTTGTTTTCTTCACCAGTTTTTGATTTATTGTACATACAGAGTTTGCATATGGTATTTATTTTATTGATTATTTTTTTTCAATCTGTGTACATTGTGTGAATATTATTTATAATCCTGGTATTCTTAATTTGGAGTGTAAGGGACAAGGTGTGTGCAATGCATGTGTGTGGTTGGTTGGTTGGTAACAGAATCTTACCCGTAGCAATATGGATATATCGTGTGTCAGTGGGCATCATGTTTGGTCACCACTGGTCTTGATTATCACAAATTAAATTTTACGATCTGACAAAATGTGTCTCTTTTTTAATGCGTGTCTGAAAACTGGTGTTGAGTGAATGGTGAGTGTTAATTTGAAGAACAGCACGTGCAGGCGCACAGACAAAATATACAGAACTTAAATTGTGAGGTTTCAGTATAAATTTATTTATTTATGTTAATCACAAAGACTGAGGAAGAGGGTTAAAGAAGAATCAGGCAATTTGTGCTTGGTTGTATTATGCATTGTCATACTTGTTTTGTTTCTTTCTTTTCAGTCTTTGCACTCTCCATCCTAAGATGGTGATTGCCCTATCCTGTTATGACATCTTACAGGCAGCAGTAAAGCCTCACCACTTATAATGGTCTGCAGCCATCCTTAGTATGGTGCCCAGCAGCATTGGATATTTTAATCTCAGCTTTAATTTCTTTGTCTGGTTGTGTTTAATTGGCCTTTTTACAAAGTGACAAGTTTTAAAAATTACATTGATTGCTTATGAATTGCAGCAAAGTAGAATCCTAGTCCAAACTTTATTCGGTGTAAAGCTGGATCTCCTACTGCCCAAGATTGATCTTTAGCACTGTTGCTATTCATGTAAAAGACAACAGTGAAATACAGCATCTTCTTAAAACAATCATATTAATATGCTCTTCTAGGCTGGATAACTAATCTGGCAAAAATTTTGTCAGATATGGCTGGCTGGGTTTTTTGATAAAACTTTCCAGTCTTAATTTTTGGCATTGAAATGAGGAGCAATAATTCTCACAACCAAGGATGAGAAACATCTCCAATATTTTTAACTAGTATATCATGAAATAAAATAATACATATGGAGTTGAGACTTTTCTGTTTATTTTATCTTAGATGTGGTTCTAGATAATATTCAGCATATACCCTGGACAGCCAGAAAAACAAATGAAGAGGTTCTCTAACCGTCAAAAAATGGATAAAATGACTCCTCACATCCTTGAAAACACTTTTGAACCAGTTAAGTGGCAGCCACTTATGCAAACCGACAAGCATCATTTCTCAAAGCAACTTTATCAATACTAGGGTTTTAACTTGGGAGTACCTTGCCATATTTAACAAACCTCCTCTCTACTTGCTAGCAAAGGAAGAGCAAGGTCCATACAGTTAGAAATCAAGTGAAGCTGCATGAATGCCAAGTGATGGAAAGGAAAAAACCTCACCATTAATTGTTATAATCTCTCCTTCCAGATGAATTTAAAGTACCTTGACAATTTCTTCACTTTTTGATGGTAGGGTGATGATGCCTGTCTGATGAAGCAATCAACAACCCATGGATGACATATTAGCATCAGGGTTACTGAACCATAGCTAGCCAAGGACAATTTTTTTTATAAATAGGAAACAACGAGGCTTTCATACGGTAAAGTAAGAGAACAGTTTTGTAGGATTAGACCTTGAAAAAATCATAGACAAAGCACTTTAGTGAGACGTGAGAGAAAGAAAATTCCCAAGAGAATTACCTGGGATTTGAACACACTCTGGTAGGACGAGCAGCTGTCTAGTCACGAGAGAACAGTGTACTAATGAACTGAGCCAACTAGCACCACCAAAAAAAAAAGGTGTTTGTAGGCCTAGCCATTAGTAACTGTTAAGTAGACACGAGGGATCATGACACCCGGGAATAGCTGACCAAGACCATGTCCCACCTCTCCATGGTACCCCCAGTAACAGGCCTAGCCTGGTTAATGGGGCAGAGATCACCATAGTCCTCATGGCGATGGAGTCTGTTAAAGATGTATTGCACATCCCTTGCTTTTTAGCCGCACTCCAGGACCGAAAAAATAGCTGCCATAACCCGCTCCCAAGCCGATGCAATTCTGTGCGTCAACATCTTCACATTTCTTTCGCATTTAAAGGGAGTTCATACAAGTACAAGCAAGTTACTGTTTGATGTTTTGTCAGAATCTCACTTCTCATTTTTTACATCATAAAAGTTTCTTGTGGATATTTGGGATCCATCAATAGCTGGTAACAATATGGTTATCTTATATATCTTATCAGACAAACGCAGAGGATTACAATGGACCCTTGACACAGTGCTGGAGGACCTTGACTTTGCGGACGACATTTGTCTATTATCAAGCAGTCACAAAGATATGCAAGATAAAATAAACAAGCTAACTCAGAATGCAAACAACATAGGACTAAAGATCAATGTAGGAAAGACAAAGTTAATGAAGCAAAATGTGAACAACAGAAATGTACTCAGAGTAGATAACAAGTTAGTGGAGGAGGTCAACGAATTTGTATACCTTGGTAGCAGAGTAGTAGAAAATGGAGACAGCACAGAGGACATCAACAGCAGACTTACTAGAGCAAACCAGGCTTTTGCAATGCTGCAGAATATATGGAAATCAAAAAAACTAAGCATAAATATGAAAATCAGGATATTTAAGAGTAATGTTTTAAGTGTACTACTCTATGGAAGTGAATGCTGGAAAATCACCAAAACCATAGAAAACAAGTTGAATTCTTTCCAGACTAAATGTTTACGAAGAATTAAAAAAATATTTTGGCCAAACACCATAAGAAATAACATTTTATTAGCAGAAATGCAGATGAAGCCACTGACAACAATTATTGAGGAAAGACGCTGGCGATGGTTGGGACATGTGCTCCGAATGACTGACAACTCACTACCAAAAATAGCACTAAGATGGACACCACAGGGGAACAGAAGTAAGGGTAGACCAAAAGAGACATGGAGAAGAACAACAGAAAGGATGTTGAGCAATAGAGGGCTCACCTGGGCAAGAGCAGAAAAAAAGGCGAAGGACGGGCATTTGTGGAAAACCCTTGCGGAAGCCCCATGTGCCTGGGCACTTAAGGTTCAGAGAGAGAGAGAGATATATCTTATATCCTTCCAGACGTCATATAGGGCTCGCAAAGTAGTTCGCCAATTTTTCCTGTCTTCGGCGAGTCTTTCAACCTCATCAAAGGATTTTATGCCTGTTAACTTGGCCTCTCTTAATAATGTCCTCTTCAGAGTTTCACGCGGTCTGCCCCTTTTTCTTCGGCCTGTTGTGTTCCACTTGATAGCTTGTTTCGGGATTCTCTGATCATTTCTTCTCATCAAGTGACCAACATATGTCCATCTCCTTTTCCTGATCACCCGTGAGACTGGTTGTTGTTCAGTCATCTGTCTTATCTCTGCATTGTTCTTGAATTCACTCCACTTGATGCCGAGTATTTTCCTTAGGCATTTGTTTTCAAAAGAGTCTAATTTCTTTAGTTGTTTTCCAGCTTTCGCATGCATAAATGAGGCTGGATATTACATTTGAATTGAATAGTCTTAACTTGGTTTTTGTGCTTATAACTTTTGAATTCCATATGTTCTCAAGATTCTTGAAGATTGATGCTGCTTTTGCAATTCTGATCCTAACTTCCTTTCTAGTGTCACCATCCTGGTCTATGTAGCTGCCAAGGTATGCAAATTGATTGACTTCTTCAATATCTGTCCCTTCTATGTGTATTTTTCCATTTTGATTGATGGGAATTTTCATTATTTTTGTTTTGTCCTTGTTAATTTCAAGTCCTATTTTGCTAGCCAGTGAAGATAGGCTATCTGTTTTTTCTTGCATGGAATTCACATTATTACTGATAAGAGTTATGTCATCAGCAAAATCAAGATCTTCTAGTTGGGTCCCATGTACCCAGTCAATACCTGCGTTACCTGTGCAGCATTTTGTCATTATGAAGTCTATTGTAATCCCAAAAAGTAAAGGAGACAGTATACATCCTTGTTTCACGCCTGTTTCAATCTGGAACCATTCACTCATCCCTTCTTCTGTCTTGACTGCACAACCATATCCATTGTATAAGTCCTTAATGATGTTGACAATTTTAGATGGTATTCCATATAGACATAAAATTCTCCATAATGAATCTCTGTGTATGCTATCAAATGCCTTCTTAAAATCTATGAAATTCAGTATTAATGGTTTCTGCTTTTCAATATGTTCTTCAAGTATTATTCTGAGAGTAAAGATCTGGTCGAGACAGCTTCTCCCTTTTCTAAATCCTGCTTGTTCTTCTCTCATTGCAGTATCCACTATATCTTTGAGTCTATTCAAAATGACCTTGCAAAATACTTTTGACACAGCTGATATTAAGGTTACTCCTCTCCAGTTGTTACAGTCACTAAGGTTGCCCTTTTTTGGTATTTTAACAATGATTCCCTTCTTCCAATTAGAAGGGACCTTTTCTTCTTTCCAAATTTTGTTAAACATTCTCTGTAGTTGTCTCATGTTGTCACTATTGATAGCTTTTAGCATCTCGGCTGTTATTTCATCTTCACCTGCAGCTTTGTTGTTAGCCATTAAATTCACTGCTGTTTCAATTTCATGCAATTTAATTTCATCTAGATTGACATTTAGTTGTGGGGCTGGTAAGTCAGTTTCAAGGTTTAACAATTCTTTTGGGTGTGGTCGATTGAGTATTTCTTGGAAGTGTTCAGCCCATCTTTGCTTTTGGTCTTTATTTGATGTTAATAGTGATGTTAATATGGTTATACCAGTGTCTTATATCTTTCCTGTGCCGTTAAACGTCACACAGGACTCACAAGGTAGTTCGCCAGTTTTTCCTGTTTTCGCCGAGCTTTTCAACCAGATCAGTGGATTTTATGCCTACTAATTTGGCCTCTCTTAAACAATGTCCTTTATAGAGTTTCACATGGTCTGCCTCTTTTTATTCGGTCTGTTATGTTCCACTTGATAGCTTGTTTTGAGATTCTCTGATCGTTTCTTCTCGTCACATGACCAACATATGTCCATCTCCTTTTCCTGATCACCCGTGATACTGGTTGTTGTTCAGTCATCTGTCTTATCTCTGCATTGCTTAATGGTGAAGTTTGTGTTAGGCTTGTTTTGGCTCACATGTCTAGTCACATCTAAAGACAATTTTTAAAAAAGGGGGAAAAAGAAGTTAATTATTTAGAACCACCCTTTTTGTAAAACTGAACCAGACACCTCTGTCTACTTTCATTATTAATACTAGTTTTACCATAGTTATCTCTTATCTTTCACGTTTTGAAATGCAGGGCAGAGATATCTTTAACAACTAAAGACATGGTTCCAGTAAAGAAAACAATGAATGGATTACAGCAAGCACACTCAAACTAATAAAACAACTTAGAGAAATGATGATGACATGTTAAGTGACAAACGACAACGAAGAAGAATATAAATCTTTAACAAAAGAAGTAAAATGAAGCATAAGAAAAGACAAAAAAACAATACATACAAGATTGTTGTGAAAGAATAGAAGGACATCAAAAGTGTTGAAGAGATAATGAAATGTTCAAAGAAATGAAGACATTGAAGAGAAATGTCATACCTAAGCTAAATGTAATTTGTTACAAGATGGGAAATACCTTGACAGAGACAGAGGAAATTCTAGAAAGATGGAAGGAATATTGCAAAGGAATGTATGAAACAACTGACTGTGAAAGCAGAAATCAACAATGTGAATTATTACTGGAGGAGAAAGAGCCCAAACTGACAACTGAAGAAGTTTCATGGGCAATAAAGAATCTGAAAAATGGTAGATCACCATGCTGTACTTATTAAAGCAGGAGGAAAGGAATGTGCAACAATCTATCATGCACTATGAAAAAAGATATGACATTCAGGTATTTGGCCAAAAGAATGGAAAAGAACTGTATTCATACCACTGCCAAAAAAAAAAGGCTAAACTGAAATTATGCACAACTACAGAACTGTTGCCCTGATTAGTCATGCCAGTAAAATTCTATTAAAAATCATAAGATGGACTTCATAAGAAAATAGAAGTCAATATGGTCCAAGCTGGTTTTAGACAAGGAAGAGGATCAAGAGATCATATGTTCAATATAAGATTAATAACAGAGAAATGCAGAGAATTTAATGTGAATCTATATTTATCTTTTATGGATTATTCAAAGGCATTTGATTATGTACAACACCAGAAACTTAGGGAAATAATGGGATTTCCAACACATTTGATACAGTTAATATCACTGCTGCATCTAGACCAAACAGGCATCAGTGAGAATAAATGGTTAAACAACAAATTGGTTTGACATAAAACAGGATGCATATTTGCCTTACTTAATTTGTATACTAAAAATATAATGAAGATGTCACAGAAATGCTACAGAAGAGTTCTTCAAATATCATGGACACAAAAAATAACAAATATATCCATACTACAAGAACTTAATATTGAAGAAGGCTGTCTAGTAAAGAGTATTAAAGAGAGAAAACTTAAATATTTTGGACATATTAAACATCATAAGAATTTAGAGAAGACCGTCTTGGAAGGGTACATAATGGGAAAAAGAAAGAGAGGAAGACCAAAGTGAAGATGGCTACAAGACATCATTGATAATCTGCAAATGGATGCATCAACAGAAGGGGATCATGCTTACAACCGAGAGGGCACAGGAGAGCTGTTAGGGATGCAAAGTTCCACAAGGGACATGCAAATGACTGACTGAAATTACTGTATTTGCTTAAAACCTCAACTTCTTTTGTCTTTTCTAATGTGTAGTTATTAGAGATCTAATTGACTGTGAGCTCATGCCAATCATCTCAATGTTATGGTCTTCACTGAGCTTATTTTCCACCACTTTTACTGCAATTATATTGTGTAAAATCATCTTTGTTATTACAGTATATGAAAAGAGAAGGAACTGGAAATGTGAAAATAGGAAAAATTGAAAGCATGAAACGGAGAGGTAAACCAAGAGAGAAAATCTTAGATGCTTGACAAAATGGTGTAGGTGAAGCACAACAGCTGAACTGATGGATAACACGAATGATCGGAATCTGTAGGAGACATGATCCCCGACGCCTCCAAACGTGGCACATGATGATGAAAATTGTCTTTATTATTATAGGATGCAGTGTAAATAGCGCCGGCGACAATGCTTCTCCATTTTGTGCCGCATTTGGTATTTCTAATCAAATCGAACCATTTCCTTTTTAGCTACAACGTAGTCTCCCCATCCAGGCGTTGTGCTCTTTGATAGTCTTATACATACTAGGGCATACAAGTAATAGTTTTTTAAAAAGTTTATAAAAACGTGTACAGACTTTTTAGTGGATTTAAAAAAAGAAACAACTTATTTTTACCAGTGGTTCATTTTGTGTATATAGAGAAAATATGTATGTAAACGTTAAGTTGCTATCAAGATGAAGTTCAGTAGCACTATGAGAATTCTGTATTTGAAATGCTTATAGCGTTATGTATGAGACATATCGTACGAACGATGCCGTCTGCTATTAATATGCCAAATTGGCCTTTATGTTGTAGTAGTTGAAAAATATAAGAGAATCTATAATTTTGTGCAATATGATGTGCTAAACCCAGAGATATAGAGATTCTCAACACAACAACGATGATAAAAAGAAGTGCTTACGGATAAGTAAGTATCCATGTCAAGAGAGTAACAAACTCTTAAATTTGTAATTACATCACAACATCAACAAAATCTGGTTACGACAAAAATCTTTTTTTTCAAAATGGCTGCAGAAGCTAAAGCATTGCTCGACGAATTGATGGGGAGGGCCCGAAATCTTGACCCGTCACAGCATATGGAAGATATATCATGGAATAGCCCTGAAGTAATCAAATAACTCTACTATTAATATTAACAAATGTATTTATCCGTATAAGTTTATGTGTATTCTGAAGCTCCCCCCGCCCCACCATCCCTGTGCTACACACCTATATCAAATGTGCACATGTGGTTGCTGATTTGATACTTATTCTAAATTTGACAGATTACTTATTTATCATGTTCAGACAAAGTAAAATCGAGCATATTAGGATCTTCTATAGATTAAATATCACCTGAGTGACCATAATTGGCAACCGGATGTGCTGCGACAGTAAGCGTAGCCAAACAGTTAAACAACGAACGTAATTCAGATTATTATAGTTAACATCTCTCTCTCTCTCTCTCTCATTCTAAGCCGTTAATACTGAATACTGTCTCCATTCATCTCTGCTCATGGTCTTCTCACTCCAGTTTGTTACTCCAAGTCTTATGACAAGAAATTCATAGTTGTAAATGTTACAAAATGTAGTAGAATATTTCATAAAACATTAACATACATCTTACTTTGATCAGGCTTATCTACTACCATATAATAATTGTTGCTACCATTTACTGTCAAATCAGTTGTCTTTTGAGTGGCGCAGGAGTCAGAGGCTGTGAGAGGTAAACCATGATACAAAAGTCCATTTGGATAATAAGGTCATTTTCTATCAATCTTCTGGCATCCCATGCAGTTCTGCTCGATTTTTAATTGTATTGATATTTTGCTTCATCTGAAGCAGATTAGCAAAGCTGGAAGGGGAAAGTACAGAATGTACAACGTGCTTTCTCCTTACTAATGTTCAGACCAACCAGGATAAATACTTGTTGGGATAGTCAAACTCCATCAGTGTGCAGTGATCCTTGGACCATTTGGTACTCCATTTAGATTTTAAAAATATATGTAATTGAAACCACGGGTTATTAATATAATATTATATTATAATTACGCTAGGAGAATGCATTGATGAAGAAAATTAGTGAGCAGTGTAGATGCTGTAAAGATATAAAGGTCAAGAAGATGATTATTCTGCACATTTGAACAGTTCCAGTCAGGACTCTGGAATGTAAGGCAGTTTTTTTATTGAAGTTGGTATAAATACACCATTTATAAAAGAGTCAGGCCAGCTGTAGAAATGAGTACCCGACATCTTCTTGAGTTGGGGAAGGAAAGACGGCCAGGCGTGATACTGACCATATCACCCTCTAGCGTGCTGACAGGTCAAGGAAAATATGGGCACTAATATAATATCCCTATGTGCCTCTAAGGCCGTGCTATCTATCCCTCTATTTCTTTCCAGACTCTGTACCTCTGTCTATCCCACTATTCGTTTTCAGAATCTGTACCCTTTCCTGTTATATGTTTCATCTCCCTCACCTGTTATCATCTCTTCATTCATCTCCGTTTTCATTCCTTCTGTGCATGTCAGGTTAACCTCTACTCTTCCTCCGCACCCCTGTCATTCGATACCTCTTATCGTCACCATGCCTTCTTTAAATCGTATCACCAAATCTCTCAAGTCTTTTATTACTCTCTCTTTCAGTCTTTTGCCACCTCTCCTTTCCTGCACCGCCACTGACCTCGCTTTTGCCACGTACAAGAAGACGCGCTTCACTTCTCATGTTACTTTTCTCAACAACTGTCTTCGCCTGAGGGTTGTTCTCAAAGGTTTTACTTCTAAGTTTTCACCGGCCATGGGCACTCTCCACCCTAGGATCCATCAGCGTCTTTGTGCTATCGAAACCAAATGCGCTTTTCAACGCATGCGCTGTGTCGTTGAGGGACACATTCAACTCCTCTCGGACTTCGATAGTCAGATCGCGTTACTCTCTGCCCGTCTCCGCCACATTACACACGATAATTACCTCATTTATCACCTGATCCGTGAGATTATTCACTCCACCAACTGCAGCTTTCTTCTCTCAAAAAGCAGAAACTTTCTGCTATCTGTCCCTCTACAGCCTCTCCCAGACCAACCACCGCTTCTGCCCCCACTAAGGTGGTTTGTATCCCTCCGGACATTCCCCTTTCGGCTGATGAATTGTCTGTCCTGGGGAAAGGTTTACAGTTTGTTCCCCTCCGTCCCTCTGCTGACTAGTTCTCACTCCTTCAAGACGTCCACCGTTTCCATCGCAGACTGCGTTCAAAGTTCCATTTCCAAGACGCGCCCCAACCTTCATCATCCCAATCCACCTCCGATGATGACCCTTTCTCTCGCTTCTCCAAACAACCATCCACCTGGACACCTTCAGCAGCTGCTTAGGGAAGTCATCCTTTTATCTACTCCCCAAGATTCACAAACCAGGCAACCCAGGAAGGCCCATAGTGTCTGCTTGTTCCTGCCCCACAGAACAAATCTCTGACTTTCTTGACAGCATCTTTCAACCTCTGGTCACTAGTCTGCCTACTTATCTTAAGGACACCAATCATGCTCTCACTGCTTTTGAGACCCTTACACTCCTGCCTGGTCACACCTACTGTATCTTCACCCTTGATATAGTGTCCTTATACACATCCATCCCGCATGATCAGGGACTTCAGGCCATCAAGTTCTTTCTGAACCAAATACGCAATCCCTCTATTCCTACATCTACTATTCTGCGCCTTGCACGACTTGTCCTCCAACTCAATTCTTTTGAATTCAATGGCCTTTACTTCAACCAGATTAGTGGTGTAGCCATGGGTACCAAGATGGGCCCCAGCTACGCATGTCTGTTCATGGGCCACATCGAACACAAGGTTCTGAGAGCCTTCAGAGGCCCTTTTCCCGCCTTCTGTAGACGCTACATAGATGACAGCATTGGGGTCACATCAATGCCAGAGGAAGACCTTAACAACTTTATCAGTTTTGTTAAGGAGTACAATCCTGTCATTTCGTTCACCTCCCATGTCTCTGCTACTTCCGCTAACTTTCTTGACATTGCCGTCTCTATCGGCCCTTCTGGGCTCACTACTTCTATCCACTATAAACCTACAGACTCTCACAGCTACCTCCTGTACTCTTCTTCCCATCCCAGATCGTGTAAGGACTCTATTCCTTTTTCCCAGCTTCTTAGGTTGTGACGTTTGTGTAATGAGGATTTGGATTTCCAAGATCAAGGCTATAAAATGCTAGATTTCTTCCGTCAACGCGGCTGTCCAGAACATGTTCTCTCGTCATCTTGGAACCGCATTAGCCATATATCGCGGCAACAAGCCCTCACCCCTAAACCGCACTGTAGCTCGGACAGGGTGAAACTAGTACTCACGTACCACCCTCATAGCTTGGCAGTTAAAAACATACTGTTTCGCCATCTCCATCTCCTCCAGACCGAGCCTGAGACACGTGAACTTTTTGGGGAACCCCCATTGGTGGCCTACAGACGGGACAAGAACCTCAGGGACCTTTTAATTCATAGTCATCTTAAGACAGATGACATGTTTTACGGTACCAGACGTTGCGGACGCCGTAGATGTAACACTTGTCCATTTGTTGTCGAGGCTAGCCAGATCTCCTTCCCTAAGTCCACGTTGTCAGTTCAGGAGGGTTTCACCTGTACTTCACGGAATGTTATTTATGCTATCATGTGCAAACGTTGCGGTTTGAAGTACATAGGTGAGGCTGGCTTACGGTTAGGAGATCGATTTCGCCAGCATCTCAATGATATTTCTAAGAGGGCCTGGACACCTGTGGCTAAACATTTTTGCCTTAGCAACCACAGGGGTAAACAGGACATTTCTGTCAGTGCGATCCGCTCTTGTTCTGCTGATGTACGATCTCGGAGGGTCCTAGAACAGTGCCTTATTTTCCAGACTGGCTGTCTCCACCCAGCTGGAATTAACAATGTCTTCAGCTTTCTGTAAGTTCTTTATTTTTCCACTGACCTTTTTTTTTTTAAAACTCTCTTTTCTTTCTCCATGCTACCCCTCCCTACCACCACCCTATTTTCTTCTCCGCCAACATATTGGTGTCTTTAGGGTCTTGTCCTATTTACCAATTTCACATTTTCTCCCTGCAGGTGTTTATATTCTTCATTCACTATCTCCCCGCGTCCCCCCCCCCAAACACCTCTAGTGGTCATCATTTTTCTCTTGCCTTCCCCCACACCTTTCTCTCACTTGTTCTCCTCCCCTCTCTCCACCTCTTCTTCACGATTGGCTCTATCGGGCATCTTTTGTTTAGAAGCAGTGTGGTCTTTCCTTCTCTCTTCTACTACACACTTTTCTGTCCTGACTCAGAGGAAGACATTTCAGATAAGTTCTTCATGTTTTTGTCTTGTTTTGTATGTATCCTCGAATAAGGCTTACGTAGAAATATCAGATGTTGTATGTTTTTCATTTATACATTCTCATACTTTCTATTTGTTTTTTCTCACCATACTCACTCCCTCCCTCCCTCACTTTGTAAAACTGCACCATATACCTCTATCTACCTTATTTGTTGTCTATGAGCAGTACAGAGATCCACTGCTGGCTTTATGGGCCAGTCACAGTTTAAGAGCAGAATTTTAACTCAGGTGAGTCTATCTCCCTGAGAGAGCCATGTTAGCCAGTGGCCTTTATAGCCACCGTTCCCAGCATATACAGGCATGGATGTGGGGTTGACATGTGTACATGGGACATCGGCAGGCCACTAATTTTTTATTTTCACTTCTCTAGAGAAAAATTATCCAGCTCCAACACTGCTAGATGCAGTGCCAGGCATGGTACCTACCTTACACCACAAAACTGCTCAACAGTCCAACTTCAAAAACAGTACTGACAAATTTACATCATCTTTCAGAAAACATACCCAATAGATGGACCATAAAATGAACTCCTCTTTGCTAGATGATCAAGCATTTATAGCCACATCAAAGAAGACCTGCTGCAGAACATGGATAACTTAGCAAAGGCATGTAAATGCTCTTGAAAAATGTAAATAAAAATCAGTGTTGAAAAACTGGAAATCACGACTATAGCAAGAGAAGAAATCCCAGTAAAGGTCTTCTTGGACAACCAGGCCTTGAAACGTGTGAAACATTTCAAATACCCAGGTATTACAGTATCATCCTCAGGAAAAAAATGACACTGAAATTGAGAACAGATGCAGTAAAGTGAATCAGGTCATTGGACAATTGACACATTTACTGAAAAAACAAGCACATCACAGTTTAAACAAGAAGGAGCATGTTACAACACAATTTTGCTGTATGCAATCAATGTCAAACATGGACACTAAAAGCCAAACACAAGAAAAATCATCACAACAGAAATGAGATGTTTAAGGAGAATACTAATGTGACAAGAAACCAAATAAGAAGTGACATCATTAGGGCTAAGGTTAGAGTAACACCAGTACTACACTGCATCCAGAACCAGCACATCAAATGGTTTGGCCATGTTACATGGATACTGCCAGACAATATACCACAAAAAACATTCGCACTGAGAATTATAGGAAACAGGAGGAGACCGTCCATACAAGAGATGGAGGGAGGAAATTACAGAAACCGTAAATTTTCCATTATTTGAAGCTAATTACTGAGCCCTATCAGGACATCTATTTGTCCCTCAATACTGAATGGTATATGAGGAAGGAGACACACACACAACAAGTGTTATACTGTTATTTTTTTTCTTGCTCATTTTCTGTGTCAAATTTTCAGACATCTCACATTTTAGTTGCTGCAGTGAAGAAAATGGCTTATACAACATAAACTGATAATTTTTTTTTTTTATGCCATCTTAGGTCTGCAAATATTTTTTGTGTGGCTTTTGCCCCCATGAACTTTTCACAAATACCAGAGCAGATCTTGGTAAGTATAATTTACTGTGTGTTCTGAGTGAGATGTGTGGATGGTGACAAATTATTTAACCCGCATTATTGTGGAGTTACCATGGGTTTCTCGTCCCATGGTTCTGTGGTTTGAATCACTTCAGCAACTCATCTGTAGAAATTGGTACATTGGTAAAATTCTTCAGCTGAGCAGGAAGAAATGGCCAGGTGTGATGCCTGCCACATCACCCTATAGTGTGCTGGCCGGTCAAGGAAACGTGGGTCACTAATATATCTGTTAGGTACCTTTATGCCATGACTGGACACCGCAACTTTTTGCCATGGGTTACATTATTGGCTTTACATTGTTTTCTTCAGTTTAATAAATTTGCATAAAACTGATTTTAAAAAAAAAATTTTTTTCTCATAATAAGGTGTTTAAGCCAAAAAAAAAGTATGATATGGTGTTGAAAATCAAGCCAAAACACATAGGCAAAAAAAAAAACAACAAAACCAACAATTACAAGGTGAAAGCAGAGAGATGTTGCACCAAAGATGACTGCCTGCATGTTGAACTACAAGAAGTTCATGCATTAACCACCTTTGCTATGATGAAACTCTTTAAAGAAAGGAGAGGGTGTGGTTTATTTGGGTTAAATAATCTTATTTATGCTTGTTGCATTTTTTAAACATTTTTTTTCTGATTCTTTTTTTTTCTGAAACAGGCCCATGCTCCAAAATTCATGATGAAGCTCTACGCAAAGAGTGAGTATGTAGGTAGACAGGTTTCAGTGAATCTGTCATAGTTTGACATCAAGGGTTAACATATTGTATGTAAGTTTGTTTATGTAACTGCATAAAAAACTGCTGCTTACTGTTTATAATGAGTAAATTTGTGTGTACTGTCATCTAAGTGTAGTTATAAAATAAATTCACTATTTATAGGATTTCTCCAGGTTGTATTTTCAGAGGATGTTATGACATATCGTAAGTAATTATTTAAAAAAAAAGAGATTAATTATTAAGACAACATGAGGTTTTCTTCTATATCCTTAGCTTAGTTTCCATATTCTACAGATTTGAGAAAGACTTTGATAGAACTTCCATAATCAGCAGATTAAAGAGAGACTTTGTTAGTTGTTCTGTAGCTCTGAACAGTACCTACATACTTCATTGGTGGCAGGCTTTTCCAAAGATCTTTCAGTGATCTAAAGCTGAAGAGTTAACACTTTTAAATCCAGTCTCATAAAATTGCTCATTGAACACATAGTTACTCATTATAGGAAGTGCTGTAACACATTACACAGGAATTTTTTTTAGAATAGTGTTGGTACAAATGGCCCTGGAAAACTGTAGACAAAAGCATTTTACACATGAGGGAAAGAAAAGTAATAAAAGGATAACTGTGAGTCAGATCTTGAACTTCCAGAGGACAAGCAACCACCTAACCTCGAGAGGACAACATATTATCAGTGAAGCATATCTTGGTGGTTGGTCATCCTGTTTGAGTTTAGGGTTCAGTTTACAGTCGTTCTCTTACAATTTTTTTTTTCTTACTCTCACATCCAGAGTGTTTTGTTTACAACTTTTTGTAAAGTTTTTTTTTTCCTTTCATACTTTGTTTGACTGCTTTCATGTTCACATGTCTCATTGTTTCCAACTTTCTAAAAAAAATTCTACCTGTGAATTATTTTTTTTTTTAGTTAGCTTGCAAATTTATTTTGTATTCTTTAACCCCTCCTAATCTTTGTCAGTAATATCATAGACAAACTAATTTTGGCATTCTAAATCTGTTAAAATTATGCTAGACAAGACTTTGGTGGAAAAAAACTAGAAAAAAATTTTGTATTCATATTGAACTTGCTTGAAAACATTTTTTTATAAATTGCAGTTAGTTCCCTAAATGTGAGGGGAAACACCAACAACAAAATGTGTGTCACTTTTTTCAGTTATGGAAAAGAGGGAATTAAACTTACATCATACATAAGTGTTCTGTGGATGCTTGTGATTTTCTGCTTAATTATACACAGGTGAATGGAGGTTCTGCAAATCCAAATGAAGAGAAAATCGAACTACTCACAGAGAGGATTAATAATCTTGTTGAACAGGCAAGTTTTAGATTAAATTTCCTGTTGTTTGATGGAAAGTATTTTCACATGTTTCTGTGATGTCAAAGATTTTATGAGGAATGAAGGAACTGACTGGCTGCAGCCATTTTTGGTGGGGAGGGAGCAACTTTATGTGGCTGTTTTGTTTTTTTTTTAATGGAGGGAGGTTTTCATGGAAAGTATTGGCATATGTTTATGTGATATTACAGATCCTGGGAGAAGTGAACAATAAACTCAGACTGCCAAACTACATTAATATTCACCCTTTCTGATCGGGAGTGTAGTCCCATAGATGAAGCTGGCTAATTTTTATGTGAATATTTATTTATGCTTTTAAAGCACTAGAAGTCATGTGTACATTTCTCCGATCCAGCAGCCGTTTGATCTTTCGCTTTTTTAGTTTTAGTTTTAGTGTTTTAGAAGCATGGCAGAGTGTCTGCAAGTCTTCTTCAGTTGTATAGAGTTTGTACATATAATGTGTCCTCAATATCTGAATGTTCAGACGGGTATTTCTATCTTAAGTCCTTGAGTGCTGGGAATTTGAGGAGGTAGTATGTGACTGTTTCTCGGCTATTATCACACAGTGGGCATTTGGGAGCTTTATCAGGCTTTATCTGATGTATGTATGTGTTCAGGGGTATGTGCCTTGTCCGTGGTTGAAAAATAATGGTTTGTTCTCATCCTAAAACCTATATGCATGCATTTAATTTTTAGTAATGAGTGTCCAGAATATTTAGAATAAATGGACATATCCTTATAAAGCAGATTTTGGTAATCCTTACAAGAAGTGGCCATGTTATCATCATGGTTCACAAGAAAATATCTATGCTAGAGGTATTGTTTTGATGTTTCTTTGCTGAGATTTTTATCTTTCTGACTGGGCTGTTTCTGTTCTTGCCCAAACATTTTCTTGAAATACTCTTCTTGTTGCAGGCTGAAGAGCTGGGATGTGAGGGAAAAGTTGAGGAGGCGCAGGGAGTGATGAAACTTGCTGATCAGTTGAAGGAAGAAAGACATCAGTTAGAAACAGTATGTGAAGACAGTTATTGTTTGTATGTTGAAGTTTGTAGTTTTAGCCTTGACTTAGATAGTGTCAGTTTTTATGTGACACTGGATTTTTGGGAATATGATCATTTATTTATCAGCTTTGTTCAGGTGGTGCAAAGAATATGTCTTCTGTCATATCTTCTATCAGATAATGAAACTTCCCATTAATCAAGAAAGAAAAATATATGTAGAAAGAACAGCTATTGAAGAAGTGCACCAGTGTGTATACATTGACAGCTACATAGGCCAGGATGGTGACACCAGAAAGGAAGTTAGACCTGCAAAAACAGCATTGACCTTCAAGAATCTTGAGAACATATGCTACTCAAAAGTTATTAGGCACAAATCCAAGCTAAGACTATTCAGTTCAAATATAATATCCACCCTCATGCATGTGAAAGCTTGAAAACAACTAAAGAAATAGACAGGAAATTAGACTTTCGAAAACAAATGCCTAAGGAAAATACTAAGTATAAAACACAGATAAGACGGATGGGTGAACAACAACCTGTCTCATTGATGATCAGGAAAAGGAGATGGCCATACATCAGTTATTTGATAAGAAGAAACAATCAGAGAATCCCAAAACAAGCTTTCAAGTGGAACACAACAGGCCAAAGAAAAAGAGATCGACCACGTGAAACTCTTAAGAGGACATTGTTAAGAGAGGCCAAATTAGCAGGCATAAAATCCCTTGATGAGGCTAAAAAAAACTCGCTGAAAACAGGAAAACTTGCCGAACTACCATGCGAGCCCTATGTGATGTTTAACAGCATGGAAAGGATGTAAGATATAAGATCTTTGAACTTGTTTAGAAGGTCTTGATCATTCTACTTCAGAACTAGTTCAGTAATGAAAAGATATGTGTTTACTTGTTAATCATTTTGTTCATGGTAGAAATGTGCTCACAAGAGTCTGGGTTCCTTGTGAACCTGTGTAACATTGATCTTGGTCTCAGAACAGAGAACGCTGATAAGTTTAACACTATTTGCCTGGAAGTCTACAAGGAAAAGTATTCATGAGATGCAAAAGTAACACAGGTCCATGGTAATATACATTACCAGTTATGGCCCATGACTTGGAAGTGACATGCATCTTTTCCAACCCATTTCTACCTGAAGTAAAATTCTGTTTACATCATTTCTTAGTTTGTTTCATTTAGATTATTTCATGTTTTCTGTTCACCTGCCATGACTAGAGGAAAGTCCCATATTTTAAGGTACAGGGTTGTTCATAATATCCTGTTTCGACCTTCACCTTCTGACAGTCATGTGAATTTGACCATCACCTGCTGACAGTCAATGTGAATTTGACCTTCACCCATTGACAGTCATGTGAGTTTTGACTGAGCTGTGTGATCCAGTATGCCCTCACTGTGTAGATAGATATTCTGTCATCATACGTAAATTTGTTGTCAGCTCAGCATGCTGAGCACCTTTATACACAGTGGGTCAACCGGAAGCAGATTACTCTGCCTGACTGACACAGAGGCTATGTCACTCTTGATTCAGCCAGTTCTACTGTCAGTTTTTTTTCTGTAACTAATAATGAATTTGTGTTCTTCTTTATAAATATTAATACATATCTGTTTAAGAAAACTGTAGCACAGGATAGACTTTCCAAAACTGTTATATAAATAATCCTCAAAATAGGATAGTGTATGTTTTCTGAATCATCCTTGGCAAAGGATAGTGTCTGTATCTGCATCATCCTTGGCATAGTTTTGGAAACAATATTAATAACAATATTCTAATACCATTCTATCTTGTAATTATGTCCAGTGTTTCAAAAATTTTTTATCAGTGTGAGTATTTTCTTTCTTCTCTGCAGCACTCTGCTCATGATGATGTGCCCACAATGAAGCAGATGGAGGTTTGTGAAGTTTGTGGTGCATTTCTAATTGTGGGTGATGCTCCACAGAGGCAAGATGAGCACATAATGGGCAAGCAGCATGCAGGTTATGCTCAAGTCAGAGCTGCGGTGGAACGAAGAAAGGTCAGCATCTTATTGTTTATGGTGTGTCAGTGCATTCATACACAGCCAGGGAAAACCATTTTCACAAATTGTATTTGCAGATACTATCTTCTTCTTCTTCGTTCGCATTGCCTGTCTATATCTGCAGTCCTGTCTCTTGGACAAATTTCACTGTTTTTTGTAATTCATGTATGGAACCATAGAGCTTATCTTCTTTAGTGGTTTCACTGGGCCAGTGTCTCATAGTTGGTGCAGTTTTGGAAGATATGTTCCACAGTTTGGGGCAGCTGGGCACATGTACATAGATTAGTAGTACCAACCTTAAACTTTGTATACATATGACTTCGGAGTCGGCTGTGTCCTGTTCAGAGTTGGAAAATGGTGGCTTGTTCCTTTCTGTTTAGCATGTGATAGTCATCATGTGGTGGTGTTTGTGGCTTCCTGTAGGTTTTTATCATGCTTTTCTTCTGATTATAGGTGATTGGTATGTCTGGTTGCTCCATTTCAGTGCCCTCTTTGGCCAGATGGTCAGCTTTCTCATTGCCTGGTATCCCACAGTGGGAGGGAATCCACTGCAAAGTGACTCCGTGTTGTAAGCTAATTTTTGACAAGGCATCCTTAAGGTCTGGTAGTTTGTTGCACTGAAGAGCTTCCAGTACTGATCTTGCATCTGTGAGAATTACTATGGGGCACGTATCAATTCTGGAGTCTGATAGTTTTTCAACTGCAGCAATAATTGCCCTAACTTCTGCATCATAGTTGCAGTATTTTCCAGTGGGTATGGAAATCTTGTCAGTGGTGTTGTTTGGATATTCAGTATGTGCTCCTGCCCCTCCATTCTTTATGGCATTATGTGCAGATCCGTCTGTATACACATGTATCCAGGTGTCACATGGATACTTATCATCTAGAACACTAAGTGTGGCTGTTGATCTTACAAGACTGCTCAGCATCTCACCATTCTGCACACCTTTCACTTCAGTCTGAATAGTTATTTGTGTATAATCTGCTTCTTTTCATGATGTATGCTCTGGTACAGGAAGGTCAGGTATCAGCTTACGCATACGCTTGGCCTGGTGAATGAAGCTGCTTCTTTTAAGCCGACTTAATGCCAAGTTATTGAATCTCTCCTTCAGGGGATGGCTTACAGAGCTGAAGAGTTTCTCTCCCATGGTCATGACCTTTGTGTCTCTATGTTCCTTTAGCGGTTGAACACCAACTATTTTCTGCATTTCTACTATTGGTGTGGACCTCATGGCACCTGTGATAATCCGTAGTGACTGATTTTGAACCTTGTCTAGATTATGCAGCGTAGTGTTTGATGCTGTGCACCAAGATGTTGAGCCATATTCTAAATGTGGTAGAATACTTTGCTGATATACATTCTTGAGGATTCTTTCACTAGCTCCCCATGTGGTTCCACTCAATTTTCTTAATATGGCTAGTTTTCTTCTGGCTTTTGCTTCTGCACTGTTGATGTGTTGCTTCCAGGTCAGTTTTGAGTCAAGAGTCACCCCTAAGTAAGTGGGTTGGTTGTCCATCCTTAAGGATATTTCATTTACAAATATCTTACTTGCATATACTATATATATATATCTCTCTTCCTAGTTGTCTCCCAGTAACTGCAAGCTGGTGTTCTTTTACAGCTGTCGTGGTGGAGGTGTTGAGGCACCACATTTTGTCAGCCTGGGAGCTGGTCACGGCAGCCATTCTTTCAATCCCCAAGTGCAGGGAAAAAAACAAGGGGTGAATAGTGCTTCATTAGCAGACTTCACCAGCGTGGGGGAACTATGGCAATCCCTGCCAGACTAGGATTGTTACTGGTGGGGATACCAATGGAAAGGTTAGATTGAGTCACCTGTGGTTTGCCAGCACTGACACTAGCATGTCAGCTATGGGTCATTGATTGTCATATTGAACATCTTTGCCTCATATATGTCTGTGCGCACATGCACAACTAAATGGCAACAGTCTTCTGGTAAAAATGGTGAAAGCAAATAAAAATACGTTGTATTTCAGCTTGTGTCTTTTTTTTTTTTTCAGACCATAACAAGAAAAGACAAAGAAATTAAGAAAAATGCAAAGTGGTTACATGTTAAAATTTCATATTTTTTCCCCTCTTTTGCTCATTGCATCTATTTGTGATGGGAGTGGTGGTTGTTTCTCTGATTTTCTGGGGGTAGGGGTGTTCATTGTACACTGCAGCAGTTTCCACCAGCTGATTAACAGTAAAGTTAAAAAAGGTAAAATTCCTGTTTCCATGCCATTAAGGCATATTGGGGAATGCGGTGTTAGGCCCCATGACCTTCAGCGGTGAAAGTGTGATGTGCATGTTTACAAGGTGTCCTCAAAACACATTCTTTGCTAATTAGGTGCGTAAGCTCTTTATACCTTGAAAAAAATTTGCACTTGTATATTTCCCCCTTGATCTTATTTTTTGCGTGTTAAAATGTATAATTATGTGCTGTGTATAAAATATGTACAGCATACATCAAAACATAAGTGCTCTAATGTACTTTTTTTTTCAGTGTCAGATAAATTTTGCATAACTGTGTAGCAGTTACCAAATACTTTTAACTCTTTCCGTGCAGCAGAAGAAACACGGACGTGTCGTTGGGTACGGGAGTAAAAACGCGGGTCTTGACTGTAAGGGGGTATAGTTATAAAATGGAATGGAAAACAGTATTTCCATGTACTTCCGTATACGTAATATGTGTCAAAGTATAGCTAAATGAATGAAAATTTCATAAATGCAGAGTTTTTTATTAAAAAAGAAGTAATGTGATGTTTTTAGACACTAATTGTGGCCAGCTCACCATCGGCTAGGTCTAGATCCGCGCTACTTACCCCTACTTACCATCTGAAGTGTGTAGATCTACTTGTTGATCTTGTATTGTGACTCCGTATTGCATTTTCGCTCAATGAATGTCTGAACTAACCTCCTAACTACTTCTCCAGTCGTCTAAATATGGCTAGATCTACTTAGAAAACGTTCATGAGCAGCGGGGCGGCCATAGGCTATGTCCATACCCCTATCTACATCGTCAACAATTGAAAAATTTCCATGCTTCGCGTCCTTGTTCTCGCTCAGCATCGCTTGTAACTAGGCATGGATTCTCCATTTTGAAAGTGTCACCGGAATCGCGGACGAAATATGTACAATCTAAATGTTACACCGCTTGTTTTAACAAAACAATCAATTGTCAAATTTTCGACCATACGCGCGCTTGGGATCACCGGAAATGTCGAAAATTCGACCCAATGCACAGAAAGAGTTAAGCAAATCATAATTTTAAAGAAGAGCATATAATAAGAAAAAAATTTAATAAGATAATGTACATTCAAGAAATTTTATAGACAGCTAGTGTCTTTGGTAAGGCAAGTTTTTGATAATGTTGAGAAAGGGGTGTTAAGGAGCAGCTTGAATCTCATTCAGCTCTTAATTAATGGTATAAGATAGTGTAGAGGTTAGTGCCTGCCAATCAGATGATCCCTGGTTCAGTTTCATAACTCTTGACAGAAATTTTTTCAGACTGACCTGTACAGGAGATATATTAGCAAAAAAAGACGATGAGGACAAGTTCTGGCATCCTATCCTCAAATGAATGCTGTAGTGGCCTAGAAATATGAAGGCACTTTTCACACCTCTTTGGCATGCAAATGAGACAGGACTAGATTCAGAGTTCAAATCTTTGAATAGATTGTTCTTAATTAATGAAGGATTGGCTGATGAAAACAGTTGAAGATAAAGATTTAACTCTTTCCGTGCCTCAGGAAGAAATGCAGATGTTCAGTTGGGTGCTGGAGTAAAAGCACGGGTCTTGCTATGTACAGGGAGTATAGTTGTACAATTGAATGAAAACAGTATTTCCATGTATTTCCGTGGACTTATTATGTTTCAAAATATAACTAAATGTATGAAATTTCATAAATGCAGAGTTTTTTTAGGAAAAAAGAAGTAATGTGATATTTTTAGACAATGATTGTGTCCTACCATCGGCTAGGTCTAGATGTACAGTACTTACCTTCTGAGATGCCTAGATCTACCCGTTGGTCTTGTATTGTGATTCTGTGTTGCATTATCGCTAAAATAACGTCTGAAATAACCTTCTAACTACTTCTCCAGTCGTCTTATATGTCTTGATCTACTTGGAATACATTCAAGAACAGTGGTCTGATCATAGGCCATGTCCATACCCCTATCTACATCACCAAAAATCGAAATTTCTCGATGTTTCTCTTAGTTTTTCTCGCTCAACATTGCTCATAACTAAACACTCTTTCGCCATTTTGAAAAGTGTCACCAGACATGCGCACGAAGTGTGCACAATCTAAACATTACACCGGTTTTTAATGAAACAAATATTTGACAACTAGCATCCACGTGAGAAACCGGAAGCGTCAGATATCTGTCAACTGGCGCGGAAAAAGTTTTAAAACCAAACTACAAAAAGTCCTGTGTGTTCTTTAAGCCTCGCTGATGAATTAGTAAGCATCCTGTAGAGTTATGATCACCAGCCTGATTATGCGCTTAGGTGGCATGACTCATAAGTGATACGAGGCTGAGTCAAAAAGTAATACCCTTTTCTTTTTTTTTTAAAATTAAGTGTACAAATGTGATTGAAAACTAATTATCATTTTTTAAGTATGGCCCCTTCAATGCAGGCCTGCAACCACTTCACTGTTTGGATTCCTGGAAAAAAAAAATCTTATAACTGGCCCTGTAGTCAGATATACCATCCATGCCTCTTTAATCTGAACTTAATTTGACCTAGTGCCTCCCTGAAAGGCCCAGACACATGATTATAACATGGTGCAAGATTAGGTCAATATGCAAGATGTAGAATACATTCCAAATGCAGATTTGTAATTTGTTGAGCTGTTGCACAGGCTGTGAGAAGTCATGGTTTAGTATGCTGTAACAGTGCCAGAACTGCAGACTGGAACGTTTTGACCTGATTGCATGTTTCAAGTGGTTCTCAAGCAAATCACAGTGTGCTTCACTGTTGATAATAGTTCTTCTGAACATGGAATGTTCCAGGATTAGGCTGTTACAGTCCTAGAAGAGAGTGAGCATCAATTTTCTGGCCATTGAAGTTGTGCAGATCTTTGGTTTCAGCAAGGAAGAATGTTGCCATCCTTGCTAACTTTATCTCTGGCTGGAAATAATGTGCCATCTCTAGAAAGCTCATCTCCTTCATAATGCCAAAGACTTTCACATCATATCAGATTGTTTTGATACCCAGCTGGCAGAGATGCTGCATGCTTATAAGAGAACTGTCATTTTGTATGTGGTTTGCTGACATCATATTTCCAAAATGGCCAATGCATCTGTGAATAGTATCTAAAGAGGAGGGGCATAACATATCTATTCTGTAACTGTCTTCTACTCGATTTATCTTCTTCTTCTTCTTCGTTCACTTCTACCACCAAAAACCGCACTGTGAACCTACTGAAGTCACGCCTGTGGTCCTCGTTAGGTCCCGTGGTCCCCTGTGTGGTCCAAAATAGACCACACGAGATCCACGAGAGGACCACAAGGGTTCAGAGTATCACAGTGCTTTAGCCTGTATTCTTGGTGGGTCTCGGAAGCGGGATTGCGTGACACCGTGTTTTCATTGCACCAGTTTAGTCTAGGGTTGGACTTTCTCACCGGAAGACCTCGACGTGTTTAGGATATCAGTGCATCCCCACTGGGTGAGAGGCGGTAACCCACCCAGGCCAGAGTTGGACTTTCTCACAAGAAAACCTCGACGTATTTTGAGATACCCGCCGGGTGAGAGGTGGTTGCCCATCCAGTCCAGGGTTGGATTTTCTCACCAGAAAACCTCAGCGTGATTAGGATACGCAAACATCCCGGCCGGGTGAGAGGTGGTTGCCTGTCTAGACTTCCCTGGTCCAGTGTCTCCGACTTCAGCATTTTGCGGTCGTGGCTGCTACCCTTCCTAGTTGTGACCAGGATGGAGCTTTTGTCCAGGAGGACGAATCCTCGCCACTAGTGACTTCTACCCCTGGGTTGAGCCGGTTTAGGCATTATCCCAGTATGGGCGTGTTTGGGATGGGACCGACCTCTAGGGCAGAGGTACTGTGACATGCATAGCCTTCAAGATTCACCCCTGGTATGAGCCGGTTTAGGCAAAATTCATCAGTATGGGTGTTTATCAGGCGTTACCGACCTCTAGAGTGGAGGTGGCATGACATGTCTAGCCATCGAGTTCCACCCCTGGTGTGTGCCGGTTTAGGCATATTTCACCAGTGTAGGTGTATTCCGGACATGGGCGGCCTCTAGAGCAGAGGTGCCGTGGTATAGCTCTCGTAGCGATACTACTGGACATACCGGTTAAACTTCACTTTCCACTACCTTTTCCCATCGGCTCCGCACAGCAACCTTTATTTCTTTTCCGCATTTACTTCCTTAACCGGGAGGAGCTTCACTCCACGCGTGGCATTTGAAGAGTCTCGCCAGCAGTGTCTTAACCTCTGGGACAAGCCGGTTCATGCATTTCACCCGATATGACTGCACTCCGGACGTGGCCGACCTCCAGACCAGAGGTGCCGTGATTTGACTGTTTGCTTCGCTTTATCCTTTCTACCACCTTTTCCGCAGTGATGCTGCGCGGCAACCTCATTTGCAAATTTCTTCATTGGCCGGGAGGAGCACCGCTCCACGCACGGCAGCTGAAGATCTCGCCAACAGTGGCAGATGAGCTACCAAACGTGCCACTCATCTTACTCGATTTATAATTTTTAGAGAAAAATTGTAACTACTTTTTTATCATCCTTATTCAATGGGAAATCACTGATACATACATATATATATATATGTATTATTTTGCTAGCCAGTGAAGACAGGCTATTTGTTTTTTCTTGCATGGAATTCACATTGTCACTGACAAGAGTTATGTCATCAGCAAAATCAAGATCCTCTAGTTGGGTCCCATGTACCCAGTCAATACCTGTATTACTTGTGCAGCATTTTTTCATTATGAAGTGTGTTGTAATTCCAAAAAGCAAAGGAGACTGCATACATCCATAGGGCTCGCAGAGTAGTTCGCCAGTTTTTTTCTGTCTTCGGCGAGTGTTTCAATCTCATCAAGGGATTTTATGCCTGTTAATTTGGCCTCTCTTAACAATGTCCTCTTCAGAGTTTCACGCGGTTTGCCTCTTTTTCTTTGGCTTGTTGTGTTCCACTTGATAGCTTGTTTTGGGATTCTGTGATCATTTCTTCTCATCAAGTGACCAACATATGTCCAACTCCTTTTCCTGATCACCCATGAGACTGGTTGTTGTTCAGTCATCTGTCTTATCTCTGCATTGTTCTTGAATTCATTCCACTTGATGCCAAGTATTTTCCTTAGGCATTTGTTTTCAAATGAGTCTAATTTCTTGTCTATTTCTTTAGTTGTTTTCCAGCTTTCGCATGCATAAATGAGGGTGGATATTACATTTGAATTGAATAGTCTTAACTTGGTTTTTGTGCTTATATCTTTTGAATTCCATATATTCTCAAGATTCTTGAAGATCGATGCTGCTTTTGCAGTTCTGATTCTAACTTCCTTTCTGGTGTCACCATCCTGGTCTTTGTAGCTGCCAAGGTATGCAAATTGATTGGCTTCTTCAGTATCTGTCCCTTCTATGTGTATTTTTCTATTTTGATTAAGGTGAATTTTTATTATTTTTGTTTTGTCCTTGTTAATTTCAAGTCCTATTTTGCTAGCCAGTGAAGACAGGCTATCTGTTTTTTCTTGCATGGAATTCACATTGTTTATGTCATCAGCAAAATCAAGATCTTCTAGTTGGGTCCCATGTACCCAGTCAATACCTGTGTTACCTGTGCAGCATTTTTTCATTATGAAGTCTATTGTAATTCCAAAAGGTAAAGGAGACAGTATACATCCTTGTTTCATGCCTGTTTCAATCTGGAACCATTCACTCATCCCTTCTTCTGTCTTGACTGCACAACCATATCCATTGTATAAGTCCTTAATGATGTTGACAATTTTAGATGGTATTCCATATAGACATAAAATTCTCCATAATGAGTCTCTGTTTATGCTTTCAAATGCCTTTTTTAAAGTCTATGAAGTTCAGTATTAATGGTTTCTGCTTTTTAATATGTTCTTCAAGTATTATTCTGAGAGTAAAGATCTGGTCAAGACAGCTTCTCCCTTTTCGAAATCCTGCTTGTTCTTCTCTCATTGCAGTATCCACTATATCTTTAAGTCTGTTCAAAATGACCTTGCAAAATACTTTTGACACAACTGATATTACGATTACTTCTCTCCATTTGTTACCTCTAAAGTTACCTTTTTTGATATTTTAACAATGATTCCTTTTTACCATTTAGAAGGGACCTTTTCTTCTTTTCCAGATCTTATTAAACATTCTCTGTAGTTGTGTCATGTTGTCACTATTGATGGCTTTTAACATTTCCAGTGTTATTTCATCTTCACCTGCAGCTTTATTGTTAGCCATTAAATTCACTGCTGTTTCAATTTCATACAATGTAATTTCATCTGAGTTGACAGTTAGTTGTGGGGCTGATAAGACGGTTTCAAGGTTTAACAATTCTTTTGGGTGTGGTTGATTAAGTATTTCTTGGAAGTGTTCAGCCCATCTTTGCTTTTGGTCTTTACTTGATGTTAATAGGGTTCCAGTTTTGCTAAGGATTGGTCTTTCTTTAGATGTAATAGTACCTTTTGTATGTTATATAAAGTTTTGCTGTCTCCTGTTTTTGCTGCATTCTCTGCCTCTTTTGCCATATTGTTTATGTAATCTTTTTTATCCCTTCTAGCTGAACTTTTTACTTTCTTGTCTATTTCTTTATATGTTGCTTTCGCCAGATCTTTTCCGAGGTCTGTTTTTGCATTCAACATGTCTAATTTGGCTGCTCGTCTTTCATGTATGTACTTCCATGTGTTTTCTGATATCCATGCTTTTCTATTTGGTTTTTTCAGTCCAGCGCTTGCTTTTGCTGCTGTGATTATGACTGTGCTGTAAGAATTCCATAATTCATCTATACCTATCTCCTCTACTTCACTGGGTGTTGTGGAATGATTGACAAGTTCCTGATTATATACATATATATATGTATAATTTTTAGATTTAGAGCATGACCAAGATGTACATCAGGAACCCCCAGTGTTGTATTTTTTTTTTTTTAAATACATACAAAATTTAATAATGCTAGTGGATAGCATTTGAGATTTTTTAAAAAAGGAGTTCTTGAAAGAAAGAAGTAAAACTAATGAACAGAGAAATCATTAAGAATTAATTTCAGAATAATTTTTTTTTTTTTGCTTCAGCAAAAAGCTAGGGAAGAATTAGAAGCACGAGAAGCAAATGAGGCCAAGTTAAGACAAGAAAGGGAAGAGAGAGAGAAGGAGCGACAGAGGGAGAGGGAAGAGAGAAGGCGAAAAGAGCGTGAACGTGAAAAGGAGAGAGAACGAGAAAGGGAACGGGAAAGAGAACGAGAAAGAGAAAGAAGGAGACGAAGCAGATCAAGAAGTAGAGATCGCAGAAGGTCCCGCAGTCGTGATCGCCACCGCTACCGTGATTCCAGCCGGGACAGAGATAGCCACCGCTACCGTGATTCCAGCCGGGACAGAGATAGCAGGAGAAATCGAAGTAGAAGCAGAGACAGGTAAGAAAAGTCATTTTCATATTTGATGTTTAAAAAACACATTTATTTGATTAGGTTCTCTTTATCTCTCTCTTTCGAATACATGCCTCCATGAATTATAAAACTTAAAAGTTATCTTAAGCTGCTCTTACAGACACCGAATACAATTAATTGTTTTCTGAATAGTCCCGAAAATTTTGTTTAGTAGATAGTCATTTATAATGTATGTAGTTACTTCTGTACTGAGTGAATGTTTAAGAGCGAAACATAAATGTTATATTTTATGTCTCTCAGCTTCAGTGTTAGTTATGTTTGTTATATGAACAGCATATTTGTAGAATGTCTGGAATAGAGTGAAAGATGTATGATAAAGGGCAGAATGTCAGATGGGCCTGCGTGCCCAATTCTTAACCCTTTTGAAATAAAGATCAATCAGTCAATCTCTCTCTCACTCTCCACACCCCCCCCCCCCCAAAAAAAAAGGTGATCTTACTGGTATATATGTAAATTTTCTCTTGAGGATGAAAGATTTTACAATGAAATATATATTTTATATTTAGATTGACCACGTGAAACTCTAAAGAGGACATTATTAAGAGAGACCAATTAATAGTCATAAAATCCCTTGATGAGGTTGAAAAGCTCGCTGAAAACAGGAAAATTTGGCGAACTACCATGCAATTTTGCGGCATAGGAAGGATGTAAGATGTCAGGATTTTTACTAAAAGCTGCATGTACTTCAGGTACTGCATCAGTGCACACCTCAGTTACGACTTCTCTCTCAGCAGAAGAAATTTAAAACATGCATAGCTCTACTCACCATTGAGATAATTTAATCCAATTTGGTAGACAGACTCCCAAGACCCTCTAGTACTTCTTGAGTGTGTGATATCTTATGAAACAATTATCTGGATACAATAGGACTTGACAGCTTTTACAGATAGATCTTGTTTCACTTATTTTCCCATTGACTAAGCACACTCTATACTTCTAGATGGTACTTTTATTAGTGGCTTGACTTTCAAGCTTCACCAGGACATGATCATATACTATTCCAGATAATCTTCCAAGAGGAATCTTCCTGTTTTCCCTATTTGCTCCACAGACTCTGGTTTTGATTTGCAGTACAACTTTAGCCATTGACACACTGTTGTAATAGTTGTCTTGATATCCATGATGCCACATTCCAAGATAGGGGCTCAGAACTGACAGGGCTGTTTCTTCTAGCTTCTTTCCTTCTCCTATGTATATCTCCATGTTTAGTATGTAGCCTGTGTCACAAGGATCCCATACTTTGTTGTCTTTGAAGGATTATATGTCCTAAATTTTGGTCTTCCTCTCCAAAGAGTCATTCTTTCATCAGTTGAAAGCTGCTGTTTCGGTTTATACAACTCTTGAAACTTAGGCAAAACTTAATCCAGCAGGTTTTATTTTGCTAATTCTGCCTGTTTCTGGAAGTGTCCGAGAATTGTCAGAGAAGTGCAGAAATGTCACAAGAGATTTTTTCATGTCTGCAGGTTTATATTTTCAGACAAAAAAACAGTAGGTTTGTGCATATGTTGGGTCTGTGCACAGTATAAATTTTCATGATGAGCTAACAGTTCCAAAAACAAATCATTGCCAAACATTATACTGCAAGTTTCTTCTATGCTGTCTAGTTTGTTTACATTTAGTGCAACACCAGAATTTCCTATAAATTTTTCAAGAACTGGTGTAGAATCAATGTTACTTCACACACCTACATTACTGCCAGCTATATCACATGAAGAATGTGAAATAATTGATTCCAACTTAAATGAATTATGCATGTTAGAGGTACTTATGAATAAGCATCATTGGCATCCCACACCAAGCAGCAATATATTATCTGAGGCTGTCATTATGCCAGCTTTGTATTACATTGAACGTTTATGTTAAAATGCAACTTTTTATGAGGGGCATTCATAAAGTAATGCACCAAATCGTTTTTTTTTTTCAGCTAATAATGAAGATAGAAGCATGAAATTTTGTACACTTTAAATATGGCATGTGTCGATTGTGTGAACCAAATTGCATCACAACCAGCCAAAGAATATGGCTGCCCTAACCATTGAAATGGAGTGTGTTAGCAAATTGCAGTATAAGCAGCGGATTGTGATAGAATTTCTCACTGCAGAGAAGGAAACTGTTGTGAACATTCACAAGCATCTATGTGATGTGTATGGAAGTTTTGCAGTCGACAGGAATACAGTCAGTCGATGGGTTCAGAGAATCAAAGAATCAATAATTAGAGATAAGGAGTTGCATGATCAGCCGTGCTGTGGACATCCTGCCACAGCTACCAAGGCAGAAATGTTGAAATGCACTGAGTGCATTATTCTTACTGATTGCACATCACTACTCAACAATTGACCTTAAAGCTGTCAGTCAGCAATGACAGTGCAAATGCAGTTATAAAAGCATTCAGATTTTCTAAGGTTTCCACAAGATGTGTTCCTCAAAGTCTCACAAATGACCATCGATTGCAAAGGAAAGCAATTTTTTTTAATTGTTGGAGTGTTTAAATACTGAGGGAGAGAACTTTTTGGCTAAGATTATATCAAGTGACAAAACCTAGGCTTATCATTTTGAACCTGAGACAAAAAGACAGTCAGTGGAGCAACATCATCCGCAATCACCATGAAGAAAGAAATTCAAGACAACTCCTTCAGCTGGAAAGGTCATGGTCACTGTCTTTTGGGACATTGATGATGTGATTCTTGTGGATGTTATGCCAAGAGAAGATTCGCAAGCTTACATTAAGACATTGAAAAAACTCAATCAGCATTTTCACAGAGTTCAGCAGCACAAGAATCCAGCAGACCTGCTTCTCCTTCATGATAATGCACGCCCTCACACAAGTTTGGCAACGCGGGAAGCAGTCACCAAATTGGGTTGGACTGTACTACCCCATCCACCCTATAGTCCAGATTTGGCACCTTTAATTTCCATCCATTTGATCCATTTAAAGATGCACTCCGAGGGGTAAGATTTGAAGATGACGAAGGAGTGATTCATGCAGTGAAGAAATGGCCACATAATCAAGAGAAAATCTGGTATGGGCTAGGAATACACGCACTTGTTTTGCGCTGGCGTAAAGCCGTACAAGTTGATGGGGATTGTATTGAATAATACCAATGTTTATATGACATATCCATGTATATTGTGTATAAATTTCATGCTTTTTTAATAAACAGCTACTGAGAAAAACGATGTGGTGCATTACTTTCTAAACGCCCCTCATATTTATATGCATTTAAAATGCCATTTTTTATGTCCATTTTCACCAATTATATTTTAATGCAGATCTCGCCGTAGCCGCAGTTCAAGTACAAATAGGCGGTTTTCAAGACGTTCTTCAAGCAGGGACAGAAGATCTGGCAACAGGAGATCACGCGAACGACGATCCAGAAGTCGTAACAGATCCAGGTCTAAAGAGAGGAAAAGCCGAAGCAATGACAAAGACAGAAGGGACTCTGACTCGGAGAAGAGAAGAACTGATAAAGACAGAGAAAGCCGTAAAAGTACTGACCCAGAGAAAAGAAGAACTAACAAAGATAAGGAAAGCAATAAAAGCTCTGAGAAGAGAAAAGCTGATAAGGACAGGGAAAGAGATAAAAGTTCTGACTCGGAGAAGAGAAAAACTGATATAGACAGAGAGAGTGAAAAAAGCTCTGATGCAGAGAAGAGAAAAGCTGACAAAGGCAAAGAACATGATAAAAATTCAGACTTAGAAAAGAGCAAAGATGATAATGGCAAGGAAGGTGATGACACTGCAGCTGATAAAAGTATAAAGGAGGAAAATGAAACAAAAAGTGAAGAAAGACCATCAGAAAATCAGGATGCTGAAGGTAATACATGTTAAGTGTTTGAAATATTTTACTTTGTTATCATGTTCTTTCAGCGTATTTGTTGGGAGGAGGTCAGGGGGCTCGGAAAGTATATGTAACATGAAGTCTATTCAACCAAGGTCACAACCTTGGCCTGAGAAATATTTTGAATATCTATTGGTCATGATCACAGCCAGTAAGTAATAAACTTACCTGCCCAATGTGAACAAGAGGACATGCACCTAATAATAGCAGAGAGACACTGGAAATGGATTGGTCATGATTGTATGTCACTTTTCTAACTCCATCCATCCATGTCCTTGATGATCAGCTAAGCAATCACTATCCAGTACGCTTTGTGGCACATTGTAGGTCAGCAACAAATTCTCCAAATGTGCTTCAGAAGGACCTGGCAGCATCACTAAAATAGCCATGCCATGAACACACCGAGGGAAAGAGAAAATGAGGCTGATCATAGACAACCTGGAAAAGATCTGTAGAAGCACAGATGAACAGCATGTGACATAGCTGAACCACCATACAAAGGCTGGCTGCAGATTCTTCTTCTTCTTCTTCGTTCGCTTCTACCACCAAGGCCTCCCCGTGATCCTACTGAATTTACTCCTGTGGTCCTCAGTAGGTCCTGTGGTCCCTGAAAGGACCACACAAGATCCACAAGAGGACCACAAGAGGTTCAGAGTATTGCAGGGCTTGAGCCTGTATTCTTGGTGAGTCTCAGAAGTGGGAATGTGTGACACCGTGGTTTTTGTTGCACCAGTTTAATCTAGAGTTGAACTTTCTCACTGGAAAACCTCAACGTGTTTTGGATATCCCCGCTGGGTGAGAGGTGGTTGCCCATCTAGCCTAGAGTTGGACTTTCTCACCGGAAAACCTTGATGTGTTTTGGGATACCTATGTATCCCCGCTGGGTGAGAGGTGGTTGCCCATCCAGCCCAGCGTTGGACTTTCTCACCAGAAAACCTCAGAGTGATTAGGACACATATACAGGAGCTTTTGTCCAGGAGGATGAATCCTCGCCACTAGTACCCTTAGGATATGAACAACCTCTAGAGCGGAGGTACTGTGATATGAATAGCCATCAAGTTTCACCCCTGGTGTAAGCCAGTTTAGGCATACTTCACCAATATGGGTGTCTTCTTCTTCTTCTTCGTTCGCTTCTACCACCAAAAACCGCACTGTGGTCCTACTGAATTCATGCCTGGGGTCCTCGTTAGGTCCGTGGTCCTCGAAAAGACCACACGAGAGGACCACAGGGGGTTCAGAGTATCGCAGAGCTTTAGCCTGTATTCTTGATGGGTCTCGGAAGCGGGATTGCGTGACACCGTGGTTTTCATTGCACCAGTTTAGTCTAGGGTTGGACTTTCTCACCGGAAGACCTCGATGTGTTTAGGATTTCAGTGCATCCTCGCTGGGTGAGAGGTGGTAGCCCACTCAGGCCAGAGTTGGACTTTCTCACCGGAAAACCTCGACGTGTTTTGAGATACCCATGTATCACCGCCGGGTGAGAGGTGGTTGCCCATCCAGTCCAGAGTTGGACTTTCTCACCAGAAAACCTCAGCGTGATTAGGATACGCAAACATCCCCGCCGGGTGAGAGGTGGTTACCTATCTAGCCTTCCCTGGTCCAGTGTCTCCGACTTCAACATTTTGCGGTTGTGGCCGCTACCCTTCCTAGTTGTGACCAGGATGGAGCTTTTGTCCAGGAGGACGAATCCTCACCACTAGTGACTTCTACCGCTGGGTTGAGCCGGTTTAGGCATTATCCCAGTATGGGCGTGTTTGGGACGAGATCGACCTCTAGGGCAGAGGTACTGTGACATGCATAGCCTTCAAGATTCACCTCTGGTATGAGCCGGTTTAGGCAAAATTCATCAGTATGGGTGTATATCAGGCGTTACCGACCTCTAGAGCGGAGGTGGCATGACATGTCTAGCCATCAAGTTCCACCCCTGGTGTGTGCCGGTTTAGGCATATTTCACCAGTGTAGGTGTATTTCGGACGTGGGCGGCCTCTAGAGCAGAGGTGCCGTGGTATAGCTCTCGTAGCGATACTACTGGACATACCGGTTAAACTTCACCTTCCACCACCTTTTCACGTCGGCGCCGCACAGCAACCTTTATTTCTTTTCCACATTTCTTCCTTGACCGGGAGGAGCTTCACTCCACGCGCGGCATTTGAAGAGTCTCGCCAGCAGTGTCTTAACCTCTGGGACAAGCCGGTTCATGCATTTCACCCGATATGACTGCACTCAGGACGTGGCCGACCTCCAGATCAGAGGAGCCGTGATTTGACTGTTTGCTTCGCTTTATCCTTTCTACCACCTTTTCCGCAGTGATGCTGCGTGGCAACCTCATTTTCAAATTTCTTCATTGGCCGGGAGGAGCACCGCTCCACGCACGGCAGCTGAAAATCTCGCCAACAGTGGTAGATGAGCTACCAAACGTGCCACTCATCTACCCTAAGTAACTGGTTTTCAGGCGCCAGATATTCGTCCTCGCCCCTTCTCCTGTCAGTTTAAACAGTTCTGCCACGGGAAGGCCAGGAGCTGGACTTGACTGCCAGAGGCGCGTTTGCAGTCCTTAGAACCACCAATATGGGTGTATTTCGGACATGGCTCTCCTCTAGTGCAGAGGTGCCGTGGTATGAGTAGCTCTCGCCACGAGACTACTGGACACACCAATTAAGCTTCACTTTATCCTTTCCATCACCTTTTCACATCGGCACCACACAGCAACCCTAATTTCTTTTTTTTGCATTTTCTTTATTGGCCGGGAGGAGTTTCACTCCACGCACAGAATCCGAAGAATCTCGCCAGCAGTGTCTTAACCTCTGGGTTAATCCGGTTCAGTCATTTTGCCCGATATGAGTGCACATAGGACGTGGCCGACCTCCAGACCAGAGGTGCCGTGATTTGACTACTGTTGACTTCGCTTAATCCGTTCTTTCACCTTTTCCACAGTGATGCTGCACAGCAACCCCATTCGCACCTTTCTTCACAGGCCGGGAGGAGCCCCACTCCACGCACAGCAGCTGAAGAATCTCGCCAGCAGTGGTAGATGAGCTACCAAACATGACTCTCATCTACCCGAATCGTCTGGTTTTCTGGCAGCAGATATTCGCCTTCTCCCCTTCTCCTGTCAGTTTGAACAGTTCTGCCATGAGAAGGCCAGGAGCTGGACTTGATGTCAGAAGCTATTTGAGACGCACGTCTTGGAGACATTTCATTGGAGTGGAGAGCGTATCCCCCACCCAATCTTCGGCTATAACAGTCCTTAGAACCGCTGCAGATTCTGAGCAGTAGAGAGAATTTGTTGCTGACATCGTGGTGGTGATTGCTTAGTTGATCATAGACCTGTAGAAGTTATTGTGTACTGTATAGTTTGTATGTGTGAACAAGGGAGATGTCTTAGTTTTGTTGTGGTTTGTTAGACCTTTTTTTGATAACACTCATCAGTTTGATTTTTTTTTTTTTTTATGTCATAGAGAGACATACTTCCAGGTGATGTAAAGGATGGCAGGAGCTTTTTAACAGTCTTGCCAGTATAATTTCATATGATTCTTTTGCTTCATCAAATATCATAAAATGGGAGTTGGGCTAACAACCTTATCCTGAGACCCATCTAACTGTTACAAAAACTCACAACAAAATCAACCGAGCATCAGGTATACCAATTCTGACTGCAAACAACGATCAAAAGAATACATTCATTGGCCCTAAATATGTGACAAAATTGGATTCTGGAATGTAAGAACAATGGCAGCACCATCAAAAACTGCTCAGGTAATCCAAGAAATGGATAGATACCACCTAGACATACTGGGCATCAGTGAAATGTGATGGCCAGAAGCAGGGAAAAGAATGGCAGAAAACCATAAGTTAATAATACATTCAGCCAGAGACAGTGGGAAATACCAAGAAGGAGTGGGTATAATTATGTCAACTCTAGCAGCAAAGAGCCTTACAGAATGGGTAGATAGAGGTGTATTGTGTAGTTTTACAAAGTGGCAGAGGGAGTGAGTAAAGTGAGAAAAAAATATGAATAGAATGTATGAATGAAAAATATACAACATCCAGTATTTTGGCGTGAGCCTTTTTTCAAGGATTACATAACAAACGAGACAAAAAATGAATAACTAAATGGGAAACTTACCTTATTGTGGCATCCTCCAACATAAGGGAACACAGAAATGCCTGTCCACTAGACGAGACTTAGAGACCACACAAAGAATAAGCTGATAGAGTCAATCATAAAGAAGAGGTGGAGAGAGGGGAGAATGGTAATAGACACATGAAAGCTGTAAGAGAAGGTGGTGATAGGGGGGGGGGGGGCTAGGAGAAAGAAACAAGAAAGTAGAATATAAATCACAGAAAAAAGGGGGAGGGTGGAAAACTAAAGAAGTTAAAGGAAGCTGAAGACATTGTTAAGTCCAGCTGCGTGGAGACAGCCAGTCTGGAAAATAAGGCACTGTTCTAGGACCTTCCGAGATTGTACATCAGCAGAATAAGAGCAGATCACACTAACAGAAATGTCCTGTTTTCCCCTGTGGTTGCTTAGGTAAAAATGTTTAGCCACAGGTGTCCAGGCCCTCTTTGAAATATTAATATGTTGGTGAAAATGATCTCATAAGCGTAAACCGGTCTTCCCTGTGTATTTCATACTGCAACGTTTGCACATAATGGCATAAATAACATTGCATGAAGTGCGGGTGAAACAGTTGGAAGCAGTTAACAGTTGTATATTAAGAACATGATACAAAATAAGGCACGGAAGAATGACAATCATACAGTGCCATGCACCCACGAACAGTGTAGATGATGAAATAAAAGACAATTTCTGTCACCAACTACAACTCATTAACAAAGTGCCTAAACACAGCATCTTAATTGTCATGGGAGACTTCAACGCCAAGGTAGGAAAAGATAACACCTATGTCGAAAAAATAATGCAGAAAAAAAGGAATTGACACAGTAAATCAGAATGGAGAAAAATTAATTGAAATATCTCTAACAAAGGGCATGGTCATTGGAGGAACATTATTTCCACACAAAGAGATACATAATGGATATCATATAACAACATGAATATCTCCAGATGATAGAGCCAAAAACCAGATAGATCATTTTTGTATTAGAAAGCAATTCTAACAGATGTAAGAGCATATAGGGGTGCAGATGTTAACAGTGATCACAATCTGTGCATAGGGAAAATAAGACTAAAACTAAAAAGCTAACACAAGAAAGCAATACTCAGAAAGATAAACAGTCATAGCCTATAGGAAGAAAATACTAACAGTAATTTTAATATGTAACTTATAAAACAGTTTGCAGCGCTTAGTGAGATTGAGGAGACAAATATAGATGAATTATGAAATTCTTACAACATGGCTATAACCACAGCAGAAAAAGCAAGTGCTAGACTGCAAACAAGTAGAAAAGTGTGGATATCAGATAACACATGGAAATAATACATAAAAAACGAGCAGCCAAATTAGCCATGTTGAATGTAAAGACAAATCTGAAATGGGTGATCAGAAAAAGGAGATGGACATCGGTCATGTGATGAGAAGAAACAGTCAGAGAATCCCAAAACAAGCGGAACACAACAGGCATAAGAGAAAGAGGTCGACCACATGAAACTGTTAAGAGAGGCCAAATTAGTAGGCATAAAATCCCTTGATGAGGCTGAAAAGCTCGCTGAAAACAGGAAAATTTAGCAAACTACCTATGTGACGTTTAATGGCACAGGAAGGATGCAAAATGTCATAGAGTGCATACAGTGCTATATACTTCCAGTTCTATATACTTATTTTAATAATACATAGTCTTGTACGCTTTTCAATGTTCTAATCCCCATTTCCATGCCATTAAGCCAAAATGGGGGTACAGTGTTTGGCCCATATTTCAAAGACCTTTATGAAAGTGTGTTGTGGTCAGTGTCACACTGGCTGCATTTACCTTCCCAGATTTTTCTTGGTGTGGTTGTACCAGAAAAAAATCTCCACTGCTGGGACTTGAACCTGGTACCAGTGGATTAGTAGACTGAGCACCTAACCACTCAACCAACCAAGCCACCTTCTTTGTGCTAATGGTGCTATATAATGCACACATTCCTGTATGCTTCTCATTTTAATATTGATGGCATAGAGTGCAGAAAATTCTGTATGGTTCTCATTATTGTAATTAGTAAGATTTGGAAGTTTAATAAAATCAAAGCTAACTTTTGTTGTTTTTTTTTCTGTTTAGTTATGGATCACACGAGTTGGAGCGAAGACAAGACTGCTACAGTGGATGGCACTGACTCATCTAATCAGAAAGATACTCAGGACATCAACATGGATGAAGCACCCAATGAGGTAGAATCTGCACCAGATGAACCCACATCAAAAGAAGGTGATACTAGAATCGATGAATGAGCATTACATTTACAGTCCAGGTAGGTTGATAGTCCTAAGTTGAAAGTTCTCTTAGCACCACTTAGGCAACTGTTTTCTTTCACATCTCTGTGTGTGTGGGTTTCTATTTTTCAGTTTGAACAGGTAGGTGGATCATTTTGCTTACAGCTTTTGTGTCAGAAATCCAGCAGAAAATGAAAGCCAAATATGTTACCTTATCTCAAAACACAATATAGATATTGGGTTTCTTGCACAAACTTTGTTTATTTATTTAAGTACTCTTTCCCTAATCTAACTTTAGTAGTAGTATCCTTCAACCATTTTTAACAAAGGGATAGTTGCAACAAGTCCTGTTTTTTTCCTGAATATTTTGCCTGTTTTTTTTTCTTGTGTCATCTGCCTGGTAGAGGGGTTTATACACTCATTCACAGTGCATTCTGATGTCATTCCGTTATGTGAAATGCCCTTTTCCAATCTGGACTTATCATTTATATGTGTATTTTTTTCCCACACTGTTACTAAATTTGATGCAGGTCTATTTATGACCTTTCCAAACCAGTGATGCTTTTAAAAATAAAAAAAAAGCTCTCATATGCAGTCTCTTTTTGGTTAGAGGGTGTCAGAAAAGTGGTTCATGGATCAAATTTATTATTTCCTAATGTCATCAGTTTTATAATTTTTTTCTTAATATTTTCCAGACACATCTGATATAAATATTAATTACATGAAAATAGACTTTTTTTCTTCTGCTTAATTGATTTTCATGTTGATAAACTTTATAAACTCCACAATTTATAAATATATTCCTTGAAAGGTGACCTGATTCTTCAATATGGCATGAGTTACTAAAGAACTTTCAGTTCATGTCCATAATGAGATCCACCACTATAACATTCTCACTCTCAACTTGCCATCACTGTAATTTAAGTCTGAGAGCCTCTTTTGACAGAGATTCTGGTCTAGATGTGAACTGATACTCTTCAAGCCAGTGCATATCTTTTATATGAATAGCCTGTTTATGGGGATGGGGGGAGGGGTGTGCATAGTTTTTTTTAATGAAGTTTTAGTTTTTTTATGAGGTGGGGGGGGGGGGGGTCCTTAAAATTGATTTTTTTTTAACTGAAGTCTGATCTAAGGTGTTATCTCTCTCTCTCTCTCTCTCAACCTTAAGTGCCCAGGGCACATGGGGCTTCCGCAAAGGTTTTTCCACAAATGCCTGTCCTTTGCCTTCACATCATAATTCCCTTCTTTATTTTTTTTAAAATGCATTTGTGAGAGATTTCTTAGACAAACCAATTTTGAGTTGCATTCCTGTGGGTTTTTTTTTTCTTTCAGGCAAACAATTCAGATTTTGTTTTAAAAAAAATTATACATGAAAATATTCATTCACAACAAGTATTAACTAATTTATCAAATTTATTTATTGAACATATTTAACATCGAAATACAGGGAATACAAGACAAGTGCTAAACAATATAAAATTGCTAAACAAGAGCGTAGATAAATGGATTCTTTAGCACCACATGTGTTTAGAATATTTTAGAGTAAAACTTTCTTGCATTCCTGAACCTTTTGCCTTCTTCATTTAGTTTTCTGTTTTGGGAGTGAAAAGTAAAGATTATCTTTGGTCACTTAATTAACACATAAATGGTTTAGATACCAAACTCAAGATATTAACAAAGGGAGGTGGGGGTGGGGGCCAAGGGGCTATCGAGGGAAGACAGTACACTTCAACAGAAGTTCTTGATGCCAGACAGAAAAAAGCATACAGAGATCAGTCACCAACAGTGGAATGGAGCAGAGTCAAGAGTGGAGTGTGAAGTTTTTAAAACAATGGAAATTTTCCAAATTTTTTTTTCTAGTCACATGCCATTAGACCATGTGGTGATCAGAAAACACATGACTGAAACAGTGCAAGCTGAAATGATGTGTTGTTTGCTTTTACACACCAATAGCACTGAAATATTTTTACAAATAAGGACATAAGCAGGGATGTAGATCTGACATTTCATGAACCATGCTTCAGGTACATCTTATGTTGAGATTTGTTGAAACCAAAGGACCGTTAAGATTGCTGTATACAGTAGAAGAGCAAACATTTGTCATATCAAATGGTGGAACTTGTGTGATTGAATTTGTGGAGCAAGAAAATGTAAAGAATTTGGAGGTATAGATCACACCATGAAGAAACTTTGTCTTGAATGTATTGTAAGCGGGTAATGAAGGTGGATGGTACAGTTTTAGAAGAGGTGGGTACATCAAATGAGGAAGGACGAGAAAGTAGAAAAAAATCAGTATGAAGCAACTTTTGACTTTGACTTTTCTGATCCCTGGGTTTACGAGTTTTCACTCTTTTTCCCTTGTGCCAGATAATGAAACGTACAGGTCCTCTTCAGCTGTTCTACATCTCCATACAGAATGTCGATGATTGAGGAGTTTGGTGGTATCAGGTTCTTCCGAAAGTCCTTCAGTGCACTGCATACCACCAGATGGTGTTTAACAGTGTCTTCTTCTTGTCTGTTGCAGTGCATGCAGTATGGTGTGTGGTCAGTGGTCACTCTGTGTAAGTGATTAGTAAGGGTTGTGTGTCCTGTTCTCAACCTGAAAATTGTGCTTTTGTCTCTACGACATAAGCTGTTGATATGGTCTCCAGGGTTAGGCTTTCCCAGGTCCATTCATCTTCCTTCAGGATGCATTTCTTCTTCTTCTTCGTTCGCATTGTCTGTCTATATCTGCAGTCCTGTCTCTTGGATAAATTTCACTGTTTTTGTAACTCATGTATGGAACCATAGAACTTATCTTCTTTAGTAGTTTCACTGGGCCAGTAATTATTTCTCAGTGTCTCATAGTTGGTGCAGTTCTGGAGGATATGTTCCACAGTTTGGGACACCTGGGCACATGTACATAGATAGTAGTACCAACCTTAAACTTTGTATATATATGACTTCGGAGTCGGCTGTGTCCTGTTCGGACGGAAGGTGGTAACTTGTTCCTTTCTGTTTAGCATGTGATAGTCATCATGTGGTGGTGTTTGTGGCTTCCTGTAGGTTTTTATCATGCTTTTCTTCTGATTATAGGTGATTGGTATGTCTGGTTGCTCCATTTCAGTGCCCTCTTTGGCTAGACGGTCAGCTTTCTCATTGCCTGGTATCCCACAGTGGGAGGGAATCCACTGCAAAGTGACTCCATGTTGTAAGCCAATTTTTGACAAGGCATCCTTAAGTCTGGTAGTTTGTTGCACTGAAGAGCTTCCAGTACTGATCTTGCATCTGTGAGAATTACTACAGGACATGTATCAGTTCTGGAGTCTGATAGTTTTTTTCAACTGCAGCAATAATTGCCCTAACTTCTGCATCATAGTTGCAGTATTTTCCAGTGGGTATGGAAATCTTGTCAGTGGTGTTGTTTGGATATTCAATATATGCTCCTGTCCCGCCATTCTTTATGGCATTATGTGCAGATCCGTCTGTATACACACATATCCAGGTGTCACATGGATATTTATCATCTAGAACACTAAGTGTGGCTGTTGATCTTACAAGACTACTCTGAATCTCACCATTCTGCACACCTTTCACTTCAGTTTGAATAGTTATTTGTGTATAATCTGCTTCTTTCCATGGTGTATGCTCTGGTACAGATAATAATGGAGCGACTACAGTTGGAAGGTCAGGTATCAGCTTACGCATACGCTTGGCCTGATGAATGAAGCTGCTTCTTTTAAGCCGACTTAATGCCAAGTTATTGAATCTCTCCTTCAGGGGATGGTTTACAGAGCTGAGGAATTTCTCTCCCATGGTCATGACCTTTGTGTCTCTATGTTCCTTTAGCGGTTGAACACCAACTATTTTCTGCATTTCTACTATTGGTGTGGACCTCATGGCACCTGTGATAATCCGTAGTGACTGATTTTGAACCTTGTCTAGATTATGCAGCATAGTGTTTGATGCTGTGCACCAAGATGTTGAGCCATATTCTAAATGTGGTAGAATACTTTGCTGATATACATTCTTGAGGATTCTTTCACTAGCTCCCCATGTGGTTCCACTCAATTTTCTTAATATGGCTAGTTTTCTTCTGGCTTTTGCTTCTGCACTGTTGATGTGTTGCTTTCGGGTCAGTTTTGAGTCAAGAGTCACTCCTAAGTAAGTGGGTTGGTTGTCCATCCTTAAGGATATTTCATTTACAAATATCTTACCTGCTTTCTGTTTAGATGAGAGAGTGAACAGAATGGTACTCGATTTCTCTGTGTTTATACTTATACACCATTTGTTTGTCCTTGATGTCAAGATGTCTGCTGCTCTTTGGAGTCCCTGTGTAGCAACTGTCGCATATTCATCTGTACACCACATGACCAGATCATTTGCGTACAGTGCCGCTTTGATTCCATAGGGAATTTCCTTGACCAGGTCATTAATGAATACAAGGAATAGTGTAGGTGAAAGGACTCCTCCTTGTGGTACACCGTGTCGCAGAAGTACTTTCTGGCTTTTGTGTCCATCCATTACTACTCTAGCTCTTCTATTGTGTAAATAGGACTTTATCCAGTTGTACAGTCTTCCATTCACATTGCAGTTTCTTAGTTTCCACAGCAGACCTTTTTTCCATACTTTATCAAAGGCTTTCTTCAGGTCTGTCCATGCTGCTAGTACAAGGTTTTTCTCTTGGAATGCATCCTAAATCTCTTGAGAGAGATAGGTCACTTGATCTTCCATACTGTAGTACTGAGGATGCATTTGTTTGACAGTCTGTTATTGACCTGAGTTTGTATAGTCCTGTTACTCAGGTAGTTTTTAATCCATTGATACATTTTTCCATGTATGCCCATGTTTTGCATTTTTAACAGTAGGCCTTTTCGTCAGACCCTGTCATATGCCTGCTGGAAGTCTACAAAGACAGCTACTGAGTTTCTCTTGTGTAAAAAAACTGTCTTTTACACTTTGAGGGAGGAGAAATAGCTGGTCTTCGGTTCTTGATCTTTTGCGGAAGCCTGCCTGAAAGTTGTTGAGGGACCCTGAGGATTCCAGCCACCAGTACAGCCTATTGTTGAGCATTCATTCTGCTAGCCTTCCAATATTGAAAGTCAGTGAGATTGGTCTAAAGCTTTTTAGGTCATCTTCTGGCTTTCCTTTTTTTCAGGATAGGTCTAACTATGGCTGACTTCCAAGATTTTGGTAGTAATCAACTTTGCCAGCTCTTGTTAATGAAGTTGAGCAATGTGGACTTTTCTACAGGGCCCAGATGAAGGATCATTTCATTTGATATTTTGTCTGGTCCTGATGCTTTTCATAGCACTCTGGAGTTCATGGATGGTAAAGTTTTCCTCAAAAAGTGGAATGTTTGCCAAGCTAGATTTCTCTTTACTTCTCAGAACTTTTCCCAGCACCTTGTCAAGTACTTTCCTGTTGGAGAATTTGTTGGTGGCAACAAAGAATTTGTTAAAAGTACTGGCTTTGTCTGAGTCACTTGAGAGGACTCGACCAGAGATTCATATTAGTTTAAGGTTAGTTAGTTTTTTTTCCTGACATGTTATCTAAGAGTTTCCAGGCCTTCTTTCCTTCAGTTCTGAGGTTGAGGTTGCTTCATGTTCATAACCACTTTTCTTTCTTTGCTTTTTTTTTTTTTTTTAGTTTTGAGTCTTACCTTAGCTGTTAGTTTATTGTATTCTATTCTGTTTTCTGGAGTAGGGTTTTTCTCTGCATTTTTCCAGGCTGCTTTTTTTTTTTTTTTGACTAAGTCTTCCAGAGATTTAATCCAGAAGGGGCTATATTTCTTTCTGCATCCTCGGGGGATTGTTTTGTAGGCTACTCCAAGTATGACTTGGATTATGTTGGTGTAGAGTGTGTCAATGTTTGTGTTGTCATTTAATTTTGATAGGTTTTCATCTGTGTTCTGAATTTTTCCCAGTCTGCTTTTCTATAATTCCAGTGAGGGGGTTTGTGTGGTCTTTGGTTTTGTGGGAAGTTTGTAGAAGAATGGGGCGATGGTTGTTTCCTATGTCATCAAGCAATCTCAGAGTACAATCGTTGTGAATGTCTGCTGAGACAATGATGAGGTCAGATCTGTATGTGCATCCATTGGCTCTGTGGAGGAGTCTTGCAATATTATCATGCTGCTGGTGTTGTATAGTTCTTGAATGTTGTTTCCCATAGGGTTTTGGTCTTTGTATCCTAGTAATGGTAGATATGCATTAAAATCTCCTGCAATGATAGTTTTCTGCATGTCTGTGCCGTGTATATTGATTCAACTTTTAGAATTTGGGGGACAATAAACATTATACAGAGTCTACCGCAGTCCATCATGCCATACTGTTATCTCTTGGATATCATTCTCATTGCACTTTATGTTTTTAACTTCTCCCTGGATGTCCTTTCTCAAGAGTGTGGCAGTACCTCTCATTTACCACATTCACATTTGTACATGGTGTATCCACGCACTGCATGATCTTTTCCATATAGAAGGGTTTCTTGTATTATCGCAATATGAATGTTGACTTTTTTCAGCTGCCTGCTTAATTCTGAGGCCTTTGGCCTAAGTCCAGAAATATTGATTTGAAGAATGTTTAGTGTGCCCCCCGTAGCTGATTTTCCACTTAGGGTAGCCGGAGGGCGAACGACCTAGGTGGACCTTTTATGAGGTAACGTCTGGGCTTGAATGGTTTTCTTTTTGTTTCTGACATTTTCATATTGGTGTTTTTGTCTTAAGTCTTTCTAGGAGGCCTTTTCAGTGAGAAGCTGAGATCTGGCCCCGAGTACAACACTGACCCATCAATAGCTTTGAGACAGTTTCACAAAGACTCTCTGACTTTGGGGTGAGGGATCTAATGGTGCTTCAACGATGTCCATTCCTCACCACCTATAGTCTGCTGGCTGCTTTGTTTGCCTCATTCTGATAGCCATTGATTTTTGTAGAGACTCATAGGCTTGTCATGTCCTGGACTCGTCGATTTCCATCAGACTTTCCCCATCCCTGCAGGTGATCTCTGTGTCCCCATCCATCCACCATCCTGAACACCCCAGCGCTGTCCCAGGCCAAGATCTCAGCTCCACCTATTGACAGGTGTGCAGTGTCAAAAGCTGGAGGGCCTTCTATCCTATGAGGGGTATTTGTGCTTGTTATTTCTCCCACAGGCAAGTGGGTTTTCTTAGCATACATAGCATTTTGTCTGAGTTATCTGACAATCCTGTAATAAACAAGAGGCTATTAGCAGATTTCTCATTTTATGTTCCCTCTTTCTTTTACAGAAAATTCTGCCTTCTAAGAGGGTGACAGTATATTTTATAACAGTAACAAATAGTGTTGGTTGCTACAGGTTTCTGGTCTACAGGAGTAGGTCAGAGTTTTTTAAGCAATCAGATCTAATGTTCCCTGTTTCACAAAGACTATGTTAAGATAAGTGTGTCCTTAACACAGTTGATCCCAGGGGAATATGAAGCATCATGTACAACCAGTTTTTTCAGGGGAACGGAAAAAACACAGATGTCAAGAAAACAACTCTTGTGAAGGTTAACCACCAAATGCACTTTCCACACCTCTTCTCTCAAGCCACTATAAATAATGGACTTGTCTAGTGCAAACAAGATATGCATGTAATTATATCAAAAGTTCACTGGAAATGGATTCTTCATCTGCTCCAAAGGGACTCCAGCAACAGCCATGCTGAAAGAGAAAAAAAAGACTGATGTAGGACAGCCAACTGAAAAACCATAGTAGCAGAGATGAATAGCATGCAGCACATTTGGGGCACTATACAGAAGTTGGCTGCAGGCCGTAAGAAAAGGAGAGAATTTGTTGCTGCCTTTACACAGACTACTTGGTGGTGATTCCTTGGTCAGTCGCTGACCAAGGATGGGTGTATCTGTTAACCAACATTGATAATAAACACATCTGACTGTCAGTGTTGATTGTGTTTTTATCATATCTGTATATCATATCAAATCTGTCTGGCAAATTTTTCATCCAGTTGCACATTAAACCATAATTTATAATGCTTTACTTTAGCACTACAGCTTCCCCAAGACAGCAAAAATGATAGAATTTTTTTTTCCAGGGTTATAAATAGATGGTCCAAATATCACAAAATATTTGATTGATTTGTTTGGTTTAAAGATGCTAGTACAACAGGATTCTCATTTAATGTATCACAGAAACTTGGAGCGAATTTACTGTTTTTAATACACAAAAATTAGTGTATAAGTATACAACTATACACGAAGCACTGCAGTAAAGCTGTGATACCAGAATGTATAAACTAGGAAAAAAGTAGGAGCAGCTTTATTATTTAATGACTACAAAGTTGTGACGTTTCGGCACGGGCCTTAATCATACAAAAACATACAGGACGAAGAAATAGAGAGAGGAGATAAAGTATGGATTCACATGAATGCTATATTAAAATAATAAAATTAAATAGTGCACTTAGCTGTAACCTGTAAGAAGATATGGCTCGTCTGAAGGTGTATCAGAAATAGGCATTGTAGAGTGTACAGACTGTTTAAATGGAGACCTGAGATGTGTGGTCACTGGGTCATAACTGGGGGTGGTGAATGGGGAAACCGTGGAGGGGAGAGAGTGATACAATGTTAACCTAGCTAGGAGAAGGTGAAATAGATGATTATAGTTAGGGTAGAGGGGTTGTAATGTAATGCTGTGAGGAGGTTCTGAACTATGTGTAACAAGTAAGAAGGGAGTGGAGCTTAGTGGAGAGGGATTATAATTATTGAAGAGGAGAATGTTAGGTGTAGCTGAATAGTGAGTTTAATCCATAATCTTGAATGCAGCTGTTCTCAAGCGCTAGGCGTGACATTGATTTGTCTCTGTGGTTGGGGCCATTGAAATGATTTGGGACTCGTTTTGAAGCATATCTTACAGATGCTTCTGCATGCAGTCCCCTATCTGAGGCCATTCTCCCCAATATACGTTATCCTGCATCTTTTGCATATGATGACATATATCACATTACAGGACTTGCATGTTAATCCCTCATGAAGGGTGAGGATAGTTTTGGGAAGAATGATCGTTTTCATTTCCCATACTACCCTGCAGGTAACGCGCGGGGGTGGTTACATTTTCTGGTGCCAGCATATGTAAGGCTCTGCTTCAAGTGGCTGTGGATGAGGATGTCCTTAAGGTTTGGCTCACGTTTGCATGTTAATAAGGGTGGATCAGACACCTATTTACATTTACACCTCCTCCCATCCTGAAGCCTTTAAGAACTCTCTCCCATACTCCCAACTCCTCCGTCTTCGCCGCATATGTCAGGATAATTTGAACTGATTAGTCCAACAAGTTATTAGAATTTTTCCGTCATCGCCACTACCCAGAAAATGTCCTTCATGAAGCCTTCAACCATAACTAGTGAGCCACAAAGAAGCATTCAGAAAAAAACCTGTTACTCCGTCTGACAGAGTTAAGTTAGTACTGCCTTTCCACCCACATGGTCAGATGGTTAAGAAAATTCTTTATCGTCATCTACCACTAATCTAACTCGACCCCAGCACTCATATTTTCTCTGATCCACCCTATTAGCATACAAATGTGAGCCAAACCTTAAGGACATCCTTGTCCACAACCACTTGAAATGGAACCTTACATATATTGGCACCAGAAAATGTAACAACCACTGCTGTGTTACCTGTGCGGTAGTCTGGGAAACAAAAATGATCACCTTTCCCAAAATTATCCTCATTCTTCATGAGGGATTAACATGCAAGTCCCGTAATGTGTTATATGTTATCATATGCAAAAGATGCAGGATAACGTATATTGGGAAGACTGGCCTCAGATTAAGGGACTGCATGCAGAAACTTCTGTACGATATCACCCAGCATGCTTCAAAACTACTCCCAAATCATTTCAATGGCCCCAACAACAGAGGCAGATCTGATTTTCTGGTAACAACCGTCAAACAATGTCTCGCAGATGACACAAGCCACCTAGCACTTGAGAACCGCTACAGTCAGGATTATGGGACGCTGGAACCACACGGGTTAAACTCACTATTCAGCTACACCTAATGTTCTCCTCTTCAACAGTTACAATTCCTCTCCGCTAAGCTCCACTCCCTTCTTACTTGTTACACATAGTTCAGAACCTTCACACAGCATCACATTACAATCCCTCTACCCTAACTATAATCATCTATTTCACCTTCTCCTGGCTAGGTTAACATTGTATCACTCTCTCCCTCCATGTTTCCCCCCTCACCACCCCCAGTAATGACCCAGCAACCACACATCTCAGGTCTCTATTTAAACAGTTTGTACGCTCTACCATGCCTATTTCTGACACATCATCGGACGAGCCACATCTTCTTACAAGTTACAGCTAAGTGCCCTATTTAATTTTTTTTTAATATAGCATTCATGTGAATCTATACTTTATCTCCTCTCTCTATTTCCTCTATATGTTTTTGTATCATTAAGGCTCATGCCGAAACATCATAACTTTGTAGTCATTAAGTAATAAAGCTGCTCCTACATTTTTCCAAATTTGCCGTTTTTACTGATACAGCTGTGATAAAATTTCATTTTATTGTGCTAATATTTGATTTCTACAAATTCGATGTGTTTTACCTCCATAAGTTGTTATGAAAAAGAAAACAGATGTTTTCATGTAAATTGTTATAAGGAGTCAAGGCCTTTTTTTTTTTTGTTTAAATATGGGAAGGGTCAATATCACAGCTATGTTGAAGTTTTTAAAAAAAAAAAAAAAGTAAAACTTCAGATTGTGCCTGAAGCGTGATATGAGTTTTTCATTTAAATATGTATTTAGCCACCTCACCAGGTGTGTTCATGACTCCATGTTTTATGCAATCATGACTTTCTTATCCCCTGAAGCGAGGATACATATATGGCGAAGTAACTGATTGTTGAGCTGAAGTCAACCAAAAGGATTGCCAGCCAGGGAGCAGCAATCAAATGACTTATAGCATCGTATCTCACTTAAACTGTTCAGGTATTACATACTGTGGTAGTAGCTTATTCTGTGGCCCATCAACACTCATAAATCCAGTGACAGTAATCTGTACATTAACACTTCTTTAAATTTTTTTGTTTTCAGCCCCAGATCAGCACTTTTGATTCCCGCCACAAACTGATAGGTCATTGCGCACTCAGCGCTGGGCATAAGTTAGAGAAAATATTCTTGCAAAGCAAGCTAGTTAATGTTGGAATTGTTGTCAAGCAGATTCAGCAGAATGCACTATTCTTATTTCTGTCAGGTTGAAGTAACTTCAGTGATAATAGTACTTCAGATGTCTGTCTCTCTCTTTTTTTTTAAAAATTTCTCCCTATTTTTATGGCTATCTTTCTGAAATGACATCTCAAGTCACTCAGTTTTTACATTCGTTTTTTTTTTTTTAAGTGCATTTTGCCCCTTTCTACATAGAAGACTCTTTTCTCATTTTCTTTTCAATAAAACTATATAGATCTTTTATAAATATATTCTTTTCTGTGTGTGTTGCCACAAGGGATAAAGAACATTTTTTCATACTTATCTTCTTTAGGGTGTCAGTGGACTAGTTTCGAAGAATTCACTCTGCAGCCAATGCAGGGTTTACTGTCCAGTTAGAAAATGTTCTTTGTTGTTGGCTATGATTGCTTGTTTATGTAATTGAAAAAAAAAAGGCCAGCTAAAATTTACCATGAAATTTTTTTTTTTTTCATCAACAGGTGTCAGGAGTGATGATAAAGATGCAAGTTGTGAAGCTTCTAAGGTTGGAACAACTGAGTTCACAGGAAATGAGAAAGAAGCTGCAACAATCTCCTAGCTAAATCAGCATACTTACAGTTCTTGTTTTCATTGTCTGTCCCATTAAATGAGTTTTATTATAAAAGATTATGATGGAACTGTTAGACATTTTTTTTTTTTTATAGAAGAAACCATTGTTTATCTTGTTTATGCCACATGTGTTACAGTTGCTCAATTTTGCTTATGATTCAAACATCTGAGGTAAAGTGTTGAACTTTGTCATAGTTTAACACATTTTTAAACCCCCATATAGGATCAAATAGACCCTTATGTTCAACTTTAGAATACCAAAATCTTTTTGAGAATACAAACAGAGCAGTTTCAGTCTAACATTCTCAACACTTTGCAAGTTCAGAAGAGATGACATTTCATATATGAACTTCAGTGTCAAGTCAGTGCTGTTAATTTAAATAAAAATCTGAAAAGATATTCCAAACATTTTGAATCATATCTTTCTTCTTTATTTAACACCCCCCCCCCACACACACACAAAATTGTTTTCATGCAGTGGTTATCTATACACCTGCTGATGTTAGCCAATTTTTGCCATCTGGGGAATGAGGTGAATTGAAATTGATAAATTTGTCTTATGTTAGTGTCTGAAGCAAAATATTTATAAGACTTGTTCAGATACTGCATCAAAGTTGATTTTTTAAAATATAAATTTAATACATAAAGCTGACATTGTGGTTTGCTATATATGATTTTGAATTAATAGTTTGGTTTTTTTTTCCCTCATGATTATTATTATTCATGGGCATGCCTTTCTCTCACTTTTTTAAAATCTTAGATGGAAATTACAATGTTACATGGTTTTCCTCGAAATGATTTGTCTGTTGTAATTTTTGTTTGAGTGGAAGACTTTTCTGAGATGTGTTTGTGAAGTGCTTTAATTCAGAAGGATATGAATCATCTGTTCTCACCACACTGACCACTTGTTGCAGACGTTTCTTAAATTCCTCACTGCAAAATATCAGTCATGGAAATAGCATGATCAACATGAAGCATAATGCCTGAAAATTCACTAATTTAATTTTTTAAAATAAAAACTTAACGTTCTTATAATTATGCTAATTTTTGTCCATATATTTTTCTCACATCTTTGGCGAACAGTATAATTGTTTTGCAGTACAGACTCAGTCTGAGTGTGGGAACTGAAGAAAAGAAATGTTTTTATCAATTTTTTTTTTAAAGAGAGGAAAAAAATGAAAGCCAAATTTCATGTCATGCAATCGCAATCAATCATTTGCATGTCCCTTTGAGGAATTTTGCCTCTCTAACAGCTCTCCTTTAAGCCTCTCGGTTTAAGTTATGCAGTGATTGTATCTTGATTAAGTGAATATGCATCTGTTTAGAAGGCAGTTTCAGTCCTAAAAATAAATCATGTGAAAGTCTGATATCACGGACTGAAAGGTGTAGATACATCATCATCATGTGCCGTGCCGACTGGCGTTGGCTATTATGCTTCTCCAGAGTACACGATCCTTCATGCAGGCCATCAGCTCAGTTGGTGATCTCCTCTCACACCATCCCGTCAGACTGTCCAGTATCATTTCTCTTGGTCTTCCTCTTGCTCTTTTTCCTTCTATTTTACCTGTTGTTATAATATTTTCAATGCCCCCTCTTCTCATTGCATGTCCTATGAAAGTACACTGTCTCTCTCTTATCTTTTTGACAAGGTTTTTTGTCTCTCCAGCTCTTCTCATACATTCTTCATTAGTTATTTTTGCTGTCCAGGGGATTCGCAACATTCTTCTAATAAACCACATTTCTGCTGCTTCCAATGATTTTTGTGCAGACTTTCCTATTGTCCATGATTCACTTCCATATAACAAGATAGGTTCAATATAGCATTTTAGGACTCGTTTTCTAACATTCATTGATAAGGATGTGTTGGTTAATATGTTTCTCATTCTCTGAAATGCAGTCTTTGCTTGGCCTATTCTGTTCCTAATTTCTGTTCTGCATTTCCCATCTGAAGTTATTACTGCTCCAAGGTATTTGAATTTCTGCACCTGCTTTAGAATATTTCCGTTTAATTTAATACTGCATGCTGGTGGATTCTGTTTCTTAGATATAACCATAGTCTCTGTCTTTTTGATGTTCAAAGTAAGGCCTTTCTGTTCACTTTCTTTGGCGACTTTATCCAAGAGATTTTGCAGGTACACAAGGTGCAATAACAAAAAAAAAATGAAACTGATAAAATCACAAGTAAATGATGTACCTGAGGAAGTAATCTCCATGTTCTGCAGTGCAAAATTCACAGTGACAATACAAGTCCTGGCATGCCTCTTAACTTTTTAGAAGGGATGCTGTTCAGTTCACCAGTTGCATGTCATTGAATGTGATCAAAATGCATCCATTTGAGGACTGCTTTGAGCTCAGGAAACATGAAATCTGCAGGAGCCAACTCTGGCAAGTAGGGGGTGTATGTGTGTGTTGTTCCAGCACTGTGGCCCTTTTTTGGTCAAAAAACAATTTCATGATGAGGGCTGAATGTGCGGGGGCATTACTGTGCAAAAGATGTCAATTGCCAGATGTTATAAAATTCAGTGTCACATGGTGTAAATGCTCCATTACACCTTTGACATTGACACCTTGTGGCACAGTTCGATTTTTGAAGGCAAACTGTCTGGTTTGGGGGGTGGTTCTTTGATCATCATTCCATGCTTTGTCTTTTGTTTTTGGGGTAGAATTGAAATAACTAAGATCTATCACAACTCAGGTCACTGTTTGTCGTTGCAGTGAAGTCGCCAGAAGTTTTCACATGATGCACTTTGTGGTGAAATGTCACTTTGTATGAGTTTGATCATGTTGATGTTTCTGGCAGTCTTTGGATGACCACTCACTTCATCGAAAATGCCTTCACAAAACCGAGTATGGGACATGGTTTCATCACTGTACACACTTTTTAACATTTGGAATGTCTCCGCGGCAGTTTTTCCCAGTTCGAAGCAAAACCTATGTTCACTCTTTACCACATCCTCCTACTGTGGCATGTGGCACTTGCAGGGACTTATTTGATCTCACATATATGCACACAAACATGTTGAGACGGGGTGCCGCTTTGTGCTTACGTACATTGAAAGTCACACTATGGTTTGCATGACATACCAGTACATGCATTTTTTCATAGTGTCAGTGACGCTAGTCCCGTTTCTTTTTGTCACATCTTGTAAGCAGCCACGCTAGTCCCATTTCTTTTCGTCACACCTTGTAAGCAGCCTGACACATCCCACAAAAAAGAATAACAATGAATCCAGCAAACATTTCTCAGACCCCTACTTGAAATATGCAAGACACGAAATTCACTGCTGTATACCACATATGCCCAGAAAATAAAAGACAAAGCCCTATATATTGAGCATAAATGTACATTTTTATTCACGCATGAGACATCACCTGAAGGCAAATCTAAACTGCAGACATTTCAAATCTTTACCATTAAATTCCTGCAGCAAAACTTGTGAATTATCACAAAATAAGCTCAAAAATGAATAATTGTGGAGATGAGATATTTTAACACATTTTTTTTATTATTATTATTATTTTAGTATTAAATTTTAAACTGCCACATTACAAAGACCTGCATACAAAATAATGATGACAAAAACAGATAATTCAGTCTGAATATGGAATGTAATGTGCACTCTGGTCTCAACAAATAATACTCAGTTTAAATGTTTTCCTCTTTACAACATTGTGCCTCCTATGGTGACAGCAGGCATCCAGACTGAGATCAGACAACATCCACCTGTATATATATTTTAACAAAATTATGAAGGGGTAGTTATCACAATTTATGGATGACAAAAATAAAATATAAAAACAAGAGGCAAAGTCGTAGTGCTCATGATAAATGAGACCAGTCAGTGGCCTATAACTGTGTCAAGGTTGGTGAACCAATGCCGTCCAAGACCCTATTCCATCTCCCAGCAGTGCCCCTGAAAACGGTAGTCTAGAAAAGTGTAAAGGGATTATAATGGGAAGGCAAACGAACTCCTAAAAATATCCAGAGCTGAAGTCAATATGTTGTGCCGAAAGATGCACAACTGTGACACAGTGCAACCAACACTCTTGAGGATGAATGATGAAGAAAGTATTCTGCCACTTTCTCTGTTATGTGTTCTGCTTTCAGAAATTTCAGGCCTGATACATTACTGCTCCTTCTAGTGGCCACCTTCCCCCAAGGTGTCCACCTTCAGCTTAAAAGTCTGGGCACAAAGTCTGATCCTACTGTCAGTTGTGGCCACACCGTAAACAACTTTCATATTTTTCTCAATGAACAGGTCACTAGTTTTGGCTTGTCCTGTTCTGTAGCAGTTCCTTTCAGCCTCACATTAAAACAGCAGGACAAATGCATATACAAAATGAAATGCAGTATTGAAACAATAAGCAGATGGATGCCAGACTAAGATCAACAGAACATGTGTTTTTTTTAATAATATTCACTTTTTTTTTTAAAATAAAGGTTGAAACTGCAGCAGACTACTTTTTATTGCCGTGAGATGTATGTCTGTTTGATGGTAAAGAAAACCACAGCAGTACATTCTTGATCTAATATAATCTTTAATTCACATTAGCCATCAAAAGCACTTGGAAGCTTTGCAGAATTTGTACATGCTCATCATAAATTAGCAGCTTAACATTTCAATTTACGCATGTGTAAAGAGACCAAGGCAACTGAGCAATCCAGGATAAATGGTGAAGTCTTTGAAATTTTACTATTTGGTCAAATTCAAATTTTAATCAAATATTCAGTACATAAATCTGAATTCAGCACATCTCTAGTTAATTTACTTGTCCTCTCCTGGCTTCTCTGCAGCCCTCACACCATTATAGGCAAGACGTGGACAACGCCACTTTCTACACATTCCTAAAGGTGTGCGAGTACCAAATAAGATAATGCAGTAACAAGTACCAAATGAGACGTGGAGAAAAACAACAGAGATGATGTTGAGCAATAGAGGACTCACTTAGGCGGGAGGGGGGCAAAGGACGGGCATTTGTGGAAAACCCTTGCGAAGCCCCATGTGCCTTGGGCACTTACAATTCAGAGAGTGAGAGTAACAAGTATTTGGATTATTATTTAAAGAGCTACAAAATAATTAACATACCCTTGCATTGTAAGCATCTAACTGAGCATCCAATTCTGCCAAAGTAGGAGTCTGCTTCTTTTCTTGTCCTCTGCCACGAAACCTTGTACTTTTATTGTCGCTACGAAAACTACTGAAAGTGAAAATAAAAGCACAAATGATACTGGGATAATGCTCTTAACTATATCATCTCTAATCCCTGCTGATGTTATCAGGCCACACAAGCGTCAGAGCAGACCAGTTGGCTGGTTAAGCTTTCTAGGGGACGGTGAGGCAATGGACTGAGCCGACATCAGTGCTATAAAAGAAGCTTGGCTAACAAAAGACCTCTTAGATAACTGTGAATTGTGTTGTCACGAATGAAGGAGCTGAGGTGAAACGACAGAGAAAATAGACTAATCAAAAGCTCCAGATGGGTGGCCAATCAACACAGGATCAGTGTAATCAGTTACTGTAAGCTGAAGGATGTGTTTAGAGTGCATTTTAGATCATGGTCCTTGATAAATATCTACTACTGGTTTATTAAACTAAAACCAGTCTGTTTACAAACTGCCACAATAATGCACATGAAAATGAAAGCAAGCAAGAGTCATGTGGAAATTCTCAAAAATGAAACAAGCAATTTTTATTTCTCATTTTTTTACAATATGTGCTCTTGTAATTTAAATAAGTATTCTTTACAATGTGAAATCTGCTGAAATGGCAACTGTCCTTTTCCATATTGTGGCCTACATGATGTTTCTCCAATGTAAATGTATCTAAGTTTGACTAATGGTGCCATGGCTTTTTCATATGTAAGCATTTATCGGTAGCTTTGGATTTTCCTTTGTTCTTTGTAACTAAAATTTTGGAGGTTTGTAATGTGCCAGCAGCTGCTTCTTATCCTGATGAAGCAAATTAACATGTCTTGTGTTCAATATTTTTTTTTTTATTCATCTGTATCATACTCTAGCCCCTTTTACGTAAGCTAAATTTCACATGATATCTTATTTCCCTCCATTTACCAACAGCCTGATTATGCAGTGTAAAACAACATACTTCACCTTGTATAAGAATATTCTCCCATCTTCAGAGACTGTTTCCACAACACAAATATGTCAGGTGCCTATTTCTACAACTTGGTCAATTTCAGGTTGTTAGCAGCAGTACCTCAAACAACAACCTCTAAAGTGAAAAGACTAGTCACTAATGACTGGCCTATTCATGTAATTCAACTGACATATAATTGATCATTTGGTTTACTAGACACTTCTACAACAGTATCACTTAAAACAATTCACCATGTGATTTTCTGAATATAAATAAATTCTGAAAAAAAAAAGAACTATTTCTATTTTTTTTTTAAAATCCTTGACATGGTTTGAAAATATGAAATAATGAGAGGAAAAAAAAAAACTGGCATATAATAATAATCAGTACATGCAAACTCAACTCACCTGCTTCCATATCTACTGCCTCCTCCTCCTGAAGTTGTATTTCCCAGTGGTGATGGTTCAATGAGTTGGATGTTCATTGGTCTACCTAACAAAACAAAATGTAAATGTGTTAAGCACCAAAGAGTAATTTTTTTTTTTTTTACAGGCAATAAGTTCTGGAATATTTTCTGTTTAGCAGTGATACAGTTTTTGTGCTAAAATTAAAAGAAATAATGAGTACATCCACAAAAGCAACACAAAATATGTGATGCTACAGAAGTGCCCTAAGAGACCTGGGAAGGATTTCTACTTTTTTTCATACACATTTATCTTCGATATCTGCAGTTCAAACTCTTGAATAAATTGGGACTGTTCTTTGAGGTTCCTGAACGGAATTATGGAGCTTAACTTCTTGAGTGGTTTTGCTGGGCCAGTAACTGCCGCTCAGTCTCACAGCTAGTGCAGTTCTGGAGGATCTGTTACACATTTCGAGGCACCTGGCCACAAGCACACAGAGAACTGCTAAACTTAAACTTTGCATACATGTGATTTTGGGAAGGATAAGAGGAGCAACAAAAGCATCTTAGAAGTGCAGAACATGGATCTTCTTCTTCATTCGCTTCTACCACCAAGACCGCTCCGAATTTATTGCTGTGGTCCCTGAGAGGATCACAAGAGGTTCAGAGTATCGCAGGGCTTGGGCCTGTATTCTCAGTGGGTCACAGAAGTGGGATTGCATGACACTGTGGTTTTCGCTGCACCAGTTTAATACAGAGTTGGACTTTCTCACCAGAAAACCTGAACGTGTTTTGGATATCAGTATATCCCCTCCGGGTGAGAGGTGGTTGCCCATCCAGTCCAGCGTTGGACTTTATCAGCATGATTAGGATACGCATATATCCTCATCAGGTGAGAGGTGGTTGCCTATCTAGACTCCACTGGTCCAGTGTCTCCGACTTCAGCAGTTTGTGGTCGTGGCCGCTACCCTTCCTAGTTGTGACCAGGATGGAGCTTTTGTCCAGGACGAATCCTCGCCACTAGTAAGTTTCATCCCTGGGTTAAGCCAGTTTAGGCGTATTATCCCAGTATGGGCATATTTAGGACATGACTGACCCCTAGAGCGGAGGTACCGTGACATGAGTAGTCATCAAGTTTCACCCCTGGGTTTAGCCAGAACATGGATGAAAACGAGCTCCTTAGAACCATCAAGAAAAGAAAGTTCCCTTTCATTACTCATGTTAAATGCCACAATGCCTTAGCTAGGACAACAATGGAAGTTATCTTCTTCTTCTTCATATGCATTGTCTGTCTATATCTGCAGTCCTGTCTCTTGGATAAATTTCACTTTTTTTTTGTAATTCATGTATGGAACCGTAGAGCTTATCTTCTTTGGTGGTTTCACTGGGTCAGTAATTACTTCTCAGTGTCTCGTAGTTGGTGCAGTTTTGGAGGATATGTTCCACAGTTTGGGGCACTTGGGCACATGTACAAAGAGTAGCAGTACCAACCTTAAACTTTGTATACATATGACTTCGGAGTCAGCTGTATCCTGTTTGGGAGACGGAAAATGGTGACTTGTTCCTTTCTATTTAGCATGTGACAGTCATCATATGGTGGCGTTTGTGGCTTCCTGTAGGTTTTTATCATGCTTTTCTTCTGATTATAGGTGATCAGTATGTCTGGTTGCTCCATTTCAGTGCCCCCTTTGGCCAGACGGTCGGCTTTCTCATTGCCTGGTATCCCACAGTGGGAGGAAATCCATTGCAAGGTGACAAAAATGTGTAAATTTAGTTTACAAGAAAAATAGATTTCCAGGCACTGACTGAAACAATGGTTTTATCTCGAAATCTCTTCTTTGAAATGGCCAAAGCTGTTGTTCTAATACTACAGGACAGAGAATTTATTCTTCTGCCCTTACAGATAATGAAACGCAGATGGTAAAGACGGCCAACTCCCATAGCTTTTCTCATGTCCTGTGGTGTACAAAAGAAGAGGGAATGAAAGCCCTGCTATCAAGCTGCACTGCTAGGCTTCGCATTAACTCCACCATGACATGATTAAATCATCCATATCCCACTCACAAGGCTGTTGTGACTAAAGAGTGAGAAAATAGGTCATCTGGCAAACATTCATTTACATGTTCCTCTTGCCTGAGATCCATGTTGGATCAAACAACATAACAAATCATTAATCTTAAAATTTACCATCAAGAGGAACATTGTTGTACTGTTTCAAGGCTTTCACTGCATCTGCATGCTTCTGATATATAACTTCCGCTGTGCCAAGAGAACAGCCAGATCTGTCAAAGTGTATTGCTGCCTTTATCAATGGTCCAAATTCTGAGAACAGTTCCTGAGTGACAACAAAAACATGGTGGGTCAAGTAAATTATCAGCCTAATCTACATTTTTTATAGCACAAAGAAAGTAATATCCTGTACATATCAAATGTCTTCAGGTTAAATTTTTTTTTAAAAAAAGAAAGAAAGAAAAAAACTTACATTTAATTTAGGCCTTCAATAAAAAAACATAATCTCCTAAAGAGGCACATGTCACAATAAAAAGCTTTAATACAATGAAACTGGAACCATAACAATAATAAATTAGTGAACTTTAGTTTCCCTCTAAATTCAAAGATTTATAAAAATCTATCATGTTATCTCCTTTCCAATTTGTGTGTTAATTAATTTCTCCCTTCTGTCACTGTGTAAAGGTAGCTTTCAATAAATAAATAAATATATATATATTCAATTTACTGTATTTTTATGCATATAACACACATTGCACAGTTTTTGCAAACCATGGATCCCCCGCACATTATACTCGTTTACACATTGTACACAAACATTTTTACAGACAGTAGAAGTTTATGAGTAAAATATAAACAACAGTTTGGCCTACAGCCTTCAATGAGCAATAACAGAGAAAATAATTAACACAGAGAGCGAAACTAAAGTAGGAAAAGAACGTTTAAACATTTGATTTTCCTAATACAGAAAGCACAAACACAGATCACTGAAATATAAATTGCACCGTGCAATTTGAGAAACACAATAATACAACCACATAATAACCTGTATATCAGAGTCACTGACTCCAAACTCAAGGTTAGAAACCAGAAGTTTTGCTGATCCTCCTGTTGATGAACCTCCTCCAGCTCGCCTCACTGGTTCAGAGCTTCCGTCATATAAATCATGCTTCCAAACATCGGGAACTTCACGGGTCTGGCAAATAATGACAACCAATACAGCAAAATGACAATCAGCTTTAATCCTGATGCTAAAGAGTGCCAGAGTGATACAGTAGTTAATGCACTTGTATATCACATGGAGATTACCAGTTCAAATCCAGCTGAAGCCACCACAATCGCCCCAGTTGTAGAAAGGCGTACCTGACACCCAGAACTGAGGAAGAAAAGGTAGCCAGGTGTGATAGCGTGAGGTCAAGGAAAATATGGGCACTAGCACTATATCCCTTGGGTGCCTCTACACCATGCCGAATTTCTGCAACAAAACCCATCTTTCATCACAGATGACAGTACTGAACCATATATATGATAGCCCAATGAACAACTTCTCACATGGTTGATTATTCCAGTAATATATAACAAATATAGAAACAAGACCACTCTACTTAAAAATTCTGGAAAGTGGGCAGAAACAAAGATGGCAGAAAGTAAGATGAGCATGAACAAATGAAGACCGTACAACAATCCAATATTTTGGCAAATGCCTTTTTCAAGGATCACATATAAAAGCAGAACAACAAATAAAAACACATGAAATAAATGAAAAATTAAACACTGAGCTTTTTTTTGGTACCTTCTTTGTTAGAAAAAGGCAGCCTGGTTAGCTGAGTGGCTAGCAGTTCGGTTTATTAACCGGTGGTACCGGTCTCAAGTCCCAGCAGTGGGATTTTTTTCTGGTACAAACCGAAAAGTCCCTGGGCTCCACCCAGCCTCTAAAAATGGGTCCCAGGGAAACTGGGAAGGTAAATGCGGTCAGAAGTGAGACTGATCATATCATATTTTCTTGTGTAAAAAGTCGTGGAAATACAGGCCTAACACCATGTCACCAACATGCCTTAATGGCATGGAACAGGAATTTTTACCATTAAGAAAGATGAGCACAAAATTCAATCACATGTTTATTTTTAATTTTTCATCTTTTTTTTTTTTTGGTGTTTTTTTTTACCTGTTGTTTTTATAGGTATCTTTGAAAACAGCATTTGCCAAAATACTGGATCGTTGTATGTTCATTTATATGTTCTTATCTCACTTTCTGCCATTGTTTCTGCCCACTTTCTTCGCTCTTTCTATCTTTTTATAAAACTAAACCATACACCTCCATCTACTTTATTATTAGAACCAGTTTTACCATAGTCACCATTTCTCTTAAAATCTCTGGTCAACAGACAAACTGGCATTTACCACTGTGTACTGCACAAAGACAGGCTGATGTACCAAAAACTCAAGCAAGTCAGCTCAAAAAGAAACTCCCCAAAGGAAATAATTCAAAACCACCAAAATCTGATAACTCTCACGAAGTAATGAATGGAAAAATAAGACCACAGAAAAATATCTTTTAAACATATTTAGGAATACCTGTTCACAATCTTTGAAAATACACACCTACAGTATATATATATATATATATACTCAGTGGAAAAGCAGCCATGATTGTAGATGATTGTAGACACAACTGGATGTGTATTTTAAAAGATTGTGAACAGGTATTCCTAAATGTGTTTCAAAGATATTTTTTGTGGTCTTATTTTTCCATTCATTACTTCGTAATATATATATATATACACACACACACATTTTTAAAATCATTTTCAATTAATTTTCAAAAGGCATCTACAATCATGGCTGGTTTTCCACTAAGTGTGGTCCCCAGTAATTTTAAATATGATCTAATAATTTTCTTTACCCATGTCTCATGGCCATTCCATTCTGACACTCATTTCTGTCTCTCTCGCTTTCAATTTACTTTGACCTTTCACTGGACACTATTAACTAGTATTTTTTTTAAAATTCCAGTCTCCAAAATAGAATTCCTAACATTTGGAACATGAGACCAGTTTGTGTTCTGCACAATATCTGAACTCATTCCCCCCCCCCCCAAAAAAAAAAACCCCCACAAATTAAAAAAAAAACCTTTCCTTTACCATACTGAAACTACATGGAAAACTTGATTTGCTATGGCAATTTATTATTTAAAACATACTGGCACTGTGTTCCTTTTGGATGCACAAAAGAAGGGAATATGTAACAAGTTTTTAGAAATGAAAAAAAAAAAACGTGGGAAAATACAACAGGCAGATAATAATAACTGGGCATACAAATGTAGCACGATGTAACTTTTGGTTTGTTATAAAGAAATGGCTGATGTGGAGATTAACCAATGGCTCAACATTTTCTGATTTTGTCAAGCATAATCTAAACAAGTTTATACTAGGCATTTATTTTGCGGGCACTGAGAATATCTTATTTGTAATACAACTACATTTTACCTGTTGACTGAAATAATCAAGGTTTTTGCGTCGTCTGTTCACACCTCCTCTGTTTACACCTGTATTACCACTGCTTCTGTTCTGCCTACCACGTTCTCTGCTTGTTCGCGTACCTCTACTCCCTCGTCTGTTTAGTTCAATAATATCGTCTAAACTCATATCCATTTTATCTGCCATTTTTCGAGATATTAAAATATTCTCAACTCAATACAAGAGCATGAGATGACACTGCCGGTTACAATATCCGGTATCGTTATTCCGTCGTATCGCCTAAATGCTCTTTCATTTGCAGTTTGGTTAGTCTTTTCCGTGGATTACATGCAAGAACAGCACAGTCAGTCAGTTAGTCATTTGCATGTCCTTTGAGGAACTTTGCCTCCCTAACAGCTCTCCTGGAGGCCTCTCGGTTATAAGCAAGATGCTCTGCTCTGCATCCATTTGCAGATCATCACCTATGTCTTGGTCTTCTTCTCTTTCTTTTTCTCATTATGTACCCTTCTAAGACTGTCTTTTCTAACAACACAACGCATAAATAAAAATAAGAAACATGAAAAACATAGCTTTGTGGCATCCTCCTAGAAGAGAATACAACAAATGCACCCTAAAGACGAGAAAAGTGGGAGCAGTGAAAGGCTGGGAGACAACAAAGAAAAACAACTTCGACCAACCAGATGTCAGTGGCGTGTACGTTGTGAAAGGGAGAGAACAATGTGAGGGGGGGAGTGTGGCAGGAAAGAGACCAGGAAGCTATAAATACCTTATGGCTACTATAGAAGAGGGGGTGGGCCTTGAGATAACGCTAAATCAAGACAAGAAAGTATAGCATGAATAGCAAAAAGTAGGTGAAAAATCTAAAAATGTGCTCTTTCTGTGCGTATGGTCGAATTTTCGACACTTCCGGTGGTCCCAAGCTACCGTATGGTCGAAAATTCGACATTCATTGTTCCATTAAAACAGGCGGTGTAACATTTACATTGTACGGATTTCGTCCGCGATTCCGGTGACACACTTTCAAAATGGAGAATGCGTGCCTAGTTACGAGCGATGACGAGCGAGAACAATGACGCGAAGCATGGTAATTTTTCAATTTTTGACGATGTAGGTAGGGGTATGGACATAACCTATGGCCACCCCGATGCTCTTGAATGTTTTCTAAGTAGATTTAGACATATTTAGACGACTGGAGAAGTAGTTAGGAGGTTATTTCAGACATTCATGCAGCGGAAATGCAATACGGAGTCACAATACGAGATCGACAAGTAGATCTACACATCTTAGATGGTAAGTAGGGGTAAGTAGCTCGAATCTAGACCTAGCCGATGGTGAGCTGGCCACAATCAGTGTCTAAAAACATCACATTACTTCTTTTTTCATAAAAAAATCTGCATTTATGAAATGTTCATTCATTTAGCTACACTTTGACACATATTACGTATACGGAAGTACATGGAAATACTGTTTTCCATTCCATTTTACAACTAGACCCCCTTACAGTTCAAGACCCGCGTTTTACTCCCGCACGCCATGACACGTCCGTGTTTCTTCTGCCGCATGGAAAGAGTGGGAAGCTCAATGTATTGTTAATTTCAGCTGGGTGGATACAGCCAGCCCGGAAAATAAGGCGCTGCTCTAGAACCTTCCGAGATCATCGGAAGAAAAGAAGCGGATTGCACTAAAAGAAATGTCCCGTTTTCCTAGGCGACTTCTTTAACAAAAGTGTTTTGCCACAGGTGTTAATATCCTCTTGGAAATGCCGTTAAGATGTTGACGAAAACGATATCCTAAGCGCAAAATGGTCTCACCTACATACTTCATATCACAGAATTTTCACATAATGGCATATATAACATGGCGTGCAAGTGATGCCCTCATGAACTGATAACGTGGACTTATGGAAAGAAACCTGGCTAGCCTCAACAGCAAACGGGCAAATAAATATCCAATGATAGTTTGCCTAATGTGCCAGTCATTTCTTCGAAGTTATTACAGACCATCAATTTTTCTGTCATGTTTGTGAATATTGATTTGATATTACTAGTTTTGCAAGATATTGAATCATCGTTCATATATTTAACCAAGTTCTTATATGCTTCAGGCATATCAACATCAACAGTTATCCCTGTGCTCTTAAAATGATATTCCAGATTTACATCTTATATCCTTCCCGTGAAGTTAAATGTCACATAGGACTCGCATGTTAGTTCGCCAAGTTTTCTTGTTTTCTGCGCGCTTTTCAAACTCATCATGGGATTTAATACCTACTAATATGGCATCTTGTTGTTTTGGGATTACAGTAGACTTCATAATGAAAAAATGCTGCACAGGTATTGACTGGGTACATGGGACCCAACTAGAAGATCTTGATTTTGCTGATGACATAACTCTTATCAGTAATAATGTGAATTCCATGCAAGAAAAAACAGATAGCCTATCTTCACTGGCTAGCAAAATAGGACTTGAAATTAACAAGGACAAAACAAAAATAATGAAAATTCCCATCAATTAAAATGGAAAAATACACATAGAAGGGACAGATATTGAAGAAGTCAATCAGTTTGCATACCTTGGCAGCTACATAGACCAGGATGGTGATACTAGAAAGGAAGTTAGGATCAGAATTGCAAAAGCAGCATCAATCTTCAAGAATCTTGAGAACATATGGAATTCAAAAGTTATAAGCACAAAAACCAAGTTAAGACTATTCAATTCAAATGTAATATCCAGCCTCATTTATGCATGCGAAAGCTGGAAAACAACTAAAGAAATAGAAAAGAAATTAGACTCTTTTGAAAACAAATGCCTAAGGAAAATACTCGGCATCAAGTGGAATGAATTCAAGAACAATGCAGAGATAAGACAGATGACTGAACAACAACCAGTCTCACGGGTGATCAGGAAAAGGAGATGGACATATGTTGGTCACTTGATGAGAAGAAATGAGCAGAGAATCCCAAAACAAGCTATCAAGTGGAACACAACAGGCCGAAGAAAAAGGGGCAGACCGCGTGAAACTCTGAAGAGGACATTGTTAAGAGAGGCAAGTTAACAGGCATAAAATCCTTTGATGAGGTTGAAAGACTCGCCGAAGACAGGAAAAATTGGCGAACTACTTTGCGAGCCCTATGTGACGTTTAACGGCACGGGAAGGATATAAGATATAAGAATATGGCATCTCTTAACAATGTCCTCTTTAGAGTTTCACATGGTTGACCTCTTCTTTTTTGGCCTGTTGTATTCCACTTAACAACTTGTTTTGGGATTCTCTGACTGTTTCTTCATGACTAATACATGTCATCTCCTTTTTCTGATCACCAATGAGGCAGGTTGTTGTTCGCTCATCTACCCTTTCTCTGCGTATTTTTTAATTCGTTTCACTTTATACAGAGCATTTTCCTTAGGCATTTGTTTTCAAAAGTGTCTAATCTGTTGTCTATTACTTTAGTTGTTTTTTGTTGTTTTTTTTTTTTTTGCTTTTGCATGCATAAATGAGGGTGGATATTACACTAGAACTGAATAATCTTAGCTTGGTTTTTGCGCTTAAAACTCGTGAGTGCCATATGTTCTCAAGATTTTTGAACGTCAATACTGCTTTTGCAGTTCTAACTTCTTTTCTAGTGTCACCATCCTGGTCTATGTAGCTGCTGAGATATGTATACTGGTTTACTTTTTCAACAGTTGTTCCTTCTACAATTATTTTTCCTTTTTGATTAATGGGAAGTTACATTATTTTTTTCTTGTTAATTTCAAGTCCTATTTTGCTAGCCAGTCTGTTATTTTCTTGCATCGAATTCACATTGTCACTGATCTTCTTCTTGTTCTTCGTTCGCTTCTATCACCAAGACCGCCCCGTGATCCTACTGAATTTACTCCCGTGGTCCTAAATAGGCCCCGAGGTCTGCGCGTGGTCACGGAAAGGACCACACGAGATCCTCGAGAGAATCACAAGAGGTTCAGAGTATCGCAGGGCTTGAACCTGTATTCTTGGTGGGTCTCAGAAGCGGGATTGCGTGACACAGTGGTTTTCGTTGCACCAGTTTAATCTAGAGTTGGACTTTCTCACCGGAAAACCTCGACGTGTTTTGGATATGAGTACACCCCCCTGGGTGAGAGGTGGTTGCCCATCTAGCCAGGAGTTGGACTTTCTCATCGGAAAAACTCGGCGTGTTTTGAGATATCCGTGTATCCCCGCTAGGTGAGAGATAGTTGCCCAACCAGACCAGCGCTGGGCTTTCTCACCGGAAATCTCAGCGTGATTAGGATACGCATACATCCCCGTCGGGTGAGAGGTGGTTGCCTATCTAGACTGCACTGGTCCAGTGTCTCCGATTTCAGCATTTTGTGGTCGTGGCCGTATCCTTCCTAGTTGTGACCAGGACAGAACTTTTGTCCAGGAAGATGAATCCTCGCCACTAGTGACCTCCACCAATGGGTTGAGCCGGTTTAGGCATATTATCCCAGTATGGACGTGTTTAGGACATGAACGACTTCTGGAGCGCAGGTACCGTGGCTTGAGTAGCCATCAAGTTTCACCCCTGGTTTAGGCATATTTCACCAGTATGGGTGTAGAACGGACATGGCCAGCCTCTAGAGCAGAGGTGTCGTGGTATAAGTAGCTCTCTCCATGAGATTACTGGACATACCGATTAAGCTTCACTTTATCCTTCCATCACCTTCTCACATCGTCGCCGCACGGCAACCCTGATTGCTTTTCCTCATTTTCTTCATTGGCCGGGAGGAGTTTCACTCCACGTGTGACATCCGAAGAGTTTCGCCAGCAGCGTCTTAACCCATGGGCTAAGCCGATTCAGGCAATTCGCCCGGTATGAGTGTACGTGAGATGTGGCCAACCTCCAGCGCAGAGGTGGCGTGATTTGAGCAGTCCTGATCTCGAGACTGCTGATTACTTCACTTACTCCTTTCTTTCACCTTTTCCACAGAGCTGCATGGCAACCCATAATCGCACCTTTCTTCATTGGCCGGGAGGAGCTCTATTCCATGCATGGCAGCTGAAGAATCTCGCCAGCTGCGGTAGATGAGCTACCAAATATGACTCCCATCTACCCGAAACTCTGGTTTTCAGGTGCCAGATATTCGCCTTCGCCCCTTCTCCTGTCAGTTTAAGCAGTTCTGCCACGAGAAGACCAGGAGCTGGACTTGACTGTCAGAGGCTATTTGAGACACACGCCACTGGAGCGGAGAGCATATCCTCCACCCCACCTCTGGCGATAACAGTCCTTAGAACCACACTGTCACTGATAAGAGTAATGGTACCTGCAAAATCAAGATCTTCTAGTTGGGTCCCATGTACCCAATCCAAATAGGTGCAGTAAAATCTCATTATAACGGACTTCAATGGGATTGCAAACTAGTCCATTATATCCAAAGACCGCTATGTCCAGAATAAAATATATACAGGAATGCAGCCGGGACCTGCGGACCTGGTCCGTTATTACTGAGCTCTGTTATAAATTAGATCAGTTATAATGGGATTTTACAGTATCATTGTATTATACTTTCATCCTATGCAGGGATGTCATGTTACAGTATATGTGGAAATCTTCTGCCCTCCCAGCTTCCATATCTACCCAGCCTATTATCTGCTAGTCCCATCAGTCAGTTTACTTTTTTTATTCTAGAAACATCTGCTGGTTCTTGGACAAAGATGAAGGGAATTTTATAATTCACTGAATTGCCTATTGTCACACGCATATTCAGCTTACTGTATATTTCTTTTAAAATGTCTGCTTCATGTCTAGTGTAAATCTGCTGGGAAAATGACTGAGGTCCTTCTTCATGAAATTTGTGCAGCGCTGTGAGACCAACGCGCACTTTCCTTCAAGCAAATGCCATATTGTGTGATCAGTCTCGGTCATTGGCATGTCCCTTGGGAACTTTTCTTCCCTAACAGCTCTCCTGTAGGCTTCTTGGTTGTAAGCAAGATGCCATGGTGCTGATGCATCCATTTGCAGATTATAAATGATGTCTTGCAGCCATCTTCGCTTTGGTCTTCCTCTCTTTCTTTTTTCCCATTATGTACCCTTCCAAGACGGTCTTCTCTAAATTATCATGACGTTTAATGTGTCCAAAATATTTAAGTTTTCTCTCATTAATCCTCTTTACTACCCAGCCTTCTTCAATATTAAGTTCTTGTAGTATGGATATATTTGTTATTTTTTGTGTCCATGATATTTGAAGAACTCTTCTGTAGCATTTACATTCAAAGGCATTTATGTATTTCTCAGCTGTTTTGTTAAGTGTCCAGGTCTCACAGGCATATGTTGAGATGGGAAAGATGTATACCCTTAAAAATCTTATTTTTGTAGTTCTGTCTGTTCCTCTTCACAGATTCTTCAGTTGTTTTACATTTTTGAAGAGCGATAGATGTCCTCCTTTTAATTTCCTTCATTGTATCTCCATTATTAGTTAGTAATGATCCAAGATATTCAAAACTCTCCACCTCTTCCAATTTGTCCTCACTGATCAATACTTCACTGTGGAAAAATAAAGGCAGCGAAAGAGACTGCACACAATACAGAGGCATTTCCTTATTAAGCCATACAGGAAAGATATTTTGTAAAATTTTAGAGAAGAGATTAGGACCAGTGATAGAGCCCCAGCTGAGTGAACTTCAACAAGGCTTTAGGAAAAACAGAGGATGCACAGACGCAATATTTGCCCTCAGACAGTTCTTAGAGAAAGCGATCAAATTTAATAACACCCTTTATTTGGCTTTTGTTGACCTGGAAAAAGCATTCAACAGAGTGGACAGGAACAAACTATGGGAAGTCCTAAAACAACATGGGGTTACCAATCATCTAATAAATCTGTGTAAGAGCCTGTACAACAATGGAAGTGGCATCATCAGAGCAATAAGGGGGGCATTCTGAACCCTTTATTATTAAATCTGGTGCTCAGCAAGGTTGTATCTTATCACCCTGCTATTTATAACATATATCGACAACATCTGTAGAGAAGCTGGACTGATAATGACAGCAAAAAATCATCAAAATGAAATAGAACAAACAGAAGACGACATAACCATAAACGAACTATTATTTGCAGATGACCAAGCTCTAGTAGCCGGCTCAGAAGAAGGCTTGCAAGATCACATTAATGAATAATGCATGCAAAGAACACAATATGAAAATTAGCCTAGGCAAAACAGAAATCATGACCATCGCAAGAGTAGACACACCAATAAACATTACACTGGAAAACCATACTATGAAGCAAGTAACACATTTCAAATACCTCAGAAGCATTTTCTCAACAAAAGGAAAAATAGACATGGAGATTGAAAACAGATGTAACAAAGTGAACCAACTTATCGGACAAATGGCTCCCATACTAAACAACAAGCATGTCTCACTAGAAACCAAAAGAACTATCTATAAGACAATCTTCATACCAACTTTGTGCTACCAAAGGCATGGACGCCGACAACAAAAGACAAAAGGAAAATTGCAACAACTGAAATGAGATTCTTGAGAAGAATTCTTGGAATATCAAGAATGAACAGAATCAGAAATGATGTTATTAGAAATAAAGTAGGAGTTGAACTCATTCTGAACTATATTCAAAAACAGCAAATAAAATGGTTCGGTCATGTGTCACGACTACCAACAGAATGTGTACCACAGAGAGCAATGTTTTACAGATCACATAAAGGCAAAGGAAGGGTGCGCCCATGCAAACGATGGACCAGTGGTATAGCAGAGTCCCTGAACATCTCAATGTATGAAGCCAACAGGCGAGCCTATGGGAGACAATTGCACTTCACCTCTACACCTAGCAGTAAATAAGGAAGGACAAGACAAGAAGATAAATATTTCAGCTGCCTTATTTGTTTTGTCAGTTGTCATCAATTTAGTTTTCTTCGTATTAAGATAGAGGTTTTGCTCTTCACTATTCTTACGGATTGACATAATTAGTTTTTCCATTCCTTTTTGTGTTGTGGACAGTAATACTGTGTCATCAGCATATCTCTCTCTCTCTCTCTGAACCTTAAGTGCCCAGGGCACATGGGGCTTCCGCAAGGGTTTTCCACAAATGCCTGTCCTTCGCCTTTTTTTCTGCTCTTGCCCAGGTGAGCCCTCTATTGCTCAACATCCTTTCTGTTGTTCTTCTCCATGTCTCTTTTGGTCTACCTTTACTTCTGTTCCCCTGTGGTGTCCATCTTAGTGCTATTTTTGGTAGTGAGTTGTCAGTCATTCGGAGCACATGTCCCAACCATCGCCAGCGTCTTTCCTCAATAATTGTTGTCAGTGGTTTCATCTGCATTTCTGCCAATAAGATGTTATTTCTTATGGTGTTTGGCCAAAATATTTGTCTAATTCTTCGTAAACATTTAGTCTGGAAAGAATTCAACTTGTTTTCTATGGTTTTGGTGATTTTCCAGCATTCACTTCCATAGAGTAGTACACTTAGAACATTACTCTTAAATATCATGATTTTCATATTTATGCTTAGTTTTTTTGATTTCCATATAGTCTGCAGCATTGCAAAAGCCTGGTTTGCTCTAGTAAGCCTGCTGTTGATGTCCTCTGTGCTGTCTCCATTTTCTACTACTCTGCTGCCAAGGTATACAAATTCGTTGACCTCCTCCACTAACTTGTTATCTACTCTGAGTACATTTCTGTTGTTCACATTTTGTTTCATTAACTTTGTCTTTCCTACGTTGATCTTTAGTCCTATGTTGTTTGCATTCTGAGTTAGTTTGTTTATTTTCTCTTGCATATCTTTGTGACTGCTTGATAACAAACAAATGTTGTCCGCAAAGTCAAGGTCCTCCAGCACTGTGTCAAGGGTCCATTGTAATCCTCTGCGTTTGTCTGATGTTGCCTCCTTCATTAACCAGTCTACTGCCAAGATAAATAACGTTGGTGATAGTACACATCCTGTTTCACTCCTGTTTGTACCCTAAAGCTGCTGGAGGTATATTCTCCACAGATAACTTTGCACTGAAAACCCTCGTATAGGGCTTTGATTACATTAACTATTTTATGGGGGAGGCCATGCCATCTTAGGATTTTCCACAGTGCATCTCTGTTGACACTGTCAAAGGCTTTCTCAAAATCTATGAATAATGCATATGTTGTGCTATGCCACTCATTTGCCTGTTCTAATATTTGTCTAAGTACAAATATGTGGTCTATGCATGATCTTCCTTTCCTAAATCCTGCCTGCTCTTTCCGAAGTTTTTCCTCAAGTGTTGGTACAATTCTGTTGATGATTATTCTGCAAAATACTTTACTGGTGAGTGGCAGTAGGGTAATGCCTCTCCAGTTCCTGCAATCTCTGAGGTCCCCCTTCTTTGGTAGTTTTACTACAAGGCAAGTTTTCCACTCCTCTGGGGCTTTTTCTAGATCCCAAATTTGTTGTAATATCCGGCAAAGTTGTATTGGTGTTTCTGTTTCTTCTGCTTTCAACATCTCAGCAGTCACTTCATCTTCACCTGGTGCCCTGTCTGATTTTAGCTTCTTTATCGCCTCCTTTACTTCATTTATTGTTATTGGTCCTGTATTGATGTTTAGTTCCGTTTTTGCTTCAGGTATGTCTATTGTTTGTGCTGCTTGTGTTCTGTTTAGTAGGGTGTTAAAGTGTTCCCTCCATTTTTCAATTTTTTCTCTTTCTCCACTGACCAGTTGTCCATTTTGTGTTCTTACTGCACTTATCAGCATATCTAATCTCTGGTATTTCATAACCTCCAATTGTTATGGCATTATAATATTCTTTATTCAATAATATTCAATACTGTGTGATATGAGCTTCTTTTCAGCTGTTTTGTTGTTCCACATCATCATCATCGTTATCATCATCATCATCAGTCTTCCTCATACACAGAGCGTATAGGCCAGAGACATAATCTAGTTTTGTGTGTCTCTTATCTCCAGTTTTATCTTCTAAACTTGAAAGGTTCAGGTTTGTATTCTTTGAAGTTTGCCCTTATGCTTTCAAACTCAAGCATGTAATATGGTAGGAACAGTAAACTTCACTTCTAGAGCACTGTAAAGTTTGCTCCTGTTGCAAGTTACATTCAAATTACTCTCAACAGTTTTACAGCAGCAATTGTGCAAATCTGTCAGAAAATTTGTTGAATTATAAACACCATTTTAAGTTACTTGCACAAATTTCCTATGATTCCATATTTAGTATTTATCTTGTTCCATGAAAGAAGAAGAAGGTTTGAGTTTTACTGAAGACTGGACTGATGTAATCTAAAACTCCTTTTAGAATATTTGTTTTTAAACGGCAGTTAGAAAGACCATCATCCATGCACTCCAGGTATATTCATAAGTGTTCTAATCTCCTCTTCATTATCTCCTTCAGCAAAAAGTAACTGATTATACTTGTTCTTTGTTGACTGATTATTCGTCTGGAGTTGCTGATGAATTTGATGAAAACAGATAGGAACACAGGTAGGAACAGAAGCAGTAAAATATTTTGTTATCACAGATTTATTACAGTGGCTTTGCATATATTTATGTATTTAAGTTTAAATATTTTAACAAAAACTAAGTTAAGTTTCTTTTAGTTATTCACAGAGCAAGAATGTTGGAGGCTGTGAGACTGTATTGTTAGTATTACTATTTGGTGACATGATCAAATCTAAAGTTTACATATGGTAATTTCATCCTTTCTTTTCAAATGCTTCATGTTATCACGTTGGAAGGGATACTGGAAAACTTTTATTTCTGTCTTCACCATGCCCTTTCTGTTCTCTGTGATGTTTTTATGGCTCAGCAGAAAGATGTTTACCAAAAATCAACCCCAGAGACAACAACAGCTGAAATCATGGAGACCAGCACACAGTCAGTCCTCAGGCTGTGCACAGAATACATCACCCTCAACAAACACACTGAGTGATCACAGCTCACATGCATTTACTGCAATATTCAGAAAAAATCAAATGTGAAACACCACCTACTGAACTCAAATCCAGTGAAAGATCTTTGGAAATACCTGCTCTGCTAACTCTTCTATCACTGGCTTAACTGTACAGATATACAAAACAACCTTAAAAAGCTTGCACATTTCACTATCAGACATTAAAAGGAAAAGTGGAAGCTCAAAAAAATCTGGGATCACAAGTGCGAAGCAGTAATTGCTTTCTTGAAACAAAGATATTATATTTCTAATTCAACCATTGATGACATAGTGCTTCCTCCGTATGTAACTAATTACATTATTTTCACCAATGACCTGGACACAATCAAGGTACGAAATTCTTTGTTTGACCTATTTGATCCATGATAAGTTCTGCTTTGTCATTTTCTATGTATCTTAGGGAGTTGTGATCTAGTTGTTTTCCCAGGTACATAAAATATATTCCTTCTATTGTTACTGATTACTGAATTTCTGACATTTTTTTTTTTTTGGGTAGCCATGTGACTTTTTTAAAAATTAAAACATATGTAGTGAAAAAGTCTTTGTCACTCATGGGTCTACATTCATTTTTTTGTTTTTGTTTTCATTAGGTATACTTTTTGCGAATGATCCACTGAAAATTTTTACATGCAGGGATCGAATCACATGTGAAACTGGCTGTTGATGATGTATTGAGATTCAGCTTGGATCCATGAAATGGCCTTCAGCGTAACGCTCCTGTGCTATTAGGACTACATCAAATATTGTCTTGCTAGGTCGAAAAAAAGGAACTTTCTGTTTCAGGAAGCACACTGAGAAGGTTTGAAAAAGTTCATGGCCTGCACGGATGACTGCTGTGCACTTCTAACATGGTTATCTTTGTCCCATTTTGTGCAATTAAACATGATGTTGGTTTCCATCTTGTGGTGCCATCTCCGCTGGGAAAGATGGATACAAGAGGTAACCAGAGTGCTTTCGCAGTGCATTTACCAAGGTGATTCTTGATCTTGACCATAAAATCTGTAGCGCTTTTGTCTTTTGGTCCCTTCTCGTCAACTTTTTTCTCACGTTTGGTTTTTATTACAATATTATGTGACATGACCAAAATATTTAAATGGTCTAGTTATGTTTTGCAGCATCTTTCAATGCATTTGTTCTCACTTCTGTCCATATAATGCGCCGCATTCTTTTGTATAGGCTTTGAAGGGCCTCAGTTTGATGTTATACTTTCATGTTTATTCTCCATTTGCGTTCCTTTCTTGAATTAAAAATTGGTAAAGAAATCTAGTGTCCCCATGACTTCACGCTATCCTGTTATGACACAAGAGGCATACTCTTGCATAATCTTATTTAAAATGCTTACATTTTGTATCCATATATAACTCTCTAAAATCTTTGTGTTTTTAGTTGAAATACGGTAATGAAATCCTAAACGGAACCGATTTTCACACAAACTCTCGTCAATACGCGATCTAAATAGATTGACCTCGAGGTCAACATCCGTGCAGCAGACGTCGCTGTTTCCGTATAGGAAGACAAGCAGAAGTGGATGAAAATGTATCTTTGCAAGTTGTTGTTGACTCCATGATTCTGGCTGAGAAAGGATGGTATTTGGAAGCGGAACAATGGATACTTACCGTGACACTAAGCCCCGACATGCTGTTTACGAAAAGGTAAAATAACGCTTACAGTGTTATCATTTGTTTTTGTAATCCCATCCCTATACCCTGCAGCGATGTTGAATGTCAGCAACATTTCTAAATATTTATTTATTCGCTCACATATAGTGTCCTTTGAGTGGTGGCACTTAGTTGTCTGGTTTATTGTTGTTCATACTGTAAAAGTTTCCATCTTTATAATGTATTATCACATTTTCATAACCACCGAGAGGATTCATAATGAGTGTCTTATGCTGCAGCTTCAGTTGTCTGATAATTTGCACATATGTATGCCACTAAAACAATATGTATTCATATAAATGAACACATTTTCTTTGTAGAGATACATATATTGTTAATGTTCCAAAAATAGAGATTCTTGTTTGTGCATTTTGAATTATAAAAGTGTGTGTGATTGTATGTTTGTGTGTGTACAAAAAAAATCATATTATTCATTATTAATTTTGCAGATATATTTTATAAATAAGTAATTTTATTAGAATTTGGAAATGTTCATCAGTATTGTTACTGATACAGATGACAGGCATGTTGATATTACCAACATAGGTGCTTCATATTTTTTGTTGTTTATATTTCTCTTTCCCATCACAACATATGCCTGTGAGACCTGGAAACCTAACAAGAAACACATAAGTGCCTTTGAATGTAAATGCTGCAGAAGAGTTCTTCAAATATCATGGACACAAAAAAGAACAAATATATCTATACTACAAGAACTTAATATTGATGAAGGCTGGCTAGTAAAGAGGATTAAAGAGAGAAAACTTAAACATTTTGGACACATTAAATGTCATGATAATTTAGAAAGACCGTCTTGGAAGGGTACATAATGGGAAAAGAAAGAGAGGAAGACCAAAGCGAAGATGGCTGCAAGACATCATTGATGATCTGCAAATGGATGCATCAGCAGCAGACCATCTTGCTCACACACTGAGAGGCCTACAGGAGTGCTGTTAAGGAGGCAAAGTTCTGCAAGGGACATGCAGATGATGAGTTTCTCTGAATTTTGTTATGGCAGTGTTAAATCAGTATTAGCATGTCAGTGACACCCAGACTGTGACTTTGTTTTATCAGATTAAAAAAAAAACAAACTTCACTCCTGTTTTGATTATTTTTTAGGACAATCAGAGGACATGCTTTGTTCACTCCTTTCACAATTCTTAAGGTACAGAAGATCCCCACTTATTTGTCAGTTAGGGACCAGTGCACTGGCAAATAGCAAAAATTTGCAAATGATAGAGCATAACCTTTATGTAGCTTGCAAATGCATTTTGGCCACCAAAAAACATAACACACTATATACCACTTACAAGTGGTTGTAAAAGCTAAATAAACATGTTATTTCCAGCTTTTCTTTGCAAATTGCAAACCTTATGTGTTTTTTAGTGTCATGACTATATATATGTGCCATTATGAATATTGTAATCACAAATGTTAGGATGAACACTCCGCATTACATAATAGCTTCTTCTTCTTCTTCATTCAATTCTACCACCAAGACCGCCCCGTGATCCTACTGAATTTACTCCTGTAGTCCTCGATAGCTTTCGTGATCCTCCTGTGGTCCCTTACAGGGCCACACGAGATCCCCGAGAGGAACACAAGAGGTTCAGAGTATTGCAGAGCTTGGGCCTTTATTCTTGGTGGGTCGCAGAAGCAGATTGTGTGACACGGTGGTTTTCATTGCACCAGTTTAATCTAGAGTTGGACTTTCTCACCGGAAAACCATGACGTGTTTTGGATATCAGTATATCCCCGCTGGGTGAACATAATAGCTAAAAAAATGTTGGAAATGGATTGGTCATGTGCTTCAGATAGACTCCAGCAACATTGCTAAAACAGCCATGCGATGGAGACCTGAGAGAAAAAGAGGGAGGCCAACCAAAGGCTGTCTGATGGAGAACTGTAGAAGTAAAGATGTGAGGGGTGATTGGTAAGTTCACGGCCTAAGGTACAACGGATCATTTGTGGACAACTTTTATGGGTTATTTCTCAACATAGTCCCCTCGCAAGTTTATGAACTTAGTCCAGGATCCTGGAGCATATGGATCCCTTCTTTGTAAAAGTCAGCATCTTGTGCTAGTATAAAGTGGTCTGCAGCATGAATGACATCATCATCTGAAGCAAATTTGCAACCACTGAGCTACTTTTTGAGTTTGGTAAACAGGTAATAGTCCAAAGGGGTCAAATCTGGGGAATGAAGAGGATGTTCAAGAAGCTGGAAGCCCCATTCATGAATGACAGCCATTGCCACTGCTGACTCATGAACTGGAGCATTGCCTTGCTGAAAGATGACTCCTCTCATCAATTTCCCTTGATGCTTTTCCTTCATTTTGACCCATAGTTGCTTCACAAGATTAGCGTAATAGGCCCTTTTGTCTACCAATAGCACACCTTCTGAATCCCAAAAGATGGAAGTCATCACTTTGCCTGCACACAAAACCACACTTGCTTTCTTTGGAGGTGGGGATCCATGATGTTTCTACTGCTTTGAATGTTCTTTGGTTTCTGGTTGAAAATGATGAACCTAAGTCTCATCCATTGTCACAAATTGCTGAAGAAACTTTTCGGGATGTGCAGAAAAATGGCCAAGATTGTCTCTTGACATGTTGAGACTCTGTCGTTTGTGATCAGCTCCAAGAAGTTTTGGGACCTATCAAGCAGAGACCTTTGTCATTTGAAGATCATTGTGAATAATAGGATGAACAAGTTCCTGGGAGATGCCTAACTCAGTAGCAATGTACTGCTCAGTTAGTTGTCGATCCTCCATTATCATGTCATAGATTCTGTCAGTGGTTTCATCAGTGGTTACCACTTTTGGTCTTCCTGGACGGGGATCATCTTCCAGACTCTTGCTTCCATGTTTGAATTGAGCTGCCCATTTCTTTACTGTGGTATAAGAAGGGACACTCTCTCCTAAAGTTTCTACCATATCCTCATGGATCTCCCTCGATGATAAGCTCTTGATGCAGAGGTAGTGAATGACTGCTCGATGTGAAATTTTATCAATTTTCTCAATTTCTGCCACACCTTACCACTTCAGTAGCCTATTAAAAAAAATTGGTTGCAGTTAATTTCTTGAAACTTGATGTTTAATCTTACATTAACCTGATCTACAAATGCACCTAATATCAACTGTGTGTTTCAAGTATTTGTACTTTAGGCTGCGAATTTATCAGTCACCCCTCATAAGTAGCATGTGGTACAGCTGGGGAACAATACAAAGGGTGGCCATAGTCTGTGAGAGGTGGAAGGAATTTGTTGCTGCCTTTCAAGCAAGGCATGCTGGGTAGTGATTGGTTAACTGATTGGTGACCAAAAACATTGATGGATGGATGAATTGAATCTGCATTAGAAGTAGAAATATAAAGATGGACAGCGCACAATTTGTAAAAGATTCATTCTAAATGACTTCTGAAAATACACTTATCAAAATAAAGAGTTCTCAATGACAAAATATGTTGGTGTAACAGTAGATGCACAAAATGAAAATGTATGTAAAAACTGACAGAGTTTGCAACATCACTTAAGAGTTATTTTTTTAGGTGATCATTTTCAAAATATAAAGGCCATTTAAGATATAAGAAGTGTGTGTATGTCAGCATCTGCATCAAAACATGACAAAATAGCAAACCATGTGACAAGTGAATAGGAGATGGTTATAACTGAAAAGTGATGAAAGAGCATAGTGATGAAACACAGACATTGAAACATTGGGGTTTTCCTATAGCCACTGTCATACACAACACAAAGCATTCTAATACAAAGCCTGAACAAATAAGTCAGCTATTTAAGAAAACTTTTTTTTTTGTTTAAAATCATCCACTCACTTGAAATTTTCATTGAAAGCTGTCTTTAATTTTTTAAAATTTGTAACAGTAAGACTGCTTTTTCTTTTTCACGATTGGCTTCCCATTTAACCACTGCTGCATTATGTGTGTGTAAACTTTTTTTTCTTCTTTTTTATAATAGTGTATTTCTTTTTCATTTCCTTTTTCTTGTTCATAGTAGCTTTCACCGTTTTTTTTTTTTAGACTACAATGATGGTTTCATCAATTTCTGGTCACGTTGAGAGTCATGGTTTTATCATTTCCTGGTCCTGTTGTCAGTCATGGTTTCATCATTTCCTGCTCTCATTGAGAGTCATGGTTTTATCATTTCCTGCTTCTGTTGTCAGTCATGGTTTTATCATTTCCTGCTCCAATTGTTAGTCATAGTTTCATTATTTCCTGCTCCAATTGTTAGACATGGTTTCATTGTTTCCTAGTCCTGTTGTCAGTCATAGTTTCATCATATACTGGTCCTGTTGTCAATCATGGTTTCATCATTTTCTGGTCCTGCTGTCAGTCATAGTTTCATCATATGCTGGTTCTGCTGTCAGTCATGCTTTTGTCATTTCCTGCTCCCATAGTCAGTAATAGGTTCATCATGTCTTGGTCCAGTTGTCAATCATGGTTTCATTATTTCCTAGTCTTACTTTTCAGTCATGGTTTCATCATTTGCTTGTTCTTCTGTCAGTGATTTTTTCACCATCCCTGATCCATTCACAGTATGATGGGACAGTGCTATCTTAACAAGTTCAGAACCTTTTCCACCAATTTTTTTGTCATTTAGCAGAATGTTTTTTATTATTTGTTAGCATTTCCATCACCTTAAAATATGTTAAAAATGATGGATCATGATATTTAATCTATCTTATTTTTGTGATTTTTTTTCATGTGCTCTTTTTTTTCTTTTGTCTGTTGCATATTTTCTTTGAAGTATTCTTTGTTAAAGCCTTTTTTTTCCCTACTTCAGTGAGACATAGATCACTAATAGTTTATTTCCTCTCTTCTATGCTGAGAAACAAGTTCAGTTTGTTTGTAACTGTGACTTATGTTGCTACTTATTCTTGGAACAGGGCTAACGCAAACATTTCTTCTTATGGCCTTTCTCTGTTAGATTGCAACGTATAACGTACAAGGTGATGTTCGTCAATGCCTTCCATTGAGTGCTTAGATAACTTATTTCCTGATCTCATTTGCTGGTCTCTTTTCAGCAAAAGCTGCCATTTGTGAGGCATTTATGATCACTCAGCTGTTGAATTTTGAAATAAAATCTTGTAAATCACACACACACACTCACACAATTGTTAATGTGTTCGTGGAGAGTAGTTTGATGTTTTAAAGCAGTTGAAGTGGTGAAGTACTGATTCTCTTTTCTGATCTTCTCACACTTGAATATGCTTTGCTTTGTGATTATTATTTTTTTTTTCTTCTGTAGAATTGAGAAGATCAGAATAGAGAATTTCATCAGAATTGCTACAATATTCAAAATTGCTACTGCAGTCGTAGAATAGTATTTATAGCTTATTGAAAAAAGAATGAATATTGTATTATTGTTTTATTTAGCTTATTGCATTGTTGTTTTATGTGCGTTTTTTGTGTGTTTTTTTTGGTGGATCCTGATGCCTAGGGGCTCTTGTCTTTCACACAGTGCTATACTATGATTTTTAAAAAAATGGTTTTCTTGTTTATATAATGTGTTATATACGTCAAGTTGCAGAAGAATACAAGTGGAACTGATCTGTTTGAAAACTGAACATTAGAACAAGTGGTTGTTTACAGTTTTGTATGGGTATTCATACATTGAATACAATGAACAATGATGTGGCCACATTCTGTTCTTGTGACTGTTTAGCAGTGTGTGCCCACAGTGGATATATTAAAGTATGATCTTTCTGTTTTACATTGTATTTTCCCTTACCTGTTAATTTTTATATGATTTAATAGGAATTTCACTATGAATGTCATACATGCCTGCATGCTCAATTCTTTACCCTTTGAAAGTAAAGTTTGTTCATAAATTCTTTGCCATGATCTACCTGTTTAGCCATTTTTTTTTAGTTGTTAGAATAATTTGTTTATCTGTGCTCATGGCTGTGGTAGTTTATTCATGTCTAGATTCTTTCTTAGGATGTACATCTGCCTAGTAATTTTCCCACAGCATTTGAAATGACATGTTGTCGCTGCAACTGAATATTGTTATACAGTTTATGAGTTGATCCTGTGCTAGAGGTGACTCTCATCCCTGAAAGATTTTTCCTTTTATTACGTGTGCTTTTAATTGGTTGCTGTTTTCTTCTTTCACAGTAATTCAGTTTCATGCAATGCATTGTGAATTATAAGACTATAGTGCATTTCTGGTTGTTATAAATGTCCAGTTCATGCTGTTACTTCTTAGTAATTTTTAATTTTTGGATTTTTTTTTTTAAATCTGAGTGAGTGTGAGGCACTGTTTGTCATCTGATTTTAGTATCTTTGCATCTGCTCATATTTCTATATTTTTTATTCACTGTCTTTTTGCATTCACTTCATTCTTGATTTGGTTATACCACTTGGGCGTGAGTTAGCTAAGTCTTCTTCCTCTTCTTTATACGCACATTGGTGATGATGCTTGGTACCCTGATTTTTGCAATGCGCCTTTTGACTGAGTACCTCCAACTTCAGCACCTTTCTTTGCTAGGGCATACTGTGGTCTTGCTTGGACTGCCATGAAGACTGTAGGCTGGCCTGGCCAAAACTTTGTTTTCCAGCCTCTGGTGGGTGTACTTAAGGCTTTTCTCCATGTCAGATCCAGCATGCAATGCTAGCTGGCCAGACGGCTTTTCGGCAGAGACACTCTGACTTTGGAATGAGGAATCTAATGAGTGCCTCAGCGATATCCATTACCTGCCAACTATAGTCAGCTGGCTCTGTTTTGTTTACATCATTCTGATAGCCACTGTTGTAAAGACCTATAGGCTTGTCACATCCTGGATTCATTGGTTTCACCCCAGGTTTTCCTCATCCCCATCGGAGAAAGCAGCTTCTAAAGATGGAGTATATATGTTTGCATGTGAGGCACACTATAATAAACTGCACAAGCAGCTGTCCAAGAAAGGAAGAAAAAAATGAAGTATGACACATTTAAGTTCAACCACTTAAGCAAGGGACATCACCTAGTTTAGAGCAAGCAAACAAAACCAAAAAATTACCCATGAATGACATATCTGTATTGAGCCCACAGTGTGGAATTTTTCTAGTCTTTTACCAGTTTTCCATCATGTTGTTTGTAAATTTTGCAGATTAAAAAAATCTTTCCATCATGGAGGTTCTATTTATTGCTTTATTTTTAATGAGGGGTCCACAGCTCTTGTCAGACTGGAAAGCTGGTCCATGAACAATAAAAGGTTAAGAACCACTGATAATGGCAAAACAACTGGTAGACACTCTCAGTCAGGGCGAGTTAAATGTTTGTAATTAGACGTCTTGAAACCTACAGTTACGTTCAGTGTAGACATTTGAAACCTATGGTTAAGTTCAGTGTAGACATTTGAAACCTACAGTTAAATTCAGTGGAGCAGATGTAAAAGATGGAAAGTGACAAACAACAAAGAGAAATATAAATCTTTAACAAAAGAAGTACAAAGAAACATAAGAAAAGACAAAAAAAAACAATACATACAAGATTGTTATGAAAGAATAGAAGGACATCAGAAGTGTGAAAGAGATAGTGAAAATGTATAAAGAAATGAAGACATTGATGAGAAATGTCACACCTAAGCTAAATAGAATTTGTGACAAGATGGGGAATACCTTGACAGAGACAGAGTAAATTCTAGAAAGATGGAAGGAATATTGCAGAGGAATGTATGAAACAACTGACTGTGAAAGCAGAAATCAACAGTGTGAATTATTATTGGAGGATAAAGAACCCGAACCGACAATAGAAGTTTTATGGGCAATAAAGAATCTGAAAAATGGTAAATCACCAGGATGTGATGAGATAACAGCTGAATTTATTAAAGAAGGAGGAAAGGAATGTGCAACAATCTATCATGCCCTATGTAAAAAGATATGGCATTCAGGTATTTGGCCAAAAGAATGGAAAAGAACTGTATTCATACCACTGCCAAAAAAAAAGGGTAACCTGAAATTATGCTCAAACTACAGAACTGTTGCCCTGATTAGTCATGTCAGTAAAATTCTGTTAAAAATCATAATGAGTAGACTTCATAAGAAAATAGAAGAAGTCAATATGGTTCAAGCTGGTTTCAGGCAAGGAAGAGGATCAAGAGATCATACATTCAATATAAGATTAATAATAGAGAAATGCAGAGAGTTTAAAGTGAATCTATATTTATCCTTTATAGACTACTCAAAGGCATTTGATTATGTACATCACCAGAAACTTTGGGAAATAATGGAAAAAAACAGGATTTCCAACGCATTTGAAACAATTAACATCACTGCTGATCTGCGAAATGGATGCATCAGCAGCAGGCCATCTTGCTCACAACCGAGAGGCCTACAGGAGTGCTTTTAGGGAGACAAAGTTCTGCAAGGGACATGCAAATGACTGAATGAATGAAAGATGTAAAGTTCAAACTCTAGAGGTAGATGAGCTACCAAACATGACTCTCATCTACCCGAAGTGTCTGGTTTTCAGGCGCCAGATATTCGTATTCATTCCTTCTTCTGTCAGTTTGAACAGTTCTACCACAAGAAGGCCAGGAGCTGGATGTGGACTGTCAGAGGCTGTTTGAGACGCATGCCTTGGAGACATTTAATTGGAGTGGAGAGCGTGTCCCCCACCCCACCTCCAGCTATAATAGTCCTTAGAACCATTAATTCCTTTAAATAAATAGTGAAAATTTCATGTTTTTAATTTTAAAGTATTGTTGCCGTCGGCTGCGTAGAGCTGCACAAGCTGCACAGTGCGGGCTGCAGTTGTGCAGGCCGACCGTTCTTTTGGCAAAAAAGCGCTCTCAGGTTCCGTAGTGGAGAGAAAGGGTTTCACTCCCTTTCCGGACAGCAAGAGTTAAGGTTTTTTGATGCAGAAATGAGTGGTTTGTCCGTCAAGCAAAGTCTATAAATGGCTAGCCAGCCAGGTTCGTGCTAACGTGTCTGTGGTGTCCTATGGTGTTGTTAGCCGATGGTCTCGAAAATGGCCTATCTCTCACAAATAGTATTGGGTCTGCAGTATGTAATGTGCTTTGGTTGTTGGTGCCACGCTTTCTTCTCATTAGTTAGGGCAGAGAGAGCTGGCAGCCGCCGCTGGTGGTTAAAGGAAATGAATCACCACCGGGGTCGAAAGAGATCCGCTCTGAGCAGAGCGCTGTCTCCCTTGCCCCGCATCGGTCTGTCGACAGATATCCGTCTAAGGTTCGGTGAAGAAAGCTATCTGGTTGATCCTGCCATTCGCCACTGGCGAGATTCTTCAGCTGCTGTGCATGGACTGAAACTCCTCCCAGCAAATGAAGAAAAATGCGATTAGGGTTGCTTTGCAGTGATGTCATGGAAAAGGTGAAACAAAGGAATAAGTGAAGTGACCAGTAGTCTCAAGGTCAGGACTACTCAAATCACAGCACCTCTGCTCTAGAGGCCAGCCACGTCCTATATACACCCATACTGGGGCAGATTGCCTAAACCAGCTTAACCCAGGGGTTAAACTAAGACATTGTTGGCGAGATTCTTTGGCTGCCACGCATGGAGCGAAACTCCTTCCGGCCAAAGAAGAAAATGCGACTAGTGTTGCTGGGCAGCGCTACTGTGAAACAGTGATGAAAAGGATAGAGTAAAGTTTAATCAGTATGTCCAGTAGTCTCACGGTGAGAGCTACTCAAACCACAGCACCTCTGTTCTAGAGGCCAGCCACGTCCAATATACACCCATACTGGTGAAATATGCCTAAACCGGCTTAACCCAAAGGTGAAACTTGATGACTACTCATGACACAGTACCTCCACTCTAGAGGTCGGTCACGTCCTAAACATGCCCATACTGGGATAATACGCCTAAACCAGCTTAACCCAGGGGTGAAACTTACTAGTGGCGAGCTCCTTAACACCAGTAACCCTCTCCCCAGATGGAACTATAAAAAAGCAAACTGGACAATGTACAGACATCGTACAGGTATCCTGGTGGGACAGCTGTCCATAGAAGGTAAGGATATTAACAGCATAGTGAAGGAATTCAATGCTTGTATCCTTCAGGCCGCTCGTGAAACCATTCCCAGAGGAGCTCGCAGGGACTATAAACCATACTGGTCTAGTGAGCTGGGAAAACTCCATGATGACGTGGAAGCAGCTCGAAAGCAAGCAGAAAATAGACCATGCCAAGAACACCACAATAATTACCAACATTCTAAGGCCAAATTTCAGAGAGCAAAGCTGCAAGCCAGACGGGAAAGTTGGAGAGAGAAAACAGAGTCCTTAAACTTTGAAAAGGATGGAAGGAAACTGTGGAAACTAATCAAACAGTTAAATGATGAGAGTACTGGAAGAAGTACAAAGATTACACTAATAGAGGATGGGAAAACTCTTACAGGTAAGCAGGTAGCAGATCACTTTGCTCGCATGTTTGCACAGGACTGCAACATTGATATCCATCCAGAGAAGGAGCGTACAGTGCGCATCGAGCCACAGAAAGAGGAGGAACAAGTCAGAAAAGTGGAGGTCATGGATGCACCAATCACACGCAGTGAGTTAGATCTAGCAGTTAGTAAACTGAAACCAAGGAAATCACCAGGACCAGATGGAGTGTCCAATGAAATGATCAAGAACCTGGGAATGGCAGCAATGGGAAAGCTGTTGGATATTTTCAATATGTGTTGGAGCACAGGTAAGTTACCTCAAATCTGGAAGGAAGCAAGCATGGTACCACTGCTAAAACCAGGGAAAAACAGTGATACTGCCTCCAGCTACAGGCCAATCAGTCTCACTAGCTGCCTATGCAAAACGATGGAACGCATCATTGACCTGAGGCTAAAATGGTACCTAGAAAGTGAAAACCTTCTCGTTCCACAACAAGCAGGATTTAGGCAGTACTACAGTACGGAAGATCAAGTGACCTATCTCTCTCAAGAGATTGAGGATGCATTCCAAGAGAAAAACCTTGTACTAGCAGCGTGGATAGACCTGAAGAAAGCCTTTGATAAAGTATGGAAAAAAGGTCTGTTGTGGAAACTAAGAAACTGCAATGTGAATGGAAGACTGTACAACTGGATAAAGTCCTATTTACACAATAGAAGAGCTAGAGTAGTAATGGATGGACACAAAAGCCAGAAAGTACTTCTGCGACACGGTGTACCACAAGGAGGAGTCCTTTCGCCTACACTATTCCTTGTATTCATTAATGACCTGGTCAAGGAACTTCCCTATGGAATCAAAGCAGCACTGTATGCAGATGATCTGGTCATGTGGTGTACAGATGAATATGCGACAGTTGCTACACAGAGACTCCAAAGAGCAGCAGACATCTTGACATCATGGACAAACAAATGGTGTGTAAGTATCAACACAGAGAAATCAAGCACCACTCTGTTCACCCTCTCATCTAAACAGAAAGCAGGTAAGATCTTTGTAAATGAAATACCCTTAAGGATGGACAACCAACCCACTTACTTAGGAGTGACTCTTGACTCAAAACTGACTTGGAAGCAACACATCAACAGTGCAGAAGCAAAAGCCAGAAGAAAACTAGCCATATTAAGAAAATTGAGTGGGACTACATGGGGAGCTAGTGAAAGAATCCTCAAGAACTGCATCAACTATGAGACACTGAGAAATAATTACTGGCCCAGTGAAACCACTAAAGAAGATAAGCTCTACGGTTCCATACATGAATTACAAAAAACAGTGAAATTTATCCAAGAGACAGGACTGCAGATATAGACAGACAGTGCGAACGAAGAAGAAGAAGAAGAAGACTAGTGGCGAGGATTCGTCCTTCTGGACAAAAGCTCCATCCTGGTCACAATTAGGTAGGGTAGCGGCCATGATCACAAAATGCTGAAGTCAGAGACACTGGACCGGTGCAGTCTAGATAGGCAGCCACCTCTCACCTGACGGGGATGTATGCGAATCTTAATCTTTTCTGGTGAGAAAGACCAATGCTGGACTGGATGGGCAACCACCTCTCACCCGATGGGGATACATGGATATCCCAAAACACATTGAGATTTTCCGGTGAGAAAGTCCAACTCCAGATTAAACTGGTGCAACAAAAACCACAGTGTCACGCAATCCCGCTTCTGCGACCCACTGAAAGTACAGGCCCAAGCCCTGCAATACTCTGAACCTCTTGTGGTCCTCTCGGGGATCTCATGTGGTCCTTACGGGGACCACAGGAGGATCATGGGACCTATTGAGGACCACAGGAGTAAATTCAGTAGGATCATGGGGTGGTCTTGGTGGTAGAAACAAACAAAGAAGAAAGTATTGTTAAATAATTTATATTAGTACTAACTCAGGAAATGCCATAAGTCTAATACTATATATGATTGTGAACAAAATATTTAATTTTACATTTGTGTCCAGTTTCTCTCTATGCATATTGCAGTAATTTTTTATATGTGCATGCTCATAATTTTAGCAAGCATCTCACATTTGTATTCATATTCATCTATCAGAAAATTCAAATATCTTGCCATATATGAAAATCTTATTTTGGTACACCTTTAATATTCATGATTATCCCTATCCATCACATTATAATAAGAGAGAGAGAGAGAAAAATTGATTTTGTTTGTGGCATTTTACAAGAATGGTAGGGTATGGACTATTTTCGTAACAAACTGGTGTACAAAGCTTTATTTTTAATAGGATTGAGATCATTACAGTTCAGAAATAGTACAGTAATCGCAAACATTGTCGAACTGAGCACTCATCACAATAATCTCAGCTTATAGCAAGAAGCTATTATCGGATGCTTTTGAAATATAGTGTAACAAGGTGTTTCCCAATCTTTTTTTTGGATTATGCTCCACCTCAGTGCCTCAAGGATTTTGATGCCCCCACCCCCGCAGCATAATAGTCAATCAACTTGTGAAAAAATATAATATAAATACGTTCTAATTGCGCACCCCCCCCCCTTTCCCAAAATATTCAAATTGCCCCAATGTGGAGCATATACCCCACATTGGGAAACACTGGTGTAACACCGTAGAGTTTTGTTTTTTTTTTTGGTACTGTTTTTGAAGGAAGAAACTGAGAAGGAAGCTGTAGTTACAGCAAATTTCCAAATGGGTAATTCATTAGCCAGGCAAGGAAAATAAATATGCTGATAGTGAACGGATTAAATCATGCATAATTGAAGCTGCTGCTGAAGAAATTTATCCACAGAAATTTAACTTATTTGAAGCCACATACCTTTCTACAGAAGCAGTTGCATATAGAGTTCACATTGGAAGCTTCATTATGTGTCAAGTGAAAAACTGAGTCCAAAAACTTATAGATATTTACCTTTATCCATGATTAGGCTACATATTTTCATGCACTTTAAAGTCACTTTGTTTGTTCACATAGTCTGTGGTGATTTTGAGCTTAGTGAAAAGTTAACTTGTAAGTCCTTCTTAGTCATCATCAAGACATTACTGTAGATGAAGATATTTTTAAAAAAAAACAGTTTGGAAAACACCAGTCTTCAGTTTAAAAATTTTGTTCTTTTGTTTTCCTTCTACTTCTTCATGGTTTGCACAAGGCTTCCATCTGAGTTTAACGTGTGAAGAGGATCTAAAGTATCTTTAGTTCTGTGCACTACCATCATTTCTCAATATATATATATATTTTTTTTTAATGGCAAATTCGGTTTTCATTTAAGTGTTATATTTGATACTTGATTTCAGATGATAGGTTTTATTTTTGCTCATTCTTAGTTTTTTTATTATTATTTTAAGCTTAACTTGCTTATAAATGATATGTGCTCTCTATTTAGTTATGCCTTTGCCAATTATTGCTGTAGTCCCAAAATAGTAAAATGTAGAGTATTTTTAGACATTTGAATATTTGTTTGCATGGTGGAATCCGTGAGTGCACTTTCATAGATTGATCACTTAGAAAATGTCATAGTGAACCAAAGTTTTTTTGTATTTTTTCCCTCTGCTCTTGTCTTGTTCAGCTGCTATTTCTTGCCATATAGCGTCTGCGTCATTGACGATTATGAGTCTCTGTACCAACTCCTATTCCAAACAAGTGCCACTGTCACCTCTATTAGTATTGATCACCTGTGATCGAGGGTGATTTTGTAAGAAAATGTCTGGTAGCTGAAGCCTAGGAATGCCCTGTGGAGTTATTTTTGTAATAGTCAGGTGAGGTGTTATTTATATATCCCAAGCATTGATCATTTGGGTAGCCTTAAGCATCCCCACTGCTCATGTAGAAAGTTAAAGAGTTGGTAAACATACAAGGGATGAAATTGATTTGACTCAGCCCTAAGTTAGGCTGCAATAACGAGAATGGATTTTTGTTTAACACAAAGTATTTGAGATTTTGTGTGATTAGTACACATTTCTGGATTGATCATAACTAGGAGCTAAGAACAAGTTATTATGAAATGTCAGCATGTTTTCTTTTCACATGCTAGAGGGTTCTGTTTCAGCTCAGAGCATTGTGAGTAATGGAAGAAAAATGTGTCTGTTTTGTCATGTCAGTTTTATAGAGAGGAAACATTTTTTTTAAAAATCATTTTTATCCTGACAAAGCCTAGGTCATCATTTCTCATGTGCCTACCCTACACAGCTACAGTATTCTTCCTGATATAATGTATTGTTCTCAGCAGTGCCTCATGCCATCTGCATGTTAATTTTTTTGTCTAACATTTTTATATAAATAAATATAGTTTATTTTCTGTTCATCCTAAAGATTGTCCGGAGACATTTCAAATTATTTTTCAAGTTTCTCCATCACCATTTACATATGCTCATACCAAAATATTCACTATTTAATTATAATATGAATATATTATGAATAGAAACATTTTGTTGAACATTTTTTGTTTATATTCCAACAGTTGGAGTAGATAATGTACATATATTTTATTAATGTCTGTTAACAGATGGAAAAACTTGTTCAAGAGATGCAGCAGTCAAAGTCAGGTGTCCCAGTCCGCAGTCAAAAGACCTTCCTCACATTTATCCCCTCAGTTTTTACTGGTAAGATTTGCCGAATTTCAGTACCCTTCCAAGACGATCTTCTCTAGATTATCATGACATTTAATGTGTTAAAAATATTTAAGTTTTCTCTCTTAATATAGTGTTAATAGTAAAAGCTAATAGGTAATAGTAAAAGTAATAGTAAAAGTTAATAGTAAAAGCTAATAGTGTTACAGGAGCTAATTTCATGCAGCTAAATAAATGTGAAGAAACTATAAATTTTAAGTCTCTGACTTTAAATCACTCCTTTTATGTGTGAATGGAAATGAAAAACTAGCATAGAAAACAAGAAAGAGGATATACAGTTTCATAAATCATCAGAGAAATAGCTGTGAAAATGAGATCATTCAAATAAATAAAAGGAAGCTAAAAAGAACATTTAGGACACAGATACATGAGTAAAGTGGGGTAAATAATTCATGAATAAAGCAGAAGACATACTGAAGTGGCCTAGGACTAAAAGCTAAATAGTGAAGGAAGTTAAATTCATACATCTAAAGTATTCTAACTTATTGTGAAGTTAAGAGCTTACTAAAAACCATCCTGGATGGCGAAACAAGGGTCATTAAAGTAAGGACAACTATTTAAAATGAAGTATCATAATATACATTATCACAGTACTTGCAGTGACTTTGTTTAGAGTTACTGCATCATTTGAGAAGGAAATGAAAACCAAATTTGAACACAGACGATGCAGAGAAAAAGACAACTTTGCATTACAAGTATGACCTATTGCTGCTTTTACTGATTTTACAAATTAAATGTTGTTAGAGTGAGAGAAGCAGCACAGCATAATGATTCCTGGCAACATCCATACTGCCTTACATGGATTTGTTAATAGTGCATGTGTCCACCTCGTGCGTTGAAACATACTTAGTAAAGCATGGATTGTCCCAGACTGAATGTCACCAGGAATCAAATTGCATGACTGCTACAGCATATCCATCCCTGTCATTCATTAAGCAGTCTGGGCCGCAACTGCAACACATGGATCACATTATATCTCACAAATTCTCAGTGCAGTTTATGTCAGGTAACATATATGGGGTGATTGATAAGTTCACAGCATAAGGTACAACGGATTATCTGTGGACAACTTTTTTGGGTTATTTCTCAACATAGTCCCCTTGCAAGTTTATGCACTTGTCCAGTGATCTTGGAGTGTACGGATTCCTTCTTTGTAAAAATCAGCATCTTGTGCCAGTAGAAAGTGGTCTACAGCATGAATGACATCATCATCTGAAGCAGATTTGCAACCACTGAGCTACTTTTTTAGTTTGGTAAACAGGTAATAGTCTGAAGGAGCCAAAACTGGGGAATAAGGAAGATGTTCAAGAAGCTGGAAGCCGCATTCATGATTGGCAGCCATTGCCACCGCCGACTTGTGAACTGGAGCATTGTCTTGCTGAAAGATGAGGAGTCAATTTTCCTTGACACTTTTCCTTCAGTTTGACCCACAGTTGCTTCACAAGATTAGCGTAATAGGTCCTTTTGAAGATAGTCTACCAATAGCACACCTTCTGAATCCCAAAAGATGGAAGTCATTACTTTGCCTGCTTACAGAACCACCCTTGCTTTCTTTGGAGGTGGAATCCATGATGTTTCCAGTGCTTTGACTATTCTTTGGTTTCTGGTTGAAAATGATGAACCCAAGTCTCATCTATAGTCACAAACTTTTCAGGATGTGCAGAAAAATTGCCAAGATTGTCTCTTGACATGTTGAGACTCTGTCGTTTGTGATCAGCTCCAAGAAGTTTTGGGACCTATCAAGCAGAGACCTTTGTCATTTGAAGATCATTGTGAATAATGGCATGAACAAGTTCCTGGGAGATGCCCAACTCAGTAGCAATGTACTGCTCAGTTAGTTGTCGATCCTCCATTATCATGTCATGGATTCTGCTGGTGTTTTCATCGGTTACCGTCCTTGGTCTTCCTGGACGGGGATCATCTTCCAGACTCTTGCTACCATGTTTGAATTGAACTGCCCATTTCTTCACTGTGGTGTAAGAAGGGACACTCTCCCATAGAGTCTCTACCACATCCTTATGGATTTCCTTTGATGATAAGCCCATGATGCAGAGGTAGTGAATGACTGCTCTATGAAAAATTTTATCCATTTTCTCAATTTCTGCCACCCCTTACCACTTCAGTAGCCTATAAAAAAAAATTGGTTGCAGCTAATTTCTTGAAACCTGGTGTTTAATCTTACATTAACCTGATCTACAAATGCACCTAATATCAACTGTGTGTTTCAAGTATTTGTACCTTAGGCCGCAAATTTATCAGTCATCCCTCGTACCTGGCTGTTGCCTAAAGTGGATTTCTTTCTGTTGGAGAATAGTACCTAGCATTGTATTGCTGGAAAACAAACTTTGCAAGACCCTTATTTTGTGCTGATAATGGCTGTCTTAAATTATCAACATAACATTAGCAGTGAGACTGTCATCAGTGAAACTAGTGGGGAGTGAAAATGGTAGTTGCTTGCACTTTAGACCATTACAGATGCTCTTATACCAGTCTCTTTTCAAAATACAGTCAGTCTGAAGTCATTTGGTATGATACAGAACATTGATTCATCAGAAAAGAGAAGTTCATCCAAATTTGGCAGTGTAAGAATTCACCAGTAGGAACTCCGTCAATGCATGCTTGTTGGCATCAGGCAGTAAGGATTGGTCTTTTTATGACATCGGCATTTTTTTAATCGGTGAAAATCTTCTTTGTCTAAAAACAGTTTATCATTTGCATTTTTATTATGGCATTGGGCATATAAAGTTAATAAAATGGATTTCCTAGAAATAATGGTAATGAATTCTTAAAACTTTCCACATACAGTCTGGTTTTTATTTCTTGTTTCCTTCCCCCCGTCCACCTTGAAGGGATAAACTGTGAATAGAGTATCAGTATATTCTTGCTTTAACGGATGTACTTGTGAGTATATAAGGCTTTTCCTTAGATTAGATGGCCAGATATCATCAGTAATGAAGAGCTATGGCTGAAAATGAACCAACCCACAGTGAAAGAAATGATAATGAAAAGACACTGGAGATGGATAGGACAGTTCATAAGCCTACAAGATACAACCTGGAATCTCACCTGGAATCTCACCTGGAATCCCCAGGGAAAGAGGAAACAAGGAAGGCCTAGAAACACACAGCAGAGGAGTCCTGAAGCAGAGATCAAGAAGATTTACTACACCTGGAGATGGATAGAAGAAACAGCCCAGTATAGAAATAAGTGGAGAGCCCTTGTTGATTGCTTATGCCTCAGATAGGAGTAAAGAAGGCAAGGAAGATAGAAATATAAGACTTTAGAGACTCATTTCTGCCAAATATTTGGGGGTAAAGAAGGCAAGGAAGGAAGAAATATAAGGCTTTAGAGGCTCATTTCTGCCAAATATTCTTACATGATAAAGTTTAACAATAGTTTTACTAAATTAAGTCATATTCATCAGGATCCTATATGTTTCTTTGACTTCATCAAAACTAATTGAAAAACTGTTGCTTTATTCTATTCTGAGACTGTTCTGTTTTCAAAACCAATCAAATTCCTTTTGTCCAGGGAGTGACTTGATACAGTGGCTAGCTGCACGCCTGAAGATTAATGAAGAAGAACATACTGAAGCTGTGAAGTTGGCAATTTTGTTATGTCATTATGGATATATATTTCCCATTGGCGATTCCAGAAATTTAACCGTAAAAGAAGATGCATCATTGTACCGCTTTCAGGTAAGGTTATAATAAAACTTCTGATGAATGTGCTTTACCTTTTTTTGTTGATTAAAAAAAAAGGCCATATCTTTTGTTCATGCTGCATTTGAGGTTGTTGCTCCCTGTTGACAGGGCAGTTCCCACAGTCCTCTCTAGATCCTGATAGAAGCCTCAAAGCTTTTGCCCCATGCTTACGTCCTCAGGCCATGTCTCACACCTCATGTCTGCATCATTCAGACCCTTTTGAAGGATACATTCCAGAGTTTGGACTACACAGCCACATAGACATTTGTCTGTGTGAGACAGTTTGAATTGATGAAGGCTTTTGTCCATAAGTTTTAACATTTATTTCAGTTTTCAAGAACAGGGTAAAAAAAGAATGTAAAATTTGCTTACAACGGCTTAACAGCTGGTGTCATTTATTTACATTTCTTGGACTGCCAACTGCACTAACATTAGCAGTAATATGACAGCTAAAAAATACAAAACAGTTTGAAGCCTGTCATTAAAATTATTGTTTATTTGTGTTGGATACAACATGAAAACACAAAGAGTAAGTGGGGATTATGAAAAAAAAAGTATGGCAAACAAAAGAGTAAGTAAGTCTTCTATCTGTCTTCTGTTGTAGCTTGTGAGAAAGCATCATGCATATATTTTATTTTAAAGTTACTGTGTAACAGATGTGTTTAAACAGATGTGTGTATTGGCACTTTTCATCTACAGAGATGGTTTTTAAGCAAGCGTTGTATAAAGTGTTGTGGGTTTTGCCAAGTATCATCTTGCCGAGCAACTTCTCTCATGGCTGACATTACTGATATTTGATTTGTATAATAAGCCACAGTAACAGCAAACAATGTTTGTGTTGCAAGGTTCATCATCCCTGCACTTGTATCCTCTAACTTCAAGTTTGGTTCTCATTTCCTCCTCAAAATTGTTCCGTGCCTTTGTGCAGAGTTGCTCTCCGTGTATCTCAGTCTTTTGCAAGTTTTTCCCAGACCTCATGGGTGATACAAAAATCTTGCACTGATGACTTACAAATATTTTTATATTTGAGTTTAGATCTGCTATATGGCCTCTTTCACTCCATAAGTTTGCCATACAAAACCTGCTTGGGAATATGGCTGCCATCTATTCTTGTTAAATACCCCAGCCATCTCAGTCTTCTGCTACTTAATGTTGATGGAAGCTTAGCATGCTGTAGAACTTCAGAGATGGTTACTTTATCTTGCCACTTGATGTTCATTATTTTGCAAAAGCACCAAAGATGGTAACTGTTTAAGTTCTTTCTTATGCCATACGTATGTCGTCCATGTTTCAGATTGAAATAAGGGAATGCTAAGCCTGATAAACTAGAACCTTTGCCTTCATTGTTAACTTTCTCTTGTTCCATGCTCATTTCTGTAGTTTGACAAATATTGTAGCTGCTTTTCCTATTCCTGTATTGATTTCTTCAACTAGGGACTGTTGATCCAAGATAGCTGAACATGTTCACCAATTCAAGCAAGTTTCTTTTCAGTGTTAGGCAGATATCTAACCCAAGAGCCACTGTCCTATTGATACTTACCATCAGTGAAAACAAATCACATGCGTTGGCAGTGCTTTTAACTAGAGTCTGCAGAGTTGCCTCTCTATGTACAACAAGGTTTGCATTGTCAGCAGATAGAAGCTTCTTGATTAGGACTTCACTTGTTTTTGTGTTGGCTCTGAGATGTGCTGAGTGAACCATCTGTGTGTTAATAAATACATCACCACTCATATCTATGAATGCACAGTTTAAGAGGGCAGCAAATTATATTCCAAAAAGGGTAGGGGCTAGGACACAGCTTGCTTGACTCTTAATCTCAAAATTATCATATGTACTCTCATCAAATTGTATGACAGGCTTCATATCATTCTGGAATGATGCAACCATTTTGAGTTGCAGTGGTGGACACCCAGTGAACTCTGATGCTTTAAACTGCCAAGGTCTGCTCACTGTGTCAACTGCCTTTGTGAGGCTGACAAAATCAGTGAAGATGGGCATTTCTTGCTCTCTGCATTTTTCTATGAAGTTGTGTAAGTGTGAAGATCAATGTCACTAGTTGATCACCTAGTCCTAAAACCACACTGCAAGAGATTCAGGAAAACCCAAGTGAAGGACTTACCTATTATACTTAGCAGAAAGATCATTCTGTAAGTGTTGCAGTCACCTGGAATGCCTTTGTTTTATTACAAATCAAATAATTTCAAAGATATTGTATAGTTTTGTTTTTATGACATGTTCAAACATTGTGGTTGGCAAGGCCAGTATGGGAGCTGGGACAGATGAGAGAAAGATTAATTTGATATTGGTTGTTGTGTGAGACTTATGCTTTGCTAATTGAAATGAAGAGGTCATGATATCTTTTCCATTGAACTCTGTCCTTCAGAGAAAGATTCAGAGATTTATTTTTGTCTTTGGCCCTGATTCAAAAATCATAAGAATACTGTAATAAGGAGAGAGAGAGAGAGAGTATGGGGGAAGAATTAAGAAACGGATTAAACCATTTTTTTTTTATCAGCAGATTGCATTTAATTTCATACTATACTGTTTATTAAAATTCATTTTCCTGTTTATTTCTTTGCAGAAACCATACTATTGGCCATCACAAAATACAGATCCGGATAATGTGACTTATGGTGAGAATCATGTGTATAATCAGTTTCAGTGTTGTTTTTTTATGAAAGTAAAATAAAAATTGTTATAGTGCTATATATCAACTGTTTTTCAGCCTATATATATCAACTGTTTTTCAGCCTATGCGATGTACAGCAATTTCTCCTCAGTCCAATTTTTTTTTTTTAAATAAAGGACTTTTATATATCTGAAAATCACACAATGTGAAATTGTAACTTGTTAAATGGATTTCTGCATTAATTTTTTAAAAATATTTTTATCTTGTCTCTTCTGTTGGTTCTTGTTTAGTTTAAGGTTTCTTGAACATTTTTTCTTCTCATGGCCTCTGTTTTTGCACAAAATATTTTCTGTGGTCATTCTTTCACATTTAAAAAAATCTATTCTTATTATATAGACGAGGCCAGGTCTTAGTTTTTCTGTCTTTCAAAATTTTATTTAATTGATCACTAATTAAAAAAAAAAAATTCTCAGTAGATTCATTTCTTTATAATTAGTTGGTTCAATTCTTCCACACTCTAAAAGTGGGGACTATGTGGTCTCAGGGAAGATATTTCTCTTGGTGGTCATGGGTTTGAGTCTCTCCAGAAGTACAGGGATTAATTTAACACAAATCCTCCAGCAATAAATCCCCTTGGTTTTTAGGCAGATGGACTGAATGTCTGTGTGTGCATTGTCACACACATTTAAATCCCTTGGCATTTGGAAATCACAAAAAAAGAATAGACAGGACAACCATTTCCTAGACAGATTTAAAGGAAAAAAAGCTACCATGGAGATTGGCACAGGTACTTGGGGTGTCTTTGCTGGCAGCGACACATACTCTGAGGTGTCAGAATGGGCAGCCAAGTAGATATGGGAACGTCCTGACAATATAAGTCATTTCAGAACAGTGATATAAGTCATTTCAGAACAGTGAAACAACAATACATACACCCTAAATCATTTTTTTGAGAAACACATTAGAAGAATGCAGTGTCCTAAGTAATTTTTACAATGTTCATAATAATATCATATAATCTTGTGTGTTATAGCTGTATTCTTGCTCCTGAAGAATTGTGACTAAAGACCACTTATTTTTTAGCAATACATTTAGTGAAACGATCAATGCGCAACAAGCAGAAGCATGGGCTTGATGACTATGAGCAGGTATGGTTTTGTGGATAAATATAATTATATTTTTGGTACTTTGAAAGAAAGTATGCACATTTTGTTGAATTTTTTTTTTGGTTGTCTTGTGTGTGCTCCTCTAAAAGAACCCACCAGTGGTTGTCATGTGTATGCTTTAAAAGAATCCACCAAGGACTTTAGTTTATTTCTATGTTTTGAGTTTATATGTTTTAAAGATTTTGATTTTTTTGTAGTCAGTGTTATGTATATTCAGATTAGCCACCATTCTTTCCTGAATGATATGATCAGTCTGTTGAGAGATTTTTCTCTTAAGTTATCCACTGATGGCCAGGTTTTATGACTTTTGATGCCCAAAGTATGCTGATTATTATTATTATTTTTTTTTAATGGTTTTTATTTTATTTTATTTTATTTTATTTTTTTTATTGCTCAGGAACTCCTCATCATCCCCCCCTCAAAGATAATTTTCTGTTTCTTACATCTCCTTTGAATTTATTGTCTCCTTCTAGCACGTCAGTATTTAAAATCTAGAGTTTGTGATCTTTATTTTCGCTGTCTTTAATTTAAAACTTCACTGTTACCATAATGTTGTCATTTAAATAGTCTGCTCCCAGAGCTACATTAGCTACCGAGACAGCATTTCAGAAACTCCTGTCTGGTTTCAGGTCAGCTTGTCTGGACTTTTTCCAGATGTGCAGCCAATATGAATATTAATGAATATATATGAGATATTATAAAAGATTTCTTTCTCCTGCAAGAAGTTTCTAAAGAAAATGATTTGTGTAAAATTTATAACAATTACTTGTAACTTGTAATAAACATGGCAGTTTTTGTGAGAACCAGCTGTTTTCTTCTTTTTCTGCACTCGCCCTCTGAAGGCCAATGGTTCTGTTGTATCATAGTTTGCACCCTTCTGCCTAGTACATCCATCTTCAATTCAATTCAATTCAAGTGCCATGCCATGTGGCGTAGGCGATCATTTCTCTCCACAATTCCCTGTCTTTAGACTTGATTATGAGATCCACCGGTGACTTTCTTCCTAGCCACACTGACAGCCCATCCAGTAACTTCCCTCTCTGTCTTCCTCTGTCTCTTCTTCCTTCAATTGTTCCAGTTGCCATAGTGTGTTCCAATTTTCCTCTTCTCAGGAAATGTTCTATAAATCTCACTTGCTGCCTCTGATCTTTGCTATAATTTGCATTTTAACTTAAGCCTCTCTTAAGACTTCTTCATTGGTTTTCTTGGCTGTCCATGGTACCTTCAACATCTTTTTTATGAACCATATTTCCATGACCTCCATTTCTCGCTATACTCTCATATTCATAGACCATGCTTCACACCCATGAAACAAAATTGGCTTGATGTAACATTTAAGTACTCGGAATCTTGTTTCCATTGATATGGATCTGTTGCCAAGATGTATCTCATTGTCAGGAATGCTGACTTGGCCTGAGCACATCTGCTTTTTATTTCGTTGTGACATTTCCCATCAGTTGTTATAATCGTTCCTTCATCCATCTTCAGCAGTGCTTATTTTTGGCACCAGGTTCACCTTCCCATTGTTCATTCAGTCAGAGGACACAGTGTATTTTGCTAACCCTAACTCATTCAACTATGAGTCACTGACCATTATCTCATTCAGCTTGAATAATGCATCATCTTCTTCCTCCTCTCTCTCTTATATATGTATGTAGTTACTTTCTGTAGTCATTTATATATGTATGTAGTTACTTTCTGTAGTCATTTATATATGTATGTAGTTACTTTCTGTAGTCATTTATATATGTATGTAGTTACTTTCTGTAGTCATTTATATATGTATGTAGTTACTTTCTGTAGTCATTTATATATGTATGTAGTTACTTTCTGTAGTCATTTATATATGTATGTAGTTACTTTCTGTAGTCATTTATATATGTATGTAGTTACTTTCTATAGTCATTTATATATGTACATAGTTACTTTCTGTATTGAGTGCATGGTTAAGAGTGAAATGTGAATGTTATACTTTAATTTTATTTTCCAATGTTAGTTATGCTGGTTATATGAGCAGAATATTTGTAGAATGTCTGAAACAGAGTGAAAGTTGTATGATAAAGGGCAGAATGTCAGATGGGCCTGCGTGCCCAATTCTTAACCCTTTGGAAATAAAGATCAGTCAATCATTCTCTCTCTCTAAACCCCCTCCCCCCCCACACACACATTATCTCTCTCTCTCTCTCTCTCATATTTGTAGAAGAATTTTTGACTGAAACATGGCTGTATTTATGGTAATATTAGATTAGAGACTTCATTTTAAGCAGCAGTGAGTTTTTGTTTTTTTCTATTTGGTGTCAATACAGTATGAAATTGCCAGTGCTTGCGATTCTTTCTGTAGTATCAGTCATGGAATATGGAGTCACAGATAATTTAATAATATTATTTCTGAGTATTAAGAATTTACATTTCAAATTCACAAATATTATCATCCTCATGATGATGTTCAGTGTGAAGATCACAGAATGAGTTTTGCATGAAGAAATCAGAAATTAAGATTGTCAGTGAATATGTCTTGCATGAGATGAAATCATTAAAATAACATGACATTTTTGGGATTTTTTTTTTCTTCAGACGAGTCTGACAAAATTGCAGACAATGCTTTGTGACAAATGGGATTTCATAGTTGCTCAAGCGCAAGCTCAAGTCAAGTAAGGAAAGTTCATGATAAAGAAAATGCACTTATCATTTCTGTCTTTATCTTATCATTTCTCAGTTGATACCTTCTCTCAGGAATGTATGGTGAACACTGGATGATATGGAGACTTCTTTAACAGAGACTGAATAGTTATGAGTACCATTTAGACATGTATAGACTATCATAGATTTTGCTGCCTTGCAGGGAGATTACATACAGATGTGGCCAGTAAAAATATCAGAACAAATGCATGATGAAATCAGAAAAACAGACAAAATAGCATGTAACTGTGTTAGTATATTCACTTAATGATAACAGATTATCATTCTCATTATCAGACATTCCAACAGATTCATCAGAGTCCTGGATGATCACCACTTGAGAATGTACTGTCTTGACATAAAGAACATTGTAAAATGTATCTTGTTATAAATATTCATTCCTGTATCAGTTTTTGTTTAGAATGAAAACTTGAGGGACAAAAAGGAACTTTCCTATATCATAATTCCCCATATAGTAACCAGACTTCAGCTCATAATTGAAGTCAGCTAGATCAAACTAAACTTCAAAAGCCTACCACAGACATAACGAGACAAGCTTTCACCTGGAATCCCCAGGGAAAGAGAAAGCAAGGAAGACCTAGAAACACCTGGTGAAGGAGCATTGAAGAAGAGATAAAAAAGATCAACTGCACATGGAGACGGATAGAAGAAACACCCCAGGATAAAAATAAATGGAGAGCTCTTGTTGATGGCCTGTGCTCCAGGAAGGGGTAAAGGAAGATCAAACAAAGGGGTAAAAGTCATTAATATTCTGGCATAGAGAGTTTTTCTCCTGGTCTGAATAGGTGTGGCTATATTGCAATGAACTGATGTATAAGTCAAATGTTGATAACAGGAGAGGACACTTATTTGCTTATCACTTGTATTATCTCAGATAATTCCTAAGCATCATTTTCTTGTAAGCTTCATTGTGGAGGCTTGTTTGATTTTGTGCCAGCCAAATCCTTTTTGCTTTTTGTTATGGCAAAAATGGGATTTTAACCTTTTAAAAATATGATGAGCTATTGGTCACATAGAAGAAAAGTAAGCAAAGTATAAGAAAAGAGGTACTGTAATGACTGACAAGAAACATCCTGTGAAGTGAGAATTGAAAGCAAAGTTAGATCACTCAATCAGAATTCAGAATTTGCGCTTCAGCAGCACATTTTTCAGAACAGACAACTAGAAGTATTAAATTTATTAGGATTATTTGCATTCATGTTGAATACACATCTTACAGGACATTTTATAGCTGTATTTATATTAACTCTTTCCACTCGCGTTACTTCCAAAACATTCCATAGTTTCTGACGACACGGACATTTTGGAGAAGGGGGTCCCTGTGTAAAAGTTATTGTACCAAATTAATTCCATGATCACCACATGTGTATCACACATTAAAATAAGTGGAAATGAATGAAGATTCCATAAATGAAGTTATTTGTCATAAGCAAAAACAAAGAAAAGAAAAAACTGGTTTGAAACGATGGAACGATTTTTTGGCGCTAAAAAAATTTTGTGGCTGAGCAGTAAAATCTATTTTATACTTACCTTAACTGTGTCATAATCCAATATAGAATATGTAGTCATTCAAATTTCAACACAGAATAATCAATATTTATGGATGTTTGTGACATCCAATAAATCTAACAGATCTAAAGCTACGAGAAACACATATAAGCTAGGTCTAGTTAGTCAGTGTGACCATTCTACCACTAGTCTCGAAATAAACTTGAAAAAACCCCCCTATCTAAGCCTCCAAAATGGCTTCTTTATCCCGCGTGCTAGTAACTTTGGATTCAGAAGAGTTCTAACTGGTTAAATGAAAAGTAACATCGTGTTTTCAACGAAAGAAACTCCAAAGCCGTATAGGGCTCTTGAGGGTGGGATAGCACATACCGCAAAGATCCACATGGGGCTCGCTTGAGTGGAAACAGTTAAAATGCTGTTTATATAAAATTTTCTTACAGAATTGCCAAAGAGAAGAAAAGGTTAGACAAAGCTATTGTGGATAGCCAAGAAAGAGCATTTTGGAGAATACATCGGCCTCCGGTAAGTGCTTAAGTTTTTAACACTGTCTGTCTTGTACACATGTTTAGATTTTTTAGCAGTGTCCTTCATCACTGCAACATTCCAAAGCATGAAACAGAATCTCATACTCATAGATTCCAAAACAAAGAACAGCATCTCAAGCTGATATTTTTATAGTAGAGAACAGTGTCTCATAATTACTGAGAGCGCAGACGATATAATTTGAGATCTGGAATAAATTTTGTAGTGTTCTGTAACAGAGTCAACATTTTGCTGAACTTGTTACAGATAAACTGAACATTACCCATTAAAATATAAGGGAAAAAAAAAAATTAAAATTGGAATTTTGCTCATAGAAATTTAGCAGTTCTTTTGACTCTAGGAAAAAAAAAAAGCTGGTTTTCCAGATTATGTACATTAATGAGCTAATCAGTGCTGTTTCGCAGAGGATTATCATGAAACTTAAAAATTATACTCATCACTCTTAAAAATGTTAAAAAATACAATATCTTAAAAAAGAACACCTTCATTCACAGCCCATACTTTATCTAACTACAACAAAAATATCAATGTCTAGGACTGACCTTGCAAAAAAGTCGGTACAGGAATTTAAAAAAAAAAACAAAAAAAAAAGATGACAAATTTGGGAGTATTATTTTACAAGGTGTTTACCCATTGTCCATGTACAGACCAGTCAAAAGAGATTAATTTTTCACCCTCAGCCTGGATGTATAAAGTCAATTGAGGAAGGTCCGAAAAGAAATTTTCAGCTCAGTCAGATGGAAAAGCGGAAAAAGACCAAGGACTTACTCCAGAAAGAAGTCAGTGTATTTCTAGTATACAAGCATGTACAATCGTCATCATGTTTATATGCAAGTAAAGCAGAGATAAAAACTCTCACTCCAGCCTGTCTTAGCCTTTCTTTCAGTTTTTCATTTGTTTTGTATTTCTTTCACTTTGATGTTCTGTTTAAAAGTTTAGTTTTATTTTTCACTCTGCAGTGTTATGGTCACTCTGTTTTAATTTCACATTTATACACACTGTGATTCACAGCCAGTTTATTCAGTGATTCTGGAGTAGTTTATTTATATTATGATGCATGAAGTCATAGTGATGAAATGGTTTAAGGCACTGATCTTTCATGGTGAAAGTTAGTGGTTTGAATCCTGCCTGAGGCTTCCCAGTCACCCAAATGTAGAAAAGCATTCCTGTCTCCTGACTCTTGGGAAATTAAGATGATGTTAACCTCATCACTGTCTAGTGTGCCAGCATGTCAAGCAAAATATGAGTACAAGCACTATATCCCCCAAAATGCTTCTGTGTGTTAACAGATAAATACTATTTATCTCTCTCTCTCTCTGAACCTTAAGTGCCCAGGGCACATGGGGCTTCCTCAAGGGTTTTCCAAAAATGCATGTCCTTTGCCCTTTTTTTCCCCCACTCTTTCCCTGGTGAGCCCTCTATTGTTCAACATCCTCTCTGTTGTTCTCCATGTCTCTTTTGGTCTACCCTTACTTCTTTTCCCCTGTGGTGTCCATCTTAGTGCTGTTTTTGGTAGCGAGTTGTCAGTTATTCGGAGCACATGTCCCAACCATCGCCAGCGTCTTTCCTCAATAATTGCTATCAGTGGCTTCATCTGCATTTCTGCCAACAAGCTGTTATTTCTTATGGTGTTTGGCCAAAATATTTTTCTAATTCTTCGTAAACATTTAGTCTGGAAAGAATTCAGAGAATTCAACTTGTTTTCTATGGTTTTGGCGATTTTCCAGCATTCACTTCCATAGAGTAGTACACTTAGCACATTACTCTTAAATATCCTGATTTTCGCATTCATGCTTACTTTTTTATATTCCCATATGGTCTGCAGCATTGCAAAAGCCCAGTGTGCTCTAGTAAGTCTGCTGTTGATGTCCTCTGTGCTGTTTCCATTTTCTACTACTCTGTGCCGAGATATACAAATTCGTTGACCTCCTCCACTAACTTGTTGTCTACTCTGAATACATTTCTGTTGTTCACATTTTGCTTTATTAATTTAGTCTTTTCTTTTTTTATCTTTAATCCTATGTTGTTTGCATTCTGAGTTAGCTTGTTTATTTTATCTTTGATATCTTTGTGGCTGCTTGATAGTAGACAAATATTGTCCGCAAAGTCAGGATCCTTCAGCACTGTGTCAAGGGTCCATCGTAATCCTCTGCATTTGTCTGATATTGCCTCCTTCATTAACCAGTCTACTGCCAAGATAAATAATGTTGGCGATAGTACACTTTCCTGCTTCACTCTTGTTTGTACCCTAAAGCTGCTTGAGGTATGTTCTCCACAGATCACTTTGCACTGAAAACCCTCATATAGGGCTTTGATTACATTCACTATCTTATAGGGGAGGCCATGCCATCTTAGAATTTTCCACAGTGCATCTCTATTGACAGTGTCAAAGGCTCTCTAAAAATCTATAACCAGTGTGTATGTTATGATATGCCACTCATTTGCATGCTCTAATATTTGTCTAAATACAAATATGTGGTCTATGCATGATCTTCCTTTCTTAAATCCTGCCTATTCTTTCCAAAGTTTTCCCTCAAGTGCTGGTACAATTCTGTTGATGATTATTCGGCAAAATACTTCTGGTCAGTGGCAGTAGGGTAATGCCTCTCCAGTTTCCGCAATCTCTGAGGTCACCCTTCTTTGGTAGTTTTACTATAAGGCCAGTTTTCCACTCCTCTGAAGCTTTTTTTCTAGGTCCCAAGTTTGTTGTAGTATCCGGCAGAGTTGTTTTGGTGTTCTGTTTCTTCTGCTTTCAACATTTCTGCAGTCACTTCATCTTCTCTGGTGCCCTGTCTAATTTTAGCTTCTTTATTGCCTCCTTTACTTCAGTTATTGTTATTGGTCCTGTTTTAATGTTTAATTCCATTTTTGCTTCAGGTATGTCTGTTGTTTATGCTGCTTGCATTCTGTTATTATAGAGCATTAGTGTTCCTCCATCTTTCAATTTTTCATCTTTCTCCACTGATCAGTTGTCCCTTATGAAACACTATTTATATTAATGCTGTATTAGTGTATTGGCACTTTTATCTTTATGTGTGTTCCTAGAGTGATCAGACTGTTGAAGAGACAGACACCATTTTCATTTCTTGTAAAACCTTCTGTATCAATGATGATTTCACACTGCTTGTGAGATTCTTCGGATGCTGCGCGTGAAGTGAAACTCCTCCCGGCCAATGAAGAAAATGTGAAAAAGAAATTAGGGTTGCCATGCGGCGCTGATGTGAAAAGGTGATGGAAAGGATAAAGTGAAGCTTATTTGGTATGTCCGAATATGTATGGTCTTGCAGCGAGAGCTACTCATACCACAGCACCTCTGCTCTAGAGGCCGGCCATGTCTGATATATACCCATACTGGTGAAGTATGCTTAAACCTGCTTAAACCAGGGGTGAAACTTGATGGCTACTCACGTCATGGTACCTCCACTCTAGAGGTCGTTCACATCCTAAACATGTCCATACTGGGATAATACGCCTAAACTGGCTTAACCCAGGGGTGAAACTTACTAGTGGCGAGGATTCATCCTCCTGGACAAAAGCTCCATCCTGGTCAACACTAGGAAGGGTAGCAGCCATGACCACAAAATGCTGAAGTCGGAGACACTGGATCAGTGCAGTCTAGATAGGCAACCACCTCTAATCCGGCTGGGATGTATGCGTATCTTAATCACGCTGAGGTTTTCCAGTGAGAAAGTCCATCTCTAGGCTGGATGGGCAACCACCTCTCACCCAGCGGGGATATACTGTTATCCAAAACACCTCGAGGTTTTCCGGTGAGAAAGTCCAACTCCAGATTAAACTGGTGCAACGAAAACCACTGTGTCACACTGCTTCTGAGACCCCCAAGAATATAGGTTCAAGCCCTGCAATACTCTGAACCTCTGGTCCTCTCGGGGATCATTCATGTGTAGTTTCCTTTTTTCTTTCACCCTGATCAAGTGTTGGGATGTAACATTAAATAATGGTTAACCTTATGAATGTGAATTTGAGGTGGGCAGTGATGACTCATTTATTGCTTCCTATTCAGTCAGGTTTTTTTTTTCCTGCTTTCTGGGTGGCTATGAACACTTTACCACAAGTGTGATTGTCATCAGTGCTCCAGAATGCAGATTTATGTATCCACTATTACACTTTCTTCCCCCCCCCCCCTCAAAGTCTTGTTTTGCCATCACATTTGTCAAATCCTAAGATATTTTTGTTAGTTTTCTTCATTCACTTGTTACTTGATTACTTATACTGTTCTTCTCACACCAGACCTAGTTCTGGCATTACAGATGCAGTTTGGGTAACAGTTTTGGTCACCAGGAGAGAAGCTGTATCAGAATCATACTTATGGTTTTTGCTCATGTAATCACTGTTATCTATTCTCTCTGGTTGCTAGGGGCTTCATGGTTTGCTTCTGTATCAGTTTTTGCCTGTACCAGGTTGAATTTTTAAACAAGAGGTTACTTTCTTATTAAAACATAATCATTTAATGGCATTCATGGCTTGCTAGAGGGTAAAAGTTACATTATTCTTTCTTACCAGAGAAAGGTCCAGTCACTTCATGGTGTCATTCTATGCTGTAATTACAGCCAGTGTTCTATCCACTAATTTCTCATCTCCATTATAGTTTCTTTTTGTTGAAATGACAAGAAAAAATAAGAGTAAATACATTGTTGTTCATTGTTTAAGGTGCACAACTGAGAAGTTAATGAAGTGAATCATTGTTATGTAGTGCATAGTAGGTTTATAATTTATGCTGACTGACATAGAAATGTTTTTAGTAACAGAATATTGATGTATTTTTTTCCCACAGCTTCAGTATTTGCAGCATTCACTGAATATATGCAGAGTAAAAACTTCAAAAGCTTTGGAGAAGTATGTTTTTGTTTTTTCCCAGTGTGCATTTTTTTTTCTTTTTATCAAAAGTTTACATTACTTAAAACAAATGCTGAAAGTTTGCTTCATGTTTTATTGTTGGTAAAATTGACTTCCCTCAGAATTATTGTTTTAACAAACAAATGTAAATAGAAAAAAAAAAAACTAAAGTGGCTGTGAAATTCATTTTGTTTAACTCTTAAAGTGCTGTGCTGGGGAAAAAAAGGATATGGCACTATAATGAAACTTTTCTTCCCCCCGCCCCACCCCTTTTTTTTGTCAGCTTGGAACATTTTGCAGAGAACTATGTGGACATTGATTCTATGATAACACCTCCATTACCATCAAATCCATGGATCTCAGACGACACTACATATTTTGAAATCATTGAAAACAAGTAAGAATACCTGGTCTTTGTAAATTATTATTTTGTTATTCATCCATTATTTCAACCTGTCTAAGAGTGATTATATAAAAGACATGGTCTTAAAATTAGTAACTAGATTGATTTTGCATCAAGAGTTGGATTGAAGTATAATAGTTTCCTTCTCTCTAATTGCAGAAGAGCAGCCCATGTTCTTTGTTATAGATGTTAATTTTTTTATTTATCCAGATTCAACTTTTATGGAAAAATTATTAAACATATAGAAGTACAGCACACACTAAGCATGTCGGGGTTGATGTTTAAGCAAGAATGGAATCAATGAATGGATTTTTTTGTTGTTCATAACCAACCATTGCTATATTTTATATCCTGGATGCTTTGTTGCGAATCCCCTGGACAGCAAAAATAACTAATGAAGAATGTAGGAGAAGAGCTGGAGAGACAAAAAACCTTGTCAAAAAGATACGAGAGAGACAATGTACTTTCATAGGACATGCAATGAGAAGAGGGGGCATTGAAAATATTATAACAACAGGAAAAATAGAAGGAAGAAGATCAAGAGGAAGTCCAAGAGAAATGATACTGGACAGTCTGACGGGATGGTGTGAGAGGAGATCACCAACTGAACTGATCGCCTGCATGAAGGATCAGATACTCTGGAGAAGCATAATAGCCAACGCCAGTCGGCACGGCACATGATGATGATGATGATGCTTTGTCTCTAGCTCAAATAGAAATCACTGAACAGTAATGGATTGAAACTGTGACAACACTATGTTCAACAAATTTATATAGAAACTCCTGGAACTTCATACAAAGGCTGACAGTGAAGACCAGATTGAAGTATGAAGTTCTCACAGTGAACAAGATAGTTAGAGTGCTTTTTATTAACAGCTTATTCTGTCTTAGTTCAGAATTTATATTCATTTCTTATCACAGGTGAAAATTACAAAGTGGAAGAAATTTCTCTTGTTAATTAACATATTTGATTTTTCTCACTATATTGACTTGTGTACATTTGAAGTAATTAGTGATCAGTTGTAATTGGTTTGCATCCACATAAAGCTTCTCTTGAACTCATATAGGTGTTGGCCAGATCTGTTTTCTCTGCACCTCATATGTTTTATCTCCACCTTATATGTTGGACACTTCTGCAAAATATCTTCTCCTTTCATCTTACCAGTGCCACACACACTCACACACATGTCAGCCAGACTGATCTTGAACCTGTTTAAAAGGTGATACTACCTAGTCTGCTGTGACTAAAGGCCAAAAAATGATCACTTGCTCCTCTCTGTTGAATTAGTAGTAAGCATTAGTAATGTCATTTTTCTAGTGGCCAGGGTATTCTTTTGCCCATAAATTCTTGCATGTTATTGTTATCATAGATTTATCTTACTCATATGTCATTTTTATATCTGTTTGTGGTAATTTGCCACCTTTTGCTAGGATGTCAGCTGCTTCATTATCAAGTACACCACAGTGGGGTGGAATCCACTGTATTACCACTCTTAATAAAAGCTTACATATCTGGTATATTGCTGTTTGCAGGTCATTGAGTGTTTCATTACTGTGGCTCTTTAATGCAGTAATTGTTGACATTACATCAGTCAGGAACACTTTTCTGATATTAGGGCTTCTGCTGCAGTTTTTAGGGCCTCTGCCTCTGCTCTGAATTTGCTGGAAAATTTCTCTGTTGCTAATGACAGCATCATGTGTTTTCCATTGTTTAGTACTAAGAGGACTACCCCTCCACCATTTTCCATTGTTTAGTACTAAGAGGTCTCCCCTCCACCATTTTCCATTGCATTAGTTGCAGACCCATTAGTATAGTCATGTGTCCAGCTGCTACTTGGGAAGTTTTCCTCCATGTACTTGGTAGCCAGAGATTTACTTGTGCATCTGTCTTGTTGTTCTTGCATGTTATCCCTGTGATGTTCTCGATCAGCTTTTGGAGTTTATGGTTCACCCATACTTATGGTCTGAGGATGCTTTGGCATATGTTTGGTATTCTCTCATCATTGCCTTAGTTATCTTTGCAAAGGTAGGCCGTTTAGTTAATAAACAAATTTTCATGTTTCATCTGTTAGTAAACAAATGTTTATTCACAGCACTGAAATTCCAACTGAGCAGAGAGTCAAGAAGTGGGCATATAGTCTACAGGCTCTGATTGCAGACCCACGGGGCAGATTTGAATTTGAGAACTTCCTAATGAAGGAATACAGTCATGAGAATTTTAGCTTCTGGATGGCTTGCGAAGCCCTGAAGTTCTGTCGACAGTCAGAAGTGGCTGAAAAAATACAGAAAATTGCTGAGTAAGTGTATGTATGTCCATCTTAAAGAAATAGTTTGGTTTAATGCCTAACCACGCTAAGCAAAATAATGTGGAAAGAAAAATGTGTACAGAAACATTTTAGTTGATGACAAAGCAAGGCATTTTCAGTAAAGGAATACCAACATAAGGCTCAATTATTCACGCTAAGTGCCGTTTAAAGTTTTATTTTGTATTTTTCATTCATTTTTTTTCATTTTTTGTTATTTCATTATCTTAGTGTAATGTAATCCTATACTTTGTCTCCTCTATCTTATTCTTCGTCCTGTCTGTTATTGTCTGACGAAGGCAAGTGCAGAAACGTCACGACTTTGTATTCGTTAAATAATAAAGCTGTTCCTACTTTTTTCTAGTTTATACATTTTGGTAAAATTGGCGAACTACTTTGCGAGCCCTATGTGATGTTTAATGGCACGGGAAGGATATAAGATACATTCTGGTATCGCAGCTTTACTGCAGCACTTTGTGTATAGTTGTATACTTATACATTATTTATTGTGTTTCACCAAGACAATGCGCTTTCAGACAAATCAGCAGCAGAATTGCACAAATTAGGCTTCCAAATGATTCCTCATTCACCCTATTCTCCAGACTTGGCTCCATATGACTTCTTCCTATTCTCAAACTTAAAAAAATTTGGCTCTGTGGGAAGCAATTCTCATCAAATGAAGATACCATTGACAGTGTAAAATCGTATTTTGCAGCCTTTGAGAAAAATACTATGCCAATGGGATGAAACAGTTGGAAACCTGCAGCACCAAGTGTATAGCCCTCAGTGGAGACAAAAGTTGAGAAATAACATTGATTTTTTTCCCTCAAAAATGATGTTTATCTAGCTTTTTTCCCCTTACTTATCAAATGTCCCTCCAAGCAGTGGTAGAGTCAGCTTTATTAGTCCTATTCAAGAGACCACAGTAGCCCACACTTTTATCAAGAAAGCTCCACCTCTGTGTCAGAGGGAGACACAGAAGCCACCTGTTCCTGTGAATCAAAGATTACATGCACACACACACACATACACACACACACTTGCAAATATAACACATTGTTGCTTCTTCCTTATTGCAGAGAATTCTTGATACATGGAGCACCTCATGAAATCAACATTGATAGTAGATGCAGTGAGGAAGTTCAGAAGAATATGAAACTTCCAAAACCAAACAGGTATTTATGGAAAAATTGGTGATGTGAGTTTAGCTTGCTTTTTTGGGGGGTTATGCTGTATCAGAAGTCAGAACTTCTGTCATTTTCCAGTTGATATAATTAAAATTTTTAAGAAGGAAAAGCCTTAAATTTATCATGTTGATAAGATTCTTTGGGAGTTTACTATTGTTTTTATATTTCAGTGGAGGTTTACACAGCTGTCAATGTAACTACATCTCTGCATCATAACTGGGGCAAATAATATTTCCTGCTGATCTTGGAACCAGAAACTTTTGTTCTCAGCAGTTGACACAATGAAGCAGTATTGTATTGATTGGGTAGTGGATTATAGTGGTTTGATTGAAGACTGAGAGTACATTGAGCGTCTAACCCAGTTCCACTATCAAAGGGGCTATGGTGAGCCCAACTAAGTTATCCAGACTGAAGAAGCACATTAGTCTGTTACTAGCAGCATCACAAAGAGGTGGGATATGGTCTAGATCAGGTCTAGTTTGGTTGCCCTCAAAACTATCTATCAAACGCCATCATCTTTGCAGCCATATAGTGGAAAAGTCAAGAATATTAAGTGATACAATATTTTTGAGCTGACATATTCAAGTATTTAACTACTTGGATTTATTCAGTTCAAATGCGCAGTGTTTGTTTGTTTTTTTTTTTTTAATTGTGTAACTGATTTCTTTTTTTTTCCCCCCAAAGGTACACTTTTGACAGTGCCCAACAGCAGATTTTTTCCTTAATGAAGAAAGACACATATCAGAGGTTCTTACGCTCTGAACAATACAAAACCATCTTAACCCTTGCTGCGCAGCCTGGAGGGAAAAGAAGGTAAGAAAAAGAAACACTTTCTTAAAAAAAGGTTAAGACTTCTTTTGTATTCGGTGAATATTCGCATAATTTTTATAAAGTTAGAGAACACAGTTTTGTAGGATTCATTCATTCATTTGCATGTCCCTTGCGGAACTTTGCCTCCCTAACAGCACTCCTGTAGGCCTCTCAGTTGTGAGCAAGATGGCCTGCTGCTGATTTGCAGATCATTAACGATGTCTTGCAGCCATCTTCACCTTGGTCTTCCTCTCTTTCTTTTTTCCCATTATGTACCCTTCCAAGATGGTCTTCTCTAGATTATGATGTTTAATGTGTCCAAAATATTTAAGTTTTCTCTCTTTAATCCTCTTTACTAGCCAGCCTTCTTCAGTATTAAGTTCTTGTAGTATGGATATATTTTTTTCTTTTTTGTGTCCATGATATTTGAAGAACTCTTCTGTAGCATTTACATTCAAAGGCATTTATGTGTTTCTCAGCTGTTTTGTTAAGTGTCCAGGTCTCACAAAGCACATATTATGGTGGGAAAGATGCATGCCCTTAAAAATCTTATTTTTGTAGTTCTTTCTGTTCCTCTCCACAGATTCTTTATTTGTTTTACTTTCTGAAGAGTGATAGATGTCCTCCTTTTAATTTCCCTCATTGTATCTCCATTATTAGTTAGTAGTGATCTAAGATATTCAAAACTCTCCACTTCTTCCAGTTTTTCCTCATTGATACATATATCAGCTGCCTTGTTTGTTTTGTCAGTTGTCATCAATTTAGTTTTCTTTGCATTAAGATAGAGGTTTTGCTCTTCGCTTTTGTTACGGACTAACGTAATTATTTGTTCCATTCCTTTCCTTTTTATGTTGTGGACAGTAATATCGTGTCATCAGCATATCTAATCTCTGGTATTTCATAATATACAATTATTATGGCATCGTAATATTCTTTGTCTACATCTTCTCTAACATTCCTCATTTTATTTTCAGTATACAAATAGTCTAAATTCTCTATTATTAATCTTATATTGAATATATGATCTCTTGATCCTCTTCCTTGCCTGAAACCAGCTTGGACCATATTGACTTCTTCTTCTATTTTCTTATGAAGTCTTCCCATTATGATTTTTAACAGAATTTTTCTGGCATGACTAATCAGGGCAAAGTTCTGTAGTTTGTACATAATTTCAGGTTAGCCTTTTTTGGCAGTGGTATGATTTCATTTCTTTTCCATTCTTTTGGCCAAATACCTGAATTAGACCTAAAAAAAATTGTAGACAAAGCACTATAGTGAGACGTGAGAGAAAGAAAAATCACTTGGGATTAGAACCACAGAGGAAGAGCAGCCATCTAGTCACGAGAGAACATTGTACTAACGAACTGGCTGTCTCACACCTTACTTCATTTTTATAAATGCATTGTGTTATAATTGTTTCTTCACTGCATGTTTAATAAAAGTATATAATAAAATGAAGAGAAGACTAAAGAAAATTGAGAGGTGAGAAAAAAAGGAGAGAAATGGAGATCACTTCCTAAAAGACAGATAAGAGGTTGTCTGAAAGTAATGATGTGGAAGTTGGCATACATGTAGCTCACCAAACATTAATACATTAATACAGCAAAAGATTTAGGACACTGAGTAGATATTTAAAAGAACATGGACATTCTGTTTGTGCCAGATTAAAAGCGCGGGTCTTGATCTGTATAGGGGGTGCAGTTATAAAATTGAATGTAATAAAGTATTTCCACATTGTAAGTATGCGTATTGTGCATCAAAATAGCTGTAAAAGTAAAAATGAAGAGTTTTTTTAATGAAAAAAAGAAGTAATGTGATGATTTTAGCTGATAATTGTGTCCTACTTACCATCGGGTAGATCTAGAGGTGCAATATTTACCAACGGCAATGTCTAGACCTACCTGTAGCTTCATCCAATCTCGTCATGTGATAGTATGTAGCATACTCAGTACAGTAATATCTGAAATAACCTTCTAACTACTTCTTCGGTCCATTTTATAAGTAAAAATCATACATGAATTACAAAAAAACAGTGAAATTTATCCAAGAGACAGGACTGCAGGTATAGACAGACAATGCAAACGAAGAAGAAGAAGATAAGTAAAAATCTACTTGGGGCACATTCAAGAACAGTGGTCTGGTCGTGGGGCATGTCCGTATGCCTCAGAAATCACACAAAATATTGAAATTTCTCCATCAAAACACCCATTTTCACTCAGTTGTTAGGCACACTTTGAAACGAACTATGACAGGTCACCGGACATGCACAAATAAAATGTGTACAATTAAAAAGTTACACCATTTTTTAAAGAAACAAACATGGGCTACAGTAGTACCCGCTGGCACTCTAGACACAGAACAGAAGGGCTACCTCAGTACCTCGAAGCACGGAAAGAGTTAATAAAAGAAAAAAGTTTACATTTGTAGAGTGAAAGAATGAGTTGAATAAAGGTACATAGTTGCAGACTTACATGTACATGAGCTTGTGACTGAATATTTATTACTTGACATTTATTAGCTTAGAAGATCATAATGCTGTTAGAAATTGAAATATCTAGACTACTTGAAAATGTGAAAATATAGACTTTTTTGAAAACTTAGACATTCAAAGGTTCAGAATTAGACTCCAGCATCAGTGCATTCAGAACAGCCTCATATATTCTCCACTGCATGCCACAGCATCCATCCAAGAGTATGTTTGCTAATAGTTTCCATCAAGTGTTGGTTCTTTACAATGCCTTTTCCGCCACACAGTTCATATTTCCTATCAGCTCCTTTAATTTGTCCTAGCTCCAACAATCTCTTAACAGCTACACTGTTCTTCCATTCCCGTTCTTCATTTTCCTGCATTCTTTCCAATACAGCTTTAGATGTTACCCATGTCCATTTTGAGACTCCTATACATTTTAGCTTGTCTAGCAGATCTGTTTGCTACCTTATTTCCATGTACTCCCACATGCCCTGGACAATAAAGCCACGTTAGGCTCATCACAGTTGACTGGCGTAACAGATGAACCCATTCTTTTCTAAACAACTTTTTGTCAGTCTTACGTGGCATACTCTGTGAGTCTGTCACAGTGACGCCATGAACTATATCATGGGCATACTCAGACATTTTAAAAATTTAACAATTTCTGTATGCGTGTGTCAGTGCATGGGCACTTGTGATTGCTTCAGATACATGTTGACAATAAATGACAACATGAGCTGAATCACACTGATGCCATTTTTTAAACAATGAATCAAAATGTGACATTGTCTTAATTTTATGCCTGACATATTCTCTCCTTGTAATTGTATTTATAATGCTGGTGAAATGGGTTAACTGGAAGTGTTTGCTCCCAGAAACTTTGGCTGGAAACCCAAGAACAAAATGCTACATGGTTCAAGCTTAATAAGGAAACATAAACTATTCTTACTTATGCTGTTGCTTCATATCAGCATAAAATTAAGCAGTTGGTAAATTTCAGAACCTTTAAAGTAGTTCTTTAACCATGGCAGTGCTCTGTAAATGAGCAAAGAAAGAAGACGCATGGATAAACAAGGACATAGTTTGTGATTATTTTGTTTATAATTTTGGCCCATCAACTTGTCATAGCTTCAGGGAAGTGATGAAGCCTACAAAGTGCCTTCTACATTGCACAACTGTAGGACTCATGTAATGGAAAAAGATGAATAAATATACCCATTTTGATAAATGAAGCATTCTGTATTTGTTAATGAATAACCAACAAAATTTGCCCATTCATTTCTTATTTGTTCTTCCTTATTTTGAATTTTAAAAGTACTGCCCAGGATCAGATTCCCTCAGCAGACCAAATTTTTCAGAATTATTCTGTAACAATAATCTTTGAGTCTTAGCATATTGTTTTGATATCAGAATGTATAAAATCGGAAAAAAGTAGGAGCAGCTTTATTACTTAACGATTACAAAGTTGTGACGTTTTGGCGTGAGCCTTAATCATACAAAAACATACAGGACGAAGAAATAGAGAGAGGAGATAAAGTATAGATTCACATGAATACTGTTAAAAAAAAAAAAAAATTTTTTTTTAAAAGAGTACTTAACTGTAAATTGCAAGGTGTGGCTTGTCCGGCGGTGTGTGTCAGGAATGGATCTGGTAGGACGTGGAAATTGTTTAAATAGAGACCTGTGACATGTGGTCGGTGGGTTGTAACTGGGGGTGGTGGATGGGGAACCGGGGAGGGGAGAGAGAGTGACGCACTACTGGCCTAGCTAGGAGAAATTGAAACAGGTGATTGGGGAAGAGGGGTTGCAGAGAAGAGGGGTTGCAGAGAAGAGGGGTTGGAGAGAAAATAGCGGGGTTGCAGAGTGATGCTGTGAGGAAGTTTGAAAAGTAAGAAGGGGTGGATTTAGTGGAGAGGTACTATAATGATTGAAGAAGATGTTACGTGTAACTAAACAGCGAGTTTAACCCATGTGGTTCCAGCGTCCCTTAATTTTGAATGCAGCGGTTCTCAAGTGCCAGGCGGCTTGTGTCATCTGCGTGACATTGTTTAATGGCTGTTACCAGAAAATCAGATTTGCCTCTGTGGTTGGGGCCATTGAAATGATTTGGGACTGGTTTCGAAGCATGCTGGGCGATGTCGTACAGATGTTTTTGCATGCGGTCTCCTAATCTGAGGCCAGTCTCACCAATATACGTTATCCTGCATCTTTTGCAAACGATGACATATATCACATTTCGGGACTCGCATGTGAATCCCTCATGAAGAGTGAGGACAGTTTTGGGAAAGGTGATTGTTTTCGTTTCCCAAACTACAGGGCAGGTAACGCAGCGGGGGCGGTTACATTTTCTGTGCCAACATATGTAAGGCTCTGCTTCAAGTGGCTGTGGATGAGAATGTCCTTAAGGTTTGGCTCACGTTTGTATGCCAATAGGGGTGGATCAGAGAAAATATCACGAGTGTCGGAGTTGAGTTGGATTATCGGCAGATGACGATAAAGAATTTTCTTAACCATCTGACCGTGCGGGTGGAAAGGCAGTACTAACTTAACTCTGTCAGATGGAGTAACAGGCTTTTTCCTGAATACTTCTTTGCGGCTCACTAGTTGGATACGATGAAGGCTTTACGAAGGACCCTTTCTGGGTAGTGGCGATGACGGAAAAATTCTAATAACTTGTTGGACTGATCTATAAAGTCCAAATTATCCTGACATATGTGGCGAAGATGGAGGAGTTGGGAATATGGGATGGAGTTCTTACAGGCCTCAGGATGGGAAGAGGTGTAAAGCAAATAGGTGTGGCTATCGGTGGGCTTGTAAAATACAGAGGTGACAAGCCTGTTTGTGCCAATAGAAATTTTAATGTCTAAAAAATTAACAGACTTGTCAGAGATTTCATAAGTGAATTTTATGTTGTTATTGAGTGTATTGGCGAATTCAATAAATTTTTTAAGGTCTTCATGTGGCATACTTGTAATTCCAATGCCATCATCGATGTACCTTTTATAGAATTCTGGAAATCTGCCAGTGTAGGTTTCCCATAATTTGACTTCCAGAAAGCCCATAAATAGACATGCATAACTGGGATCTATTTTTGTTTCCATGGCAACACCACTGATTTGCTCGAAGTATTCGCCGTTGAATTCGAAAGAATTTTGGTTTAGTACTAGCTCTGTAAGTCTGATTATGGTGTCAGTGTTAGTTGTGGGGTGAGGGTCTTTGTCGAGAAAATGGCGGAGTGCTAAGAGTCCATCCTCATGGGGGATAGAAGTGTATAGGGAGCAGACATCAAGGAGAAAGATGTGATAGGTGTGGTGTTGAGAGAGTGTGATCGTATCAAAAGTTGTTAATGCGTGGTTGGTGTCTTTCAAAAAGGAAGGTAGTTTGTGTACAAGAGGCTGGAAAATGCTATCTAAAAAATCAGAAATGTGCTCAGTAGGGCATGAACACGCTGATACAATGGGGCGTCCAGGGTTACCTGGTTTGTGGATTTTAGGAAGAAGATAGAAAGTGGGTGTGCCTAAACAGCTGTCCTTAATGTGAAGAGAAATAGCTTGGGGTGGGAGGCCACCTTCTGTGATTAGGTCTTTAATTGTTGCTTCCACTATGTCATTATTAGAACGGGTAGCATCGTTTTTCGCTGGGGCATAGAATTTTGTATTGCTGAGTTGGGACATTCCTTCCACGATATATAAATCTTTTTTCCAAACTACGAGATTGCTGGTCTTATCTGCTGGTTTGATCACGATATCGTTTCGACGTCTAAGGCTGGACAATGCCTTGGACTCTCCCTTATTTAGGTTAAAATGTTGAATTCTTGGTGGTTTGAGGTTAAGAATCTCACGCCACGTCGTATCAATATAAAGATCTAAAGCTTGGGAAGCCCCGGGGGAAGGTGTCCAGCTATATTTATGGTGGTCGTAATGTGCAAATAGGTTATCGGGGTCTTGTGTGGGTTGGTTGGACTCTTTGTTGGCAAAGTGATATTTAAGCCGCAGTCGGCGGTGGAGCTGTTTAACATCACAGAGTAAAAAATAGCGATCACAACGAGGCCGAGTGGGAATAAACTTAAGACCCTTGGCAAGAACTAGTTTTTCATCATCAGAAAGGGGCAAGTCGGGGGGAATACAAACTACATTAGAGGCTAGAGGAGGATGAGAAGGAGATGGGGTATCATCTGAGGATGGGGGTGCGAGTACTTGAATATGATGTGTAATCTGGGAAGGTAGTTCAGGGGGTGTTACAAGTGTCTGATGGTCAAGTGAGATAGAAGTCTGTTGGTCAGGTGTAGCAAAAGAGGGGGGCTGAATGGAAGGTGGTTCACCTCTAGAAGTAGAAGAGATCGGCTGTGGTAGAAGTCGGTTAAGTTTATGTTCTTTGCCAGAGACAGAACTGGTAAAGCTGGCGATTTGTGACGTGTATAATGTGTTTGATAAGAAGACGGAGAACATGGTTGTCTGATGTGTAGGAGTGAAGGCGGCGTTCAAGGTTATCTTTGACCCGATCGAGGTTGGACAACAGTCGTCTGTGATTCTGAATGATACAGCTCATTCTGAGCCGTGAACAATTTTTCTCGATCTTGTCCAGAAGTCTTTGTTCAACCACGGAATGTGCCGGCTGCAGGGTGAAAAGATGATGAGAAACCTTTAGGAATTATTTTGTGGCACAGGCAGTAGTTCAGAAAGTGGAGGTGGGAGGCAAATCTCGTCTTCTTGTAGATTGTGAAAGCTAGTTCTGTGGCTGTGCTAGATATATGTGGCGGAAGAAGGCGGAAAGAAAAGCGAATGAAAGATTTGAGGGATTTAAGATATTCCTTAGCGGATGGCATGGTAAAGTGTGAAGATGGGAAGAACGAAGGCTACTGATAATGGCAAGGGATTAGTAAGTTACAACTGGGATGCTTTGGATATGGTGAGGATATGTGACTAAGTGCTGAGAGAGGCGTGTTGGAAGATCGAATGAGAGATAGACGTACAAAAACATTTGTCGCAGTGAAAATAACTCAGTAACACAATAATTGGTGTATAAGTATACAACTGTACACTAAGCACTGCATAAAGCTGTGATACCAGAATGTATAAAATCGGAAAAAAGTAGGAGCAGCTTTATTACTTAACGATTACAAAGTTGTGATGTTTCGGCGTGAGCCTTAATCATACAAAAACATACAGGACGAAGAAATAGAGAGAGGAAATAAAGTATAGATTCACATGACTACTGTTAAAAAAAAAAAAATTTTTTTTAAAAGAGTACTTTACTTTACTGCAGTGCTTAGTGTATAGTTGTATACTTATACACCAATTATTGTGTTATTGTTTTGATATGGGCAGATGTTAACTGTTGTGGATCATTTTGCCAAACAGCTTTTATCACCATTAATTCTGTCTGTCTGTCCATTCGTCCATCTTTACCACACCACTATATGGGACATAGGCCATCAACAAAAGCTCTCCATTTATTTCTATCCTGGGCTGTTTCTTCTGTCCATTTCCAGGTATAGTAAATGTTTTTTATCTCTGTTTCAAGACTCTTGCCAGATATTTCTAGATCTTCCTCATTTCCTCTTTCTCAGATGATCCTGGGTGAAAGCTTGTCTGATTATGTTTGTGGTAGACTTACCAAGTTCTTTTTGTATTGGATTGAAATAAATCTCATACGGAGAAGGTGATTGTGAACATGAAAAATTACAAATGAAAAAAAGATTACAGAATTATATTATTGTGTTTTTTTAATTAAGAAGAGATTAGGAGGAAGATTTTTTTTTAAAAAATTCTTCGCTTTTTTTTCACTTTCAGAGAAGATAAGATAATTGTGTGACCATGGTAAAACACAAGCATTCTTTCTCAGGTTTTTCAGCTTTGGATCCAGAAAAAAACACACCCTTACTCCAAGTCCTAAACCAAAGCGACGGGGTAGTTCCAGCAACGATGCAGACATGGACAACCCTGGTGTTGCACATCATTCCTATAGCACAGGCAACCTTCGAGAACTGGAAGACAAATCCTCTGTCATGATTCGGTGAGTACAAACAAAAATTAACAAGCTGACTTTTATCATGAATGCTGATTTTCATTTGTTTAAAAATTACTTGGTCAAATTTAGTGATAAATTTGAGACTTTCAAAATTTCAGTTTTGTTTTTGGTTTGTTTTTTTGCCATTGAAATTGCATTCTAACTGCATTCTTTTTCAGTCAAAATATTAGGATGCTGAGAATCTTTCATCATCTGTCACACATGCACACACACGAAGACATTACAACAGACACTGATATGATACTAGTGACTTAAAAAAATTTGTAATATAAATAAATTTAAATTTAGAACTTGCGTCCTTTTCTTGGAAATAACAAAATGTAAACAGATCTGCTATGGATGTATTTAGACATTCTGCTGTATCACTGATAAGGACATCTTAACACATTCCAAGATTTCTGCACCTTTGGTGATAAGGATGTGTTTAAATGTTCTGCATTCTGCTTGTCACTGCACTATTATAGATAGTCAGTCAACAGTTTGGAGAATCATAGGAGCTATTTTTAGCTATATGTGGCCTAGTTTTCAGCAGAACTTGTCAGCAAGTTGGTACCAATGTTATTTTTACCTCATGAGACAGAAAGGGTTACCAGAACTGTACTTGTGTTCCTCGCATCCCAGTATTCATCTTATATTATGTGCTACACTGATATTTCATTTTAGTGTTTACAAAGACATCAGCAAACCATCCTCATTTGCCTAAGGACAGGCCACTGCAGCCTACTGAGTCGCATTTACTCAAAATGTCTCACACAGACAAGTGTCTATGCGGCAGTGGAGTCCAGACTCCGGAACATATCCTTCAAGAGTACCCATACCATCTGGACCTGAGGTGTGAGACATGACCAGAGAACACTAGCTTGGGGCAAAAGCTTTGGGGCTTCTATCAGGATCAGGAGAGAACTGCAGGCTTTGCCATGTCGACAGGGATCAGGATCTGATATGACCAACAAGCATGAGTGCAGAAGAAGAAGATTATAGTATTGAATTAGTACATTATGTATAAAATATTTCTTTTGCCATTGCTAGAAAACTAATTTATATAGAAACTCTTAGAACAAAGGGTAATGTGACAGTGAAGACCAAACTGAAATATGAAATACTGACAGTGAACAAGATACTTACTGTGCTTATGCCCAGCCATGAACATCAGCTGGATTTCAAAAATGAAAAAGTTGAAAATAAATTAATATTTGTTGAAAAATGTTTTACTTTGATCACATGTGTTTAGTGGAAATATACCCTAGGACAGCTTTTTATTAGAGAATGTTGCATTTCTGACACAGTGGCACTGACACTTGTGGCAATCAGCTTTTCAGGTATATTTCTCATCAGCAGAATCATCAATATTGAAAGAAAAGGGCCTATTAACGGAAGTATTTTGTGTGCAAAAATAAAAGAACAGAAAATGTGATATATGTCCAAAGACTGTGGTGTCACATTGTGTGTTACACCATGTTTTGGAACATCAAAAACAAAAACAAAAAATAGTTCTTTTTTTTTAAATTTTATGTAAAAATCATTCATTGAAGAAACTTTTAGTCGTCAAGAAGGTAAATAGTAATATGTGATATGAATGGAGAAAAATAATCACAAAGAGTTGAGATGAGTCTTGTATTTTTAGATACCATTAAAAAAGTATTGAGCATTGGGGTAAAGCCCACAAGCTGAAGTGTGTAGCACAGCAGGTCACTGCATGCGAGGTGAATGTAGCAGCGAGAAGCTTAAATTAGTTCCATAGGTTATCTCTATGGAACACCCTTGGGCAAGGTGGAGTACCTGTGTCCCCCAATCAGGGTGACATGAAGCCATGGGAGCAGGTGGTGGATAGAATGGAAGAGCAGCTGACAGATAATGTTTGTTATGGTCACCACTCTATGATGGTAGGCAGATGGTCTCAGTGTAGGGACAATGGCTACGATCACTGACTAGTACAGTCACTGCCCGGAAGAAAGCAATGGTAAACTATCTTCTGGAAATATACCAAGAAACCCAAACAGCAACATGGAAAGTCAAATAGGAAAAAAATCTGGTGGTGAGGTCCCCAGGCCAGATAGATCTAATTTTAACACTGGGGAAGAGTGTGAGACAAAGGTCAGTACTAGTAATTGTGATGACAGACAAAATCCTGACAGTGTTACTAAGGAAAACCCCTGCATCAAGCTAAAAAAAAAAAAAGAGTAGGAACATGGAATGTAAGAAGTATGTATAAGGGAAAGTATCAAATAATAAGTGACGAGATGAAAAGAACAGGGATACACATTTTGGGAATCTGCGAACATCGATGGAAAGGATTAGACACTTCAAGAGCGAGAATGATGATATCTTTATATACTCTGGTGGAGAATTAGGAGGAAAGAAAGGGGTGGGTTTTTACTTGGACAAATCAACATCAAAAGCATTACTAGGCTACAATCCAGTAAGTGATAGAATCCTCATAATCAGACTTAAGGGCACTTATAGAAATGTAACAATCATCAAGATATATGCA